>NMRA01000326.1:305601-347883 GCA_002633005.1 Phoronis australis
GTGCAGCGCTACCTTGCGATAACTTCGATGACGTCAGGGTCACCAACCCTTTACTTCGATGGTCATTAACTACCGAAGCCAGCATGAACGGTCCAGTTAACTGCGCTGTTTACGTCGACGCTCCGCTCAGACCGGAGTTAAGTCAATATGAAAGGGCCTATAGAGTATCAAAGGTAATATTAGAACTCAATAGTCTCTGGAAAGTTTTAAACAGGAAAAACAAACCCATATAGATAGAACAATGCGACAGGTGGTAAGTGTTGCAGGAATAAACAATTTGTTTGAACATGACATGAAAAAGTAGTCATGGTGATTTGTGTAGTAATAATTGCTAAAATTTCAATTTTTGTGTTATCAAAGGGTTACGGCACTGCTGTATATACACTAAATATTCCAAAGGTTGTTTGATTAATGACATTACTGTTTAAGGAGTGTCAACATAAATATTAACGAGAGTGATTCGTATATTAAAATGTACAAATGATTATTGTTTTAACCTTGCTGTCTTTCTAACATAGTCACTCCTACGTATAGCTAAAGTTTTCTACACAATTTCTAAATTTGTTAAGAATAGCTTGTTGCTGTTGCAGTTTAATAGTTGATGGTCTTGTGAACCCTCTTCAAGACAAGTTGGAGGAGTGGAGAAAAACTGTGGGAAACTTGGATAAAGACCACGCCAAGGGTTTGTACAGTCTATTTGGCATTAAACTTATTTATCATAGTTACAGGCATGTAGGGGAGTGGTTTGTAGGCGAGGGGCATGTAGGTGATGGGTGTATAGGTGAGGGCATGTAGATGAGGGGTGTATAGGCGAGGTTCTCGCGATTAAACAACAAAGAAGAGACAGTGTGGCTCAGTGGTTTGAGCCCCGGACTCCTGTTTAGGAGACCTGGGTTCAAATCCTGACTTTACTGTCAGACAATCAAGCATTGTACAAAGGTGTGTCCTATTCCTCTGAGCTTGGTCTTACTAGTGAGTGTATGTATGGAATGAATGAGAACCTGGATATAATGTGAAAGTGATTTAAGGGGCTGTGGTCATATTTTCATTAAACAACAAACAGAATCAATGTTCTCCTATGTTATTGTGTGACGTCACTAACAACATATTTGAATGGCCCACGACCAGTTATCAATAATGGCAACTGCTTTGGAAAAGAGGCGTCACCATCTATTACAATGTCTTTACTGTTGCAGAACAGTTGGCCAAACTGACTATTGCCAAACGGTTAATTGTCAGAAGCCTTGTCTTGCAAGGGCTTTTGCACTTCAGAGAACATTAGTTGGCACAGATTTCCAGTATCTTTGTTGTGGTTTCTGTTGTAAAGAAAACTAGGGCACGTGTTCAAATATGTTTGTTGGGGTTTGTGTTGTGAAGAGCACTTGGGAACGTGTCCAAGTATGTCTCATGGCATCTTTTTGTATTGACTTGTTTGTGATTTTATTGAAGTTTTAAAATCATATTCATGAAGCCCTTCTTCATATGATAAAAACAGTTTCTTTGTAATTTAAATCTGGAATCTTATCTCCACTTTCATGTAGCCTCCAGGAGTGTTGAAATGCCTGACTATTTTGAAATTACAAATCAAAATACTCACACAATCACTGGGTCATGATTGTGAAGCTGCAATGACCCTCGACTAGTTCATGTTAGTTTACACTTAACTGTCCTTATGTAAACTTATTTATTTATTCTATTCTTTTGCACCAACCTAGACTATGTCATATTGACTTGATAAACGGCAGTGTTTATTTTACAAAGTCTAACCTGAAAGTGGAAGTGTCAGTTGAAAGTAATTGATAGTGGTGCTTGACTTTCCCTTTTCAGAGTATAAAAAAGCTAGACAGGAAATCAAAAGATCATCAACGGATACCATAAGGTTACAGAAAAAAATGAAGAAAGGTTTGTAAAACTTCCTTAAGCATCCAATGTCTGATATTTAAGTTTAAGCTTTCGCCTGTAAAATAGGTAAGTATGGTTTGTATTGACCAAATGAAGTAAAATTAAGTAAATTTTTTATCATGCGAGCTGTGCAGTTAAAAGTTATCCAACCCTCCCCCCTCTACAACAAACTAGCCACACAGGTTCAGGTGGTAGTTTACCCTTCATAACTTGGGGGTTAGAGTTCAAATGGTGCAGGCCATAGGTTAAAGGTTATGTTCTCTTTCCAGGCAAGTGTGACATGCAAGGCCAACTGAACAGTGCAATGAGAGACGTGAGTGACAAGCTACTGTTGCTAAACGAGACGGAAAAGGGCGCGGTGCGACACGCCATGATTGAGGAGCGTAGTCACTTCTGTACCTTTGTCAGTTTCCTGAAGCCTGTCGTGGTATGTGATGCATACAGTTATTCCATTGTTGTGTTGCTGCCATGTTTGGAATCCCATCAAGGGATAATTGAGGGATTTGACATTTGTGTTCACTTTAAACATACTTTAGATTTTGTAATGATAGTTAAAGGGTGGTTGTGATTGTGCTTTTTGTCGTTATGTTCTGCATATGGGAGTATGTGAAAAAGCAACCTAATGGTTACGCTATACTCATGTTAGGGGGGTGGTTTAGCAAGAAGAAATATGTCTAGGTAATGCCGAAAAAGCATAATTGGTTCTGGCCAATAAAGTCCGTGGTGCAACATTTTTAGTTGAACACACTTTTCAATGAAGAAAATCCACCCAAGATGAGCAAAATGATGCAGGATTTTTTCAGCTTTTCCAAAAAACACAAATTGGCTGAAATTGACGGAGGCATTGTTGTGCTTTTTATTGGGTGAGCACTGGTCTCAAAATAAGTTGGACTAGACACCAGAAACATCTATGCTGTTTTGTCCTAATCAAGACATTTAGGATGATGGGAGGAAACATTTCAAGAAGTTTTCACTTGTCTTGCTATTATCAAATGAGTCCTAATTTAGAAAACTCTGATCCATTGTAACATTTCAAGGTGTTTCTGTAAGTCTTAATGTTAGAATAAGTCACAGTGTTTACAAGGACGATCACTGCTCTCACATGAGAGCTGGAGCCTTTAAGCAACTGGCAATGTTGCTGGCACCTATAATTCACTTTTTGTGGGTATCTTGCTCATCCAGGTTCAATGCCTGGTCGAGGATTGACTTGATTTAGCAATCACAATGTGAAAACAATTTGCTGTGTTACCTAGGATGAGGAGCTGTCTATGCTGAATGAGATCAGCCATCTACAGGAGATTATCGACTCGCTGTGCAACAATGCGAGGGACCCTCACCTGTTGCCTGAGGCTAACGAGCAGATACTGACTGAGCTGAAGGGTAGCGACACCCAGTGGTCGTTCCAGGTAGCTACGGTAAAGCTTCATCTTTACCTTTCTAGATGTGTTGTGTGCATGATGCACAGTGGTAAGCGTTGTTATAGTAATCTGGAGTATGTTTTGTGAAAAGTGACTTTTGAGTCACAAGTTTGGTCTTACTTGACAATTACTGAATAAATGTTTAGCTATGTAACAAAACAGCATATGTCACAGCTATGTAACAAAACAGCATATCACAGACACAAATTATTTCCATAACTAGTTGTTGTGGGCATATCCTAAAAGACTTTATTATGGGCATGGCTAAAAGACCTTGTGTGGTAAACGGAGATTTTTATTTCATAAATAGTGGTGTGGAGCATATCCTAAAAGACTATTATGGGCATGGCTAAAAGACCTTGTGTGGTAAACGGAGATTTTTATTTCATAAATAGTGGTGTGGAGCGTAAAACCAAATTTCTGACTTGATTTTTAAGTGACTTGTCCTGAAACAGGCGCTTGGGAAATAAGTGTGGAGACTGTGTTCATGGCTCTTCAACAAGCACGCATTCTTATAACAAAGATAGATGAATTTAAATTGGAATATGGCTCTGTTACAATTTCTTGCGAAATACCTTCCTGAGGCAGGTTTTATAGGCAAGCCCTAAGAGCTTGAATGCTGTTCATTTTTGAAACTTGTTAAAGTAAGTCATGTTTCAGAAAAGTAAATTGTTGATGATATTTTGTGATTTGGATAGGAGGATCTTCAAGTCACTGTATTGTCACTGCTGTAATGACTATGTTGGTGGTTTTCACAAACATCAAATGCAGACCTGTTTCATGAAACGTGTCTTATCTCACTAGTGTTGTTGTTCATGCACTAATTTTGACGTTCATGCTTATGGTCAAATGTCACCAGTTTGGGACATAAGATGGCCGACAAGCGATTTTTTTTCATTTTTTTTCTAAAAGAAAAGTAGCTCTAAAACAAATGCTTGATCATCCTGAGTTGCATGCTTTATCTACTGTTGGACAATTTGTTGTGAAACTGGACATGCCTTATCTACTGTTGGACAATTTGTTGTGAAACTGGCCATGCCTTATCTACTGTTGGACAATTTCTTGTGAAACTGGCCATGCCTTATCTACTGTTGGACAATTTGTTGTGAAACTGGCTAAGCCTTATCTACTGTTGGACAATTTGTTATGAAACTGGCCATGCCTTATCTGTGGTTAGAAAATGTGTTGTGAAACTGGCCATGCCTTATCTATGGTTAGAAAATGTGTTGTGAAATAATATTGTGGCCATTCACAACAATGTTAGACGCATTTGAAACTTTAAAAATAGAAATTGGTAAAGAAACTGTCAACTGGTGAGACATTATGATAGTCTTAACTTTGATGGTTGGTATTGTTCAACAAACATGACACTTGGTGGAGTGATGACATTTCCAGGCAAACTGTGCTGGATTCAGGATGGTGTTGTCATTAAAACAGATAGGGCTGCTTTAGGGTTTCCCCATTTCTGCAGTTCAAAAGTCCTGGACGCCATTGGCAGGTTTAATTCCCAGTAAGGGACTCGTCTATGTTCCGTAAATAGTTAGGACATTTGTGTAATTGTTCAAGCACTGATTGTCCATATTCTGCCGCTATTTTATGTTCAGTACTTAGTCAGCTTTTAGCTTTGATACATATTAAAAGTAAACTAAAGATAAATTCTTAACATTACTGAAAATAAATAGCAACCTTTTCATACAACGTCCCGAATATAAGGACTAAATCTCTTTGTATTTTCACTGAAATGTGGACCCAGTTTCAGATATTTTATTATTTTAAGTTTCATAAGTAAAAGAGGAGCCCATAATAAATATGATAAAAAATAACAGTGATTGAAAACATATGGAATCCTTAGTTGTGTGCAACCAGCCACAGTATCCCTGTGGTATCCATCTCAATTTCTGGATCTGATGTGTTGGCATTGATGTGTTGTCATCATACAAGTCGGTGTGTGTTCCTTTAATTGACTCCTTGTATGTTACAGACTCCACCAAGTTCGCCTAGCTCTCTTGGTTCCCGTAAGTCCAGTATGTGTAGTATTAGCAGCATCAACAGCTCGTCTAGTGGCTCCACCAAGTCACACTCACCTCATCATCGGCATAAACAGGTGGGTAGCACTGCCCTCTATAATCCATTGTAATGTCTGTGATTCGGTGTAACACTAGGAGTGCTGGGCACTCAATAGATGGTTGCTTCCTATCCTGTTCTCCAATGCTCTGCTGTGAATTGTTTTTAAAATGTTCCACTTCTGCATGAGGAGCTATCATCTTCAATATTGCCTTTTGCTGATACAGCAATAGATAAAGAAACATTATGTGGCTATTCTTCACTTATTTCGCTCAAAATTTATTTGCTAAACTCGTCATTTTTCTATATTTAAAAGCTGATTGCCATGCAGAAAATAGTAAAAACCAGGTGTTGTTGTATGACATCTCCACAGTACTAACCAAGAAAAGGTTAGACCAATGTGTTGTGCAACATCTACACAACACTAACCAAGCAAAGCTTAAACCAATGTGTTATGCAACATCTACACAGAACTAACCAAGCAGTGGTTAGACCAATGTGTTGTGCAACATCTACACAGTACTAACCAAGCAAAGGTTAGACCATTGTGTTGTACAGCATCTAAACAGTACTAACCAGGCAAAGGTTAGATCAATGTGATGTGACGTCTACGCAGTATTAGCCAAGGAAATATGAGATCATTGTGAAATATCCCTGTTCTTTAGGCGATAGGTGAAGGATTACCTTTCTTGTGGTGGAATGGCAGATGAATATAGTAATAACATAATAACTGAGTAGTGCACAGTTTGACTGCTGATGTTTTAAAAGTTTTGTATATAACTAAGTTGGAAAATGAACATTGGCATTTATTGTCTGTAAAATGAATTATTTTGGGCAAGTTTCCTGTAATTTCTGGAGCGTCAACAGTTTAACCAGCGCAATGTGCCATACATTTTGTGTTTTATTAAGTTGTATTTTTAGCACATATTATGTTACACAGGTATTGGGAATATTTATTACATATGTTACTCAGGTATAGCGAATATGGATAGCTTGTTACGCAGGTACAGCGAATATGAATAGCATATGTTACACAGGTATAGTGAATATGGATGGCATATGTTACACAGGTATTGCGAATATTTATTACATATGTTACACAGGTATAGCGAATATGGATAGCATATGTTACACAGGTACAGCGAATATGAATAGTATATGATACACAGGTATAGCAAATATGAATAGCATATGTTACACAGGTATTGGGAATATTTATTACATATGTTACACAGGTATTGGGAATATTTATTACATATGTTACACAGGTATTGGGAATATTTATTACATGTGTTACACAGGTATAGCGAATATGGATAGCTTGTTACGCAGGTACAGCGAATATGAATAGCATGTTACACAGGTATAGTGAATATGAATAGTATATGTTACACAGGTATAGCGAATATGGATAGCATATGTTACACAGGTATTGCGAATATTTATTAGATATGTTACACAGGTATTGCGAATATTTATTACATATGTTACACAGGTATAGCGAATATAGATAGCATATGTTACACAGGTACAGCGAATATGAATAGTATATGATACACAGGTATAGCAAATATGAATAGCATATGTTACACAGGTATTACGAATATTTATTACATATGTACACAGGTATAGCGATTATGTATAGTATATGTTACACAAGTATAGCGAATATTTATTGCATATGTTAAACAGCTATAGCGAATATGTATAGCATAATATTACGCAGGTATTGCGAATATGTATAGCATGTTACACAGGTATATCGAATATGTGTAATATATGTTGCATAGGTATAGGGAATACAAGAAGAATTAGTAATTATTTCAAATGTTTTTCTTTCAATAACACTTAAAGGATCTGTCAGCAGTGACTAAGCCCAGTCAAAACTGTCACTGTTCAAGTGTGTCTTGGCAGCTTTACTGATAAATGTAACGCACTCAGCTAAGTTTTCAAAATATTTTCTTCCTGACTTTGGTGTTTGATTCTCTGCATGGCTGCACCCTGTTGATGCTTTGGGGTCACTGCGTAATCTTTATTCACTCAACATGCTGTCAAAACTAATAGCTTTCTACATACTACATAACTTGCCAACTGCAATTTCTTTCATTCAAAGTCTTGCCTCAATTGTGCCTGTGTTTTCAGTTAAGATATTTATTTTATTGTTGCCCTTGGCATCAGCTCTGGTTCCCCAAGCACGACACGTGCCCCAGTCGGTGTGTTTTTGTTACAACAGATGCACTAGACTGTGGCCCCAGTTAAATGTTTTCTTTGCTTGTGTTTATCAGCAGCCGCCGCCAGGCACGTTGAGGCTGTCAAGTATTTCGTCCCAGGACTCGGGCTTTACGTCACAGGACACCTTGTTTCTTAAGCCACTGACTCCCCCACCCCTGGATTATAGACGACAGGTATTATTATTTTATGGTCACCTTGTCTCAAGTTGTCAACTAGTTCGCTATTCGGCTGGTATTTTTTCCGCTTGTATTTTATTTACGGGGCAGTATGTGTGTGGCATTGGCTGATTTAATGCTAAGCCTGTTTTGTTTTGTTTTGCTTCGAATTTTACATAATTTCACTGCTTAATTTCTGCTTTGCATCACTTAGTGAACAAGACTTGAGTAACCCATATTAACAGAACATTTCTCTTTATTCTTTTTATTTTATGTTAGAGTGATCAACTACTGTCCAATTAATTAGAAATGATCAACTGCAAAAGAAACATCCAGTTTGCCTGTAGGCTTCAAAGGGCTTCAGAATGTCTGTAGGCTTCACAGGGCTTCGAGAATTAGTGGAAATAAAGTCAATGTTGAGCAGATTAGTTTGCATTGTTCTCTAGTACCCCCCCCCCCACTGTTGTTTCATCATAATCTACACAATTGGTCATTGGAAAAAGTGAATCTAGACTGTTGAATTGAACTGGATGTCTCAATGTGACTATATTCCTCTTTTCACTTTTGCAGATGGCACCAACTGACGAGAATGAGAGCAACAGTAATGCTTCAACCCCGTCTTCGCCATATCCTACCCCCTCAACACCCACATCTGTCTGGGCAGAGTGGCCTGACCCACCGTGTGCTCCCAGGACTGCCGAGTCAGACAGGCCTCACACGATATCCGCTGGTAAGCACTGTAACCAAAATGCATCAGCATCATTATAAGCAAGAACCCATCTGGTTTGAGAGGTTATTAAAACCTGTTTTGGTGATATCAACCATTCCTCATTCTGTCCGCTGCTAATACATCACATGACCTATCTGTGTCTAGAATGGTTGATGGTCTTTCCTTATGGTTGTTTTGTAACTTATGTAAAACTTATGTCACATTTGCGTGTTTAGCAAACTTTGTGAGGAGTTTTCAAAATTTGCTCCAAGCGTAAAGGATAGTACTTTTAATTTGTCATTTGAAGAACCTATGTTTGAGACATTAAGCTGTGTTTTCTGACACAGCTAAAGTAAAGCAGGGTCTGTGTGGATTATATGCATCTCAAATAACAAAATGGTGTTCAAGGCAGGCTGTAATAGTTGTTCAACTCTTTACAAACACATTGTGTGAAGAGTTACTTTAAGTGCTAGCAATTTGACTTCCTGTAAGCATTAATCCTCTTATCTTATCCAATGTAAGTTGAATGAAGGCTCATGGAGCTAGGTAGGTTGTCATAGTACATGGTATAGGCTGGATATTGTCCTAGTTTTATTAATATTGGCCATGGTAATTTTGCTATATGGTCTGCTGAAGGATTACGTAATATTGGTGGCTATGGTAACAGGGCATGTTAGAATTCAGCAAGTCTCACATAGAGGGACCATGTTTTGGACCAACCTGTGACAACCTGGGAGTAATATGGATATTGAGAGTGACTGGTGAAAGAGCAACAAACAGTGGAATGTACTTGCACAATTGATAACACTACATTAGCACCAGGTGTTACTAAACTTTCTTATTGATTGAAAGTTGGTCCTTCTTAGTAAAGGCCCTTTCATATTGACTTAACTCCGGTCTGAGCGGAGCGTCGACGTAAACAGCGCAGTTAACTGGACCGTTCATACTGGCTTCGGTAGTTAATGACCATCGAAGTAAAGGGTTGGTGACCCTGACGTCATCGAAGTTATCGCAAGGTAGCGCTGCACGCTAAGATTTTTTTCAATGTGACAATTTGGAACATTTAAATGTGCTAAATGACATAAAACTCATTTTTAAATCGATTGGTTATCATTAAACCCAAAAATAAGTAGTTATTAGTGACGGCACTACTCTGTAACTGTTGATGATAACAGTGGCACCTGGCGATAACTTCGATTGGACCGGAGTTAAGCGTTCATACTGCACCGCAGCGTCGACGCTGCGGTCTTAAATCCACCTATTAACTGCGATGTTAACTGGAGCTCTTAACTGCGATCCAGGACCGGAGTTAAGCGTTCATACTGACCGCAACTCCCCAAACCATCGACGCGTCGACGTTAGTATGAAAGGCCCTTTAAGCATTTACAATTAATCAGTCTCTCTAAGAGTGTTTCACAAACCCATCATGACCATGTGACATCAATGACTCTCATTTATCTCTGGCCTCTGTCTGCTTGTTTATTTTCCTTCATTTACTGGGAAGCTGTTGAACTACTGGACTATATTTTGTGGTGTTTATTGCTCTTGAACTTTCACTGTCTTTTTAGCTTATGAGAAGACCCATGCCCGACCCATGCTGACGGCTCAGACTTTTGAGCCCCCGAGAGCACTGGATCGTCCTAAAACCACACCTCGTAGCCTTTATGAGTTGCCTGAGAATGCTCCTGCAGGTTTGCAATAATGTCATAATCCACAGTAAAAACCTTATGGGTACAAAATTGTTAAAATTAATGTTCTTCTATTTTACGAGGTTGCTGAAGCACTTGCTTGTTATTTTTACTAAATGTTAGTGGCAGCTGTGAAATGAATTTGTGTTGAGGAACTTGACAAAATGGAAGGATTATTCCACTTTTTACTATGCTGTATGCTAAACTGATGGATTTGTTTTTAACTGTATCGTGTCACATGATTTCCTTGAGATTACCTCTAACAGGAAAGAAAGTTTATTGAGTGCCCAGGTTGTCAAATGTAGTAGCCTTATAATGGTAATGTTTTGATCATAATTACTGGAAAGCTCTTAGTTGAAAAACTGCTGTAAAAAGTCTAGGACTTATTTTTATGTTTATGCAGGGTGTCATTATGTTCCCTTCTAGACATACCGGCTACTCCTTACCGACCCCATGTGGCCACACCAAACAAACCCAAGGTGATGCACAAGCCCACCGATCGACCCCCTGTTGGGCCAAAGCCAAAGGCCAAGCCAGTGCGCACGCCTAGTGTGCCTGACTACAACCAGATGGCGCCTGATCAAAGTAAGGAGGAAAATGGTAATGTCAATTTTTATTCCAGTTCAAATGCCGTAGACGTGGTGCAGCTCCTCTATACTTTTACCCCTCGGGTAGTGTATGAGATTCTCTTTCACGCTTTTTAACATTTCTTGGTTATTTCATTAAAATGTTCATATCATTTGCTTATTGTGTTTGTTGGTTATAACTTGAAATTTACTCTTAACTTTCTTTGTGGTAACTTATGGCTTATGTTTCAAACAGCCTAATAGCATGTCTTGAGATAGGGCTTTAATATTAGTTTAAGTGACCTGGTTTGTCATTCTTTGTGCTATAATTTGTAGTGGTGGCTTTTCCAAGTTCTAGTTTTTATTTTTAAGAACCTTGCATTTTGTTTATCGTTTATTAGCTATGGTTTTCACTTTTGGGGTGCCAGTCTGAAGCAAGTGGTCGGATAGTGATATCACACTGTTATCCAGAACAGATACTTGAAAGTCTGATGAAATTTTAGGTCAAATGATACGTCAGTCAAACTTATTCGTGATGTTGTCAAACTTGGTTGATGCACTGAACTGAATTAGTGTTATGAACTGTCTACTTAAAACTAATTGATGTGATGTTACTGTTTCAGTCCTACCACAGCCAGTGTACATGAACACAGCCCAGTTGGCACAGCAAGCGGCGGAGAAGCATCAGCAAGAGGCTTTGGAGCGACAAGAGTCATCTGAGACTGAGAACGACTTGCCAACGCCCACAGCGACCAGTGAGGTGAGTGACCCCTGATGGTGGTCTCCATGACAAGCGACATGTAGGCAATATCTGTAATTCATATAAATCAGGTTGTTTATTGTTTTGCGTGACTTTTGAAAGCCTGTTTGACCACAATGTTTGGATATAATTTTGATGCCTAAGTTATAGAGGGAGGTCAGTATTATGACGAATAATTCACTTTTGACTTGTGTTTCTAACTGTTAATTTCCTCTGCTACATTGAATACCGGGGAAAGATTTAATTTTGGGAAGCCTATTTCCAAAAAGTAATTTCATGAAAAATGCTGTTTTCGAAATACATATCGAGGCCACTTTTTCAAAGTTCTTGCAAGATGAGCTATCCCATTCATCAGACGGCAAGACCAACACAAGCATGAGGCAGGTCACTAACTACTGCTCAACAACATGTCATGGAAATAAACAACATTTCTTGAGTCTGCTAAAAAATAATTCTGCAGTGAACCTTTTTGTATCGAGATTTAAAAATTTTACATGTAAGTGGAGTGACAAAAAAGCCCAGTTGTTAAAAGCAAAAATGGTCACTTGGCATTGCTTTTGATGTCTGATAATGTCATGGTTTTTTCGACTGAAAGTACCTGCATGTGGTCACATGTGGAGATAATTCTGACCAGATGTTAGCCAGATAAGACATCCTGGCATTGGCTTGCATAGTAAATAACAGCCCAGTTTTAAATTTTCTACCATCATTTCAAAGCCAGTCGGCGAGCAGGCTTTGTCAACTGTGCTGTTGTGTTTAAGTTATATTTGATGTTGTCAAGTCTTAGTTGTTTCTACTAATTTCTTTGCACAAACTCACTATCACCATTACCCTGATAGCTAGGAAATTTTGGAGGGTACTAGTTGTGTAATAGTTTCTCCTGGATGGAATGATGCACTAATATGGATGGGACCAGTTGTAATGAATGTCAACTACAAATAAATGTTAAAATAAGTAATGTCAACTACAAATAAATGTTAAAATAATGGGGAAAATTTTGTTCTGTTGTAGCTGCAATAAGACCAATTTTTTGATGCAGATCACTTCCCATAATGCATTTGTTTAGATCACTTACATGAAAGTGGTCTCACATTGTTCCTTAGTCAAGGTGATTTCAATGATTTGAGGGAACTGTCAGTTCACTATTGCACAAGAATTTGCTCTACTAGTTGTCTTGCCATGGTGTGTCACTTTATGCACTATCCGCGTTTTCAAGAAATAACAAAACTTAAATCTCTTCTCATCCGAATGAGGAACAAGTTGACATCAGTTTTAAAGGGTTTAGTGGTCTAAATCAAAAGTTCACTTCTCGAATGGAACACAGGTTTATATCAACTTAAAGTTAAACTACTCGGGTTTTTCCTCGTCAAAAAAGTGTACTTTAAAAATACTATTTTTTGTCCCCTTTGGCACTGTTGAGTATTTCTGTGCAACATTCAGGTCATCTTATACTGACACTACTTCAGTTGGTTGCCAGAATAATGTTAGAATTTAATTAGCAATCTCAAAATCACATATGCATGATGGCTGATAATTGTTGTATAAAAGTTGTCAAAAGTAAAAACATATTTCTTTAAATTCTTAAAAATTGACAAGATTAGTTGTGAGTCTCTCAGAGAGCGGAATGTGTGGAAATGTGGGTAAACCTGAGTATTTTACCTTTAACTTTACTATGAATTGCTTGCATCATCTTTCTGGTGTAGCGTAGTGTAGTGACTGATTTTGATGTACGTTTGTATTTCCTTACGCAGGGACACGGTAGCTTTAGTTAAGAGGACATTATCGGTATTACAATCAAAGAACATGTTTTGGGGATAGTGCTGAACTGGACTTCTTGAAGTTCTTAACATTGATCAGATCTATAAAACAACAAAGTTTATTATTTTTGTGATTTTATTACAAATCGCCAATTCTTGCCATTGTTTGCCGGACATTCGCTTAAATAATAGCCAAAGAATTTACCATTGAAAGCCCCTTTTACTCGAGAGACAGTTGTCACTGTGTAAGTTGTCACGGCGAGACTTGCTCCACTTTAGTCGCGTTTACACGATATTAGCAAACTGGATTGGCATGAGTCACTTACACCAAGACTGTCTGTGCATGGACACATAAACAACAGCGAATGTCCAAACCATGTAGAGTGCCAGCGGATCACCCAGTGTATACGCTATTGCGCAAGCGCATTGAAAGATAATCTCTTTCCTCACTGCTTAAGTTGTGTTTAGACGTGTAGTTGAACCTGTAGCAACTGATCGATTACAACTGGCTCCACCTATCAAACCAATGTAAAAACTGGTGTGTCACTTGCTCCATGTCGGTCGTGTTTACAAGCATACTTTCACCCGATCATCTCTTCCATGTTAGTTGCGCCGTGTCAGCTGTCTCTCATGTAAGTGCCGATTAACTATGGTTAAAACACTCGTCATTTATCAAGTGGGATTGAGCTTTGCCAGCAGAGCATATGGTTGCGACCATGGGGTTCCAAGCTCGATTCCGTGCTGCGGCTCATTTCAAAAGTCACTTTTCTTGCCGATAATGTCCTTTTAAAGCTTGTTTTCAACTGCATGTCATTTAACCTTGGTGTTTTTTAAGCAGATACCTTGTTCACCATCTTCAAAGATTTAGACCAGTTCTCACACATGCGATTTCTTCCATTTTATTCAATCTATTTCTAGCTTGCATAGTTCTTTCAGGGGAACAGTTACGAAATGTCACTGTTTTAGAGGGTTTCTTAAAGATTTTTAAATGAAGCGGACGTTTAAAAATAAACTATAGGTCAATGAAAATTCTCTGTTGAAATTATTAAAAACGCTTCTTCAAACACCAGACTGTGTAAGTATTCTTTTTAGTAGTGATTTACAGTTCAGTATGTTGTGTAAAAAAAACTCATTAGAAACTCCACAGACTTAAACGTGCACGATTTTTCCAATCAGACAAGTGTCAAGTATGCAGTAAGCATTTACTACTGTAACTTTTTTTGATAATGTCACCACTGTGGCGCACCGACTGAATATTTTGTCCGTTTTATGTGAAAACGGCTAGAATTTAATGAAAGGCCAATTCATTTTGACAAGAATTTGAGCGTTGTTGAATCCAAAAATAGTGACATTCTCCTGTGAATGGACGTTTAAACTGGTGATGTTTGCTATCCATGTACTAATGCCCTCTGCTGGTTGTTAGGGTTACTTTGAGAATGCCCTGGACCTTGCCGCAGCTGTACGTGAGCTGGAAGCTAACACCGCGGCACTATACCGCTTGCCAGCATACGAGGGCACAACATACAACAACCAACAGGCAAGCCTCGTGCTGCTCCGTCTAAGCTGTCGTTCTGTTTGTCTGTCTTGTTTGTTATGCATCCCACGCTTGTCTGCTGACATTCACTGTTGTTTGCATGCAGCTTTGTTCAATTCATGATCATTTCTGTATACTGTTTTTAACAGATATTCCCTTGGGTGTTTAACAAAGCATTTGCAACATCTGCTAACCAAGTGTAAACTGCATGTGATTCCACCCATGTGCGTATTCAACTTACTAGATGTCCACTTGATCAAATTGGTCATTATGTTTGTAACGTCTAGTAGAGTCTTGCCCAGTTTTTACAAAGGCTAAGGAGTGGCACCATTACATGCCTACAACATATAGCGCCTGGCAACAAATGGGAAAGACTGTCCATTTTCTTAAAAGAAACAGGTAGACTTGAAAATTTTCTTCACAAAGAACCTGTTGATCAGTAAATGCCAGGGCTCTCATGAGTTTTATCTCAGGTGCTTCGTGCAATGTTCTGGACCACTAGGCCTTCCTACTTACGATGCACCACAAAAGACATCACACGGAATGCACTCTTTTTTATGTTCATAGCATTGGTTTTAGCATCATCAAAAACTTCTGACCACTTTTGTGATGTTTGAAAATCCATCTTCAATTTCTATGACCGAATACAGCTTACTACTCAGAGTTACAGTAACGAGGGAGTGGGTGTCAAAACAATTGAAACGGTGCTTAAGCATTCAAACGTGAAGTTCTGGAAACTTCATGGCTCGACGCTCAGCCCACTATGGCAGTAAACCTGAGTGGGTATAATAGTCCAAGTATTCTCATTTATTTTGTCACTTGACTCTGATGTAAGCAATGTTTTTGTCAATGACTTATTTACGAACACTTGCGTCCCCTAGAGCACAGTAGGATTTGAGTCAACCAATCATCAGCAAGCATGTTTCACGCAAGTGATCGTCTGCTCAGTAAATCAAAAGTTGATGTTTCTTGTTTATATGTTTCTTTGATCAACTTAGCATCTGCCTGCGTGAAATACAACTACAATGAAGTGATCCTTATAAATCAAATATTGACGTCTGCTTATGGTGCTGCTAGGGGTAACCCTTGTTTATATGACGTCTGACACTATTCGTAAAAATGTCAATTTAATCAAAAAGTTTCCAACTACAGTAATTGTCTAATTATTATTCACAAAAGCAATTGCCAAAATGGTAGTTTTTCAAGACCTAATGATGACCACTTGGTTGTTTTGTAACATCTACATACTACAATGCTTGTAATTGACTAAAATGTTTTTAATCTTTTCTTTTGTAGAGAAATTTACCAAAATAGACTCTCACTTTTCGGCCATATTGTGTGCTAAAAAGTTGCTGTATTACTGTGGCTGTGCATTACCAATCTTTGCATGTGACGTCCTAATCTGATGCTTTTATCATGTGTTTCTTTGCTGATCCTGGGCTGCATTCCACAAATGCAAGGCGCTCACAACCACAATTTTCGCTGATGGAGTGGAATCTGTCACTGTGAATTTCAATATTCCAGCCTCACAGACAAATCTTTTTATTAGCGGTCATTTTGCTGGTCCACATTATAAGACCCGGAAGTTACAAAATACCTTTCATTTGCAGCTTTGCCTGATCTCACTTTTCGGGCAAGAAACTTGCTCTGTGGACTGCACTCCTGCAATGTCCCCTTGACTATGCCGAGTGTCTTAATGTTGCCTTTTTGAATGTGCTCCCTGTGTTGTGGCCACTTTGCTGGTGTCTTCTTGTGGTTATGTATGACAGCTGTGGTGCTTATTACTTGGTTATTGTCAACTAATGAGCCATTAGTTTTTAAAGGATACCATGCCCTGTTTAGTGATATTACCAAAAGGTGGCTCTGTCACCCACTGTTGATGCACCAACATTACCTTCCCTGTGTGAGAAAAGCATTATGCGCCTAAAATACTCTCTCTCAAAGGGTCAGTAAGTGGACCCTGTAATTGTGTTTGGTCTTTACCCTCAGCTGGCTTGCTGTCTGTTAACTTGCTTAGAGTGCTGGTCATGCTTGCTGATTTAGCAACATTTCCAAGGATTTTTTTTAACTTACTCCCAATGTTTTTGAGTTGATATCAGTAATAAGTCATTGTTTTGTTTCAAGTTCTGTTAAAAGGGAAAAAACAGGCCTAATATCCTTTTGGGTTTCTTGGTTAAGTCTTATAGAATCAGTCTTCTAATTTTCCTTATTTCTGCTACTAACAAAAACAATGAAAGCATCAGTGACTCAAGAAAATGCTTTGGATTTAATTGGGGTTGGCCAACTCTAATGTTGTAATGGCCCAAGTACCAATTGTCAATGACTTTAGTTACTGCCCTGCTCAAGTACCCATTGTCAATGACTTGAGTTACTGCCATGCCCAAGTACCCATTGTCAGTGACTTGAGTTACTGGCCAGCCCAAGTACCCATTGTCAATGACTTGAGTTTCTGCCATGTCCAAGTACCCATTGCCAAGGACTTGAGTTACTGCCCTGCCCAAGTACCCATTGTCAGTGACTTGAGTTACTGCCCTGCCCAAGTACCCATTGTCAGTGACTTAACTTACTGGCCTGCCCAAGTACCCATTGTCAATGACTTGAGTTACTGCCATGCCCAAGTACCCATTGTCAATGACTTGAGTCACTGGCCTGCGGAAGTACCCATTGTCAATGACTTCAGTTGCTGGCCTGCCCAAGTACCCATTGTCAATGACTTGAGTTTCTGCCCTGCTCAAGTACCCTTTGTCAATGACTTGAGTTACTGCCCTACCCAAGTACCCATTGTCAGTGACTTGAGTTACTGCGCTGCCCAAGTACCCATTGTCAGTGACTTGAGTTACTGGCTTGCCCAAGTACCCATTATCAGTGACTTCAGTTGCTGGCCTGCCCAAGAACCCATTGCCAATGAGTTGTTGGCCTGTTCGGAAACAATTCAAAATGGGACGAGTATGGTAACATATTTAAATCCCAAAGTGCTTTGGTTAAAAATTCAGCATTGCCAGCTAAACAATGTCTAATATAGCATCACCAGTTGTCACTTGTACAATTATATCATATTTCCCTTTTGAATGATAAAGAGATAATTGATAAACCTGCTAATTGTAGAATTCTTTTCACTTGAACCTCTAAATAATTAATTTCGTAGCAATTGTGTATTTGGATATTTTGTAAGTTGCTCATAGCCTTGGGATCAAATGCTTTTGGCAATATTTTGTCCATTGTCAACTATTCAGAAATTTTGCTGTAATCTTTAAAAGACTGTCGCCACAATTTGACCTTTGAACTTTGATCTTTCCAGGCACCCACTTCCAGTGAACTTGCGGATGCCATTCGTGAACTAGAGGCCAGCACTGCAGCCTTGGAGGAGTGTTCACTGGACTCGAACAGTCGCACGAGTCAGGCTTCATTTCAGAGCTCGAGTGGCTATGGTACTATGAATAGTACCCCATCTAACTCAGAGGACTCGGTTGCCATGGGAGGTATGTGTATGGGGATGGTTTGCAGCACAGGTGCATAGTGGGAGTGAACAGGCTTGTACAGGCTGTGAGTGCTGTACTTTGTAATGGACCAGTCAAAATAATGTCACTGTTTTAGCCTTCTCAGTTGTAATTTTCATTTTACTTCATATCTTATTTTTAAGTTCCATGTCAGGTGTTCTCTTCAATTGCTTGATGTATCTTCATAACAATGTTCTGTGTTCTTTTGTTGAATTAAGTTATCTGTCGCTTCTAAACTATCGTAACAACTGATTGTTTGAGTTTGCCTCCAAGGTAAAATGTGCCGTTTGTTTAATAAGTTTATGTTCAAGTTTTGATTCTGCGTTATCTTGTTGTTTAGTAAATCATAATTTGTTACATTGTTGTTCCTATGCACATCTGTGAGCTAAGTTACTTTGAGTCTTTGTGTCTACTCCTTCCAACATGAGTTACCTGCATGGTTGTTGTTATGTTTTTTGCCATCAGTACATTTCCGCTTGCAGATTTAGACTCTTACTCAACGTCAGAACGTGAACATGAGGTTGATAAGTACTCCACCATCCCGCGCACTGGTGGCGCTAGCAGTCATTATAGCTCTACTCCTGTGGAGCGTCGTCCCTCAAGCATAACAGGTTGGTTGTAGTGAATGCAGCTGAACCTAAGCGGCTAATGCGCTGCTGATGTACAGCTATTATGCAGCTGATGTGGTGCTCATGTATAGCTGATGTGGTTGCTCATGTATAGCTGATGTGGTGCTCATGTATAGCTGATATGGTGCTCATGTATTGCTGATGTGTAGCGGATGTGGTGCTCACATATAGCTGATGTGTAGCTGATGTGGTGCTCGTATATAGCTGATGTGGTACGCATGTATAGCTGATGTGGTGCTCATGTATTGCTGATGTTTAGCTTAAATATGTACAGTTCATGCGCGTCTGCTATGCAGCTGATGCACAGCTGATAGGAGGCAGTCTTACATCTGGTTATTGCATTATGCTTGTCTGAGTGGGGCACATGGGGCCTGTTTCAGTTTTTTTGAAAGAACTCTAACCATTTTGGTCATAGGTCTGGTTTACACATTTAGCAATAACTTAATAACGACTTCTGTCTGAGATCAAAACCAGATGCAAACAGAATGTCAAGTTCACATAAAACCTCCTAGTTATTTTTAGTCAAAACATCAACTTAATTCTAAATTAAGATGCAAGATTAAATGGTCATCATGTTGGGATTTTCTTGTAAACTTAAATTGTTAAGGTCAAAGATTTTGAAATAAATTCTCACATTTGGGGCTTTTAAAGAACTTGTCCTACTTGTAACAGATGCTACTTCCTGTTGTCTCTCCATAATTCAGTTGACTGTCATTACAGATGTGCCTGTAGTTCATTCAGGTTTGGCTACAATACGCCGCCATTCATCCAGTAAGCCACCGCCTCCTGTCCGTCGGTCATCATCCATCTCGGTCAGAGTGCCTCCGCCCAAAGTCCCAGTACGCTCCAACTCTATAACTGGCAACCGGTCTGAGTATGCCATGCCGCAGCCTGGCTCAAGACCACGACCAGCTAGTGACATGGCTGGAGCCACGATGATTACAAATCACAACTTGGATGTTAACAACGCCCATGGACATAGGACTTGTATCCCTCCGCAAAATACCATGAATTCAACGACTGCTGCTAACTCAAATGTGCCATTAGCTGAAGGCCAAGCGCCCTCCAACTCGCGAACAAATCTCATAAACAGTCTCAACGCAAAATTTGCTGTGGCGGGAGCTAGAAAGCCTCCCACGCCTGTCAAGAAGACAGCGCCACCTGTGTTCAACACAAACCCAAGCACACCAGTGTCCAAAGATACACTGTTGTCACAAATTGAAAGAGGCGTTAACCTCAAAAGGACACATTGTAATGACAGATCTGCACCCAGGATATCATGATTGACACTGGCTCTCAATCTGTCTGTTGACAATGTGGGGGCGGAGCTATCCTATGTTGTCACATTTTAGGGCATGTGATTTGTCAGCTGTGTTCTCAAGTGTATATGTGGACAGGGTGGAGGTGGAGTCCTCATGTTTCAGTGCATGTTATTGGTTAATTAGATCTGTACTGCTGTTGAGGCAATTGAAGTTGAGCATTTATGAGCCATGTTTTTAAACTTTCAGGAAGGTTTCACGAGTAATTAATTGAAATTATTTGGACTTCTGCTGTATTTTATACAATGAAATTGACTTGATTTGTGTAAAATCATGTTTGAATATTACTGCAATATCAATGTTAAGGTGTAATTATGATATCAGTTGATGTAATAACTTCTTGTTTGTAATATTACACTGTAGTATGGATGGCAGTGTGCAGTGTGCTATGTTGATTTATGAATTATCCCGTCACCTGGAAGTAAAACTCCACCTTCAGGTCACTTGCCAAAATGTCAGCCAAGCTACAACTTAAATGCTCGACTGATTCACGTGTAATGGGAGCCTAGGTGGGTCTGTATTTACATTAAAGTTGGGTTTGTTGTAAACAAAGAGAGATGATGTGGTCGAAAAAATAGTGTTTTTAATTTGTTGTTTGTTGTCCACCCTGGGCTTCAATGACCAGTGATTATGTAACAAAGGCATCCCCTTAATATTTTAATTGACTTTTTTTATTCAGAAGTAAGAAAATTTGTGTTTAGTAGACTGATATGATGTCTGTTATCTGCTGAAGTTATCGAAAGCTTGTAAGTTGTGCCTTTTATTACAAAACTAAGTTGGTATCAAGTGTACCATTGTATTGTTGTCCATGACTGGGCAATAATCACTTGCAAGTGCTCCACCTGTTGAGAACCAGTTTAATCCTTGTTATTCAGTGAGGAAAACTAGTTCTCAAAATGCCAGATCTCTGTTAGTGACTATTATTCAAGACCAGGTAACATTGGATGGACTCAGTGTGGTGCACAAGTGGAATTACATTGTCAAATACCTCCACAAAAACAACCCTGAAGAATGTTTTAATCTCATGTTAGCACAGTTTGTACTGAATAGCTACCAAGAAGCAGCATGTAAAATTTTGAACGACCGCAGCAGTGTACTTAGCCGTTGAAAAGTGGAAATTTGTCAATTTTAGCAATTTTCCCCCGTTCTTCTTTCTTTTTGTAATATTTGAATCCATTGTCAGTGGCAACAGATTTCTGAGTAAACAGAATGGTGAAGTGGAGAAGGGTGCATGCGCGGGTTTCCTCACAACTCACTGTTGATTTTGAATTCGTTTTACACTGATCTGGGTTTGTAGCGCCCTCTACAACTGAATCCAGTTTACATTTCTTATTATTGAGATTAAATTAAAGCTGTGTCTATGTATGGTGCACAGGTTTTAATTTCACCATTGTGTAAAATGTTCTTGATTTTTGAGAACATCGTCAAGTATTGAATTAAATGAGGTTCATTTAATGTAAATACACACTGTGAAGTATTGTTTTATTGTATTGCCAAATATTTTGAAACTTTATTCACGTTTTTCTGTTATTTGTTGTAAGTATGTAATAGATACTGTAGTTGTTTAAGTATTTGTGTAAAATTTATTTCTGCATTAGAACAAAGCTGGATTTTGCATCAATTTTGATGAGCTGTGGTGCATCTCGCACAAGTGACCATACAACTTGTTAAGCAGGACTAGGTTGTGCACTGTCAAATGATCGTCCAATGCAGTTTTCCCTTATATTCAGGTGAAAGTTTGGGATTTCAACAATAGTCTGCTTCATTTTGCCCCTGGAGCCTGAACATTATGATGAGGGCCTGTGAAGGGATGGCTATGTAATATGTAGTCACCTCAATGATGTGAGGCACTTTTGAACTGTCTTGTTGACATTTCTTTTGACGCTCAGTTGAAAGTCAAAAAGGTTGTTGTGGGATTTACATTATACTGGTTGGGCATGTGAACACAAGTCCTATGGTGCAGTAAACTTTCACCAGTTTCAGACACCACACGTTGGACATAACATTGTTTTACAAAGTGGCATGACCGTTTTCAAGCTCTGTACTAGAGCTAACATTAATTAGATGACATATTGGAATATATTGGCCATTCACTAGTGCTTGAAATTATGGAAAAATAAAAATAGGTCAACTCTGACTATTTTTTGGCTGGAACTAGCATGAGTTTTGTCATAAGAGGTGACCGTATTGTATGTTTGACAGATCATGTAATGCAGTTACACATCATTCTCAGTGATAAGTGCTTATCAGTGCTGTTTGAGAAACCATTTGTGAGATTTTTGTTTATGTTTTGTGGCAGAAAATGTCAAAACTTACTGAATCATTACCATAGCTACATGAATGTGTTGTTAGTCTTAATAGTTTCGGTGTTCCGTTTATATTTTTGTGTTTTGACTGTTTCACACCGACTGGTATTATGCGTCGTTAATTTTAGTGATATTAACGGAAACTATGTTACAGTACATGAGAAGGATTTATTTAACCTTCTATACAATGATCATGTTATAGCATTTAAGAACACGTGTGATGTTATGTGTAAAAATAGACCAATGTTCTCTCAGCCATTTGTAATTCTCATATTGGTAACACTAGAGTGCTAGTACTGGGTTGTTCCTGGTTCTGTAAGAGCAATGTGCGGCCTCAACAAACTTGCAGGACACATTAAAGACACGTTTTGTACAAGACGTAAGTCATTGTAGGACACATTAAAGACATGCTATGTACAAGACATATGTTGTAAGACATGTTAAAGACACGCTATGTACAAAACATACGTCATTGTAGGACACATTAAAGACACCCTATCTACAAGACATAAGTCATTGTAGGACACATTAAAGACATGCTATGTATATGACATAAGTCATTGCAGGACACATGAAAGACGCGCTATGTTCAAGACCTAAGTCATTGCTTCAATGGATATAGAACTGCAGTACTAATTCACTTAAAGGAGAATGCCAGCAAAAAGCAACGTATTTTGTATCAATTACGATCGATTAGTTCCACTCGACAACAGTAAGTTCAGTTCTTTTACCAGATGGCAGAGGAAGGGGCTCATATTAACCAGTGACGTCACCGGTTCTTACATTGTCTGCTCAGCTGTTCACACGACGCTTATTGGTGTCGGCTTATCGATTGAATTCATCGTTTTACACCAATAAGTCACCAAAATTCGACGTAAACCCATTACAAATATACATACCATTCCTAAGCAAATATGTTGCGTTATTTCGCTGTAACGGATTTATAGACATTTTGAAGTTCGGTAGGCCAATTAACTTACCGAGGTCGGTCGCGGGAAGCTTGTGGAAGTCTGTTCGGTGATAAATTAGAATTATTCTTTCGTGAAATACAGACAGGAGAGCATAGCCGTGTGTTGTAATTTTAGACTTACGAGTTTTTTTCAGTCTAAACACAAAACGCTCGTTGTTACACAGTGGGTCGGAACCAGATCACTGAGCTTACTAAGGCCCGTCGCGGCGGCCCGACTGGAGACATGACGAACATAAATCAACCGGGCGAATGGAAACAAAACTTTCAGTAACAAAAAGACAAGACTAGTGAAACAAAGAAATAACGTGCACGTGATTTTGGTGAATTCGCCGCGAAATTGTAAATCTACAAACTCCGGCGTCCGACAGGCAGCCAAAACGAGATCCCCTCTACAGAATTATCCGTACAGGGGAAAGGGGCACAATATTTTTTTAAATAATGTATATGTATATACATATTTAAATAAAGATACCCCTAACATCTGACCATAGCATATGAAATCGAGTTATAGTTTCGCAACTGCTTTCTGTCAGCAAACACTGAAACAGCACGCGCTCACACAGCAACTAGTCATTTATTGCATCTGAAGCCGGTAACGCAATATGATTTGTTCATCGTTCATTCCACAAAACATTTGCCCTTACGAACACTCCTAAGACCTCACAAATTGTATCTATTGAGACAGACTTTGACAATTTGTTTCCGTTTTCATACAAACATGGGTTGGGGCGAGAATAATTTAGTTTGAAACAGAACAATGCCGGCCACAGACACAGAGTTATTTCACGGCCTCATACTTAGAATTAGCGTTTTTTTTTTACTGCTGGGAACCACATTCGAAGCATTACGGGTTCTCGAGGAAATCGAAAAAAAAACGATATACCCGCTTTCCTCACAGCTTCATATTTCGCACAAACGGACACAATACGCCACACCGTAGCGGCACATGAGTTGAAAAACCACTGACGTCGTTGCGTCGTGTACTAACCTTCCTCACAGGTGTACTTGACACCTTTCGGCGAGGTGAGATCGCCTGTGAATGAGGTGATGTGGATATAGACCGATTAATACCGCAACAAAAGCTAATTCAATCGGGTGGCATTCTCCTTTAAGTCTCCAATAAAATTCTTCAATTTGGAGACCGTCTTTCAAGCTGAAATTGATTTTTTTATTCTTAAAATTGAGATGCTAGCACTTTCTCCTTTCATATTTTTCTAATTCCATTTAGTGGATTTTGAAAGTAAACGTGGGAGTTCATAAAAACCCATATCGAGAAATTGCACATCTGTAAACAGTGCCCTTCTTTGGGAAATAATAAATTTTTAGAGATTCCTGAAAGGTGAACGTGACCATTTTTAATGTCACATTTAGCAAAAAAATGGCACACATAATGGTTATGCATTCACTTCCATAGAGCAAACAATGTAATACTCGCCACTTCAGTTGTGTCATTGAGTTCGTTGAATGGCAGGGCCCTCGATGAGGCCAAATAACAACCCCACCCCTCTATAAAAATATTAACTGAAATTCCCATCTGACCCAAAAATTCAGGGGATGGAAGGTGAACTTGATGGCAACCAGGGAACGGAAGGTGGACTTGATGGCAACCAGGGGATTTAAGGTGGACTTGGTGGCAACCAGGGGATGGAAGGTGAACTTGATGGCAACCAGGGTATGAAAGATGGACTTGATGGCAACCAGGGGATGGAAAGTGAACTTGATGGCAACCAGGGGATGGAAGGTGAACTTGGTGGCAACCAGGGTATCGAAGGTGGACTTGATGGCAACCAGGGGATTGAAGGCGGACTTGGTGGTGACATGGCACTCTCAAAGCGAAAAAAACCCCACCCGAAAACACAGGTACCTTTCCCCTTGGGTGAGAGAAGCCTGAATGAAAGTGAATGTAGAATTAAGTTACTGACCTTTTGCAGGCTCATTCACCTCACTTCCTATTGTTCCTGAATAGTAAACGTGTGCCAGGAAAACAATAATTAACACAAAAAACAGACATTTTACTAAAAGTAACATAAAAAATGTTTGCTTCCCCTTTAAGAAAACGTATTTTTCAGGCAAGAATTTTGTACAGGAACGTCACTGTTCCAGCCCAGTATTCACTTGATCATCAATTCACCAGAAGCATCAGTATTGATTGTCAAGATACTTAGACCATACATGCTTTATACTATAAGAAGCAAGGCGCACGATACTACACTGTCTCGTAATAGCAAGTAGTTCCAGCTGACAAAATAACTGAAGGATCTGTTACATTGAAATGATAATTTAAAGAGCCAAAGAATACTCTTTGTGACCAATGGCTGAAATTCTTTAAGATATCACATGCAAGACCTTATAAAGCATTCATAACAAAATACAATCAAACAAAGTAAAATTTCAAAACATAAATAATGATCACTTTAGTGCCACCATGTACATGAGTAAGGTGCAACAAACACAAAATAAGTATTAATTGAATAAACTGAACAGTAAATAAACTTTAAGTCAGAAATTTCAGCTAGTATCAAGGGGACTTATAACATTATAAAATGACTGATACATAAATTATAACAATTGTTATTCAACAAAATTAAAAATTTGCAAAATTATTAATCAAAGCCACAACAAACCATTTTCTGGTGCTAAACACATTAATAACAAGTGGCTTCAAACCAAACTTGTTATGCTTGACAGAAGGCAAAGATTTATTTAAATAACAGGTCACAAGCAGATAGCTTCAGCTGTATTGATATTAGAACAAATTTATGTTGAAAACAAATCAAAACTCATATTTGTAAACAAAGCAAAATGTTAAACATAAAATTCAACAGAGAAACTGCTTTAGCAGCAAAAACAAACATTTTGGGAAACAGTGCAGTTACACAGCAAATGATCGTCATCAGTATGGCTTCCTTCAATGACTGATGTCAATTCAATCCAACAGGACAATTGTAAAAAGAGGCTGAAAAACTAAAATTTCTTTAATTTTGCAAACAGGTCAGGTATTTGATGAGGCTTAGTCCAGAGGTCTCTTGTGTTCAAATGGCCTCTGTGTTCAAAGGGTCTCTTGTGTTCAAATGGCCTCTGTGTTCAAATGGCCTCTTGTGTTCAAATGGCCTCTTGTGTTCAAATGGCCTCTTGTGTTCAAATGGCCTCTGTGTTCAAATGGCCTCTTGTGTTCAAATGGCCTCTAGTGTTCAAATGGCCTCTTGTGTTCAAATGACATCTTGTGTTCAGATGGCCTTTGTGTTCACATTGCTCTCAAATCTCATGAAGAGTACTAGTAGCAAACCAAATGTGGAATTAGAAAATAGTGTAAATAGTTCAAAAACATTACAGATGCATTTGATCTAAGCAATAACATCACTAATAATGGTAATAAATCAAATCTTATCAATTACTTGATTATAACCAAGTAATCATATTACCTGATTATAACCAAATTATCTTTTCAATGTTCCTAACACCAAAGCCAGTACTTTCATGCCTTTCAAGTACTTCTGTGTGGTAGTAACAAGTAAATTATAATTTTGAACCATGCAATTCAATATTTTTGAAAAATAGATAAGAGTCAAAGCTCAACTATAAATTCACCAAAGACAAATCATAACGCATGTTTCCATTAAACCACACTACACTTTTTCAGTTACTGCATTTGTGTTAACGCTCAGTTTGAACTTAACACCAATCTTATTTTTCAAAATTTTCAAAAAAAAGCTAAACGCACAGTAACTCAAATTTTATGCAGTCCAGACTTGTACTGTATTTGCAAACATTTGTCCAAGGAGAATGTCTGCTCCCAAAACAACTATTAAATCTGTGATAGTGTTACATCAATATCAGGCAGCCATTTCATTTGAACACATAATTGCAACTACCCAGACCATAAAACCTGAATCAAGCCTTCATCTAATTGCCCATTGACTTACTGTGCATAAATATCTAAAGGACAAGATTTCTTAATGTTGACCTGATTGTTTTGTTATGTAGATTGAAACACCCTAGTGTTAACTAGGATGGATACAGTAAATCTCACTGGCAAGGAGTTTTGATTGTTTAAAAATACCCTGGCAAAATGCATTTGTGTTAAATTACACTATGAACGAGAGCACCACTAATTGGTTTGGCAGCTAATGTTACTGCTATAAATCTCACTTCATTCAATTTAAAGTTGGACGTTTTTCGCTCGAATTTTACGCTCGATGAGACTTCATAATATGGTCTTCAGTAAGATTGTGTGATTTGAGTGTGTGCCCAAATATTCAATTTTGAGGAAACATTAAACAGGTTTATTGGAGTTTTCCAAAGACAAGACTGCCGTGTTTATTTGGAAAATTTGCGTTTAGGTATCAAAAGTTAAATCCGAATATAAGCCGACGTGCTGAATGTACACTTGAATGAATCAATACTGTAACTGGCGCACAGATTGAAACTAGCAGAGTCGATACATAACACATCCAAATGTGACTGTTCCCACACCAAGGAGTTTATTGTTAAAAATTTGCTGCTTCATTTACCGTTTTGGTGGCCATTCTCAAGGAAAGTATGTATAGTTACAGGTTTCAACCGTTAATATTTTTTGTGTCGGCGGAAAATTTTCTTTATATATGCCCACAGGGCGTATTTAAAGATGGGCCTTTCTGCAAAAACTACAATACTGAAATCAAATTAAACAGCTTAATTACACACAGTTGTTTTAAGAAATTGTCACAATCACTTTTCATCAAAAACCAGCAGAATTTTGGCTAAACAACCAAGGTTGTTTCTTTCTAATTTCCTTTTGGATTTTTGCCACAACTTCATGAAAGCAAAATGAATCTCCACAAAATCTTTTTCAAAATTACTTTTTTCATTTTACACAAACACCTAAGGACATGTCTGACACTTATTGTCTCCTTGCACGACAGCTTTCCACGACACAGTCTAAGAGTTTGGAAGCACCGTTGACAGTTATCCCTTTGTGTTGCAGCTCTAACAACCATGCCTCTAGACCTTGTTTACTCTTCTCCAATTTCCAGCACAGTCGAATCGTAAGCTGTAGAGTAGGTACAAGGAGAGTGTGGTAATCATTAGACCCAATGGCTTGCAGAGCAAATCGACAGTATTTCTCTGCATTTCCATATTCTTCCATCTCATTGTAGACTGCCGCTATTGCACATACCGAACTGATTACATCCGGATGGTTGGGTGACAGTATTTTTTCCTGAATTTGCACACACAAGACCATGATGTCTGCACATTCTCCATATTGCGTATTCAACAGTAGATCGTAAGCATGTTCTAAATCAGCTCTGAAGAAGAACAATTGAAGCTCTTCCGAGTCCAGAATACCTTCTATTGTGTAGATGTGGCACAGATACTGCTCAAAGGCTCGACTTCGCAGCGCAATTGTCTCATCTTTAAAATTTCCACTAATCACTTTCTTTGGGAAAACAATGTCTTTCATGGCTTGAGGAAATTTCTTCTGCAACGAAGCATTCAGACGTTCAAAGTCAGAGTAGCGCTTCTGTAGCACCACACTTGAGGAGATCATGTATTCGTTATTACTTATGGTCAGTGAGTAGGTCTGCAACGAAAAATTGTTACAAGAATTCATATGTATATTAATAATTACTACATGCTAGTGGCCTGGTAGTTGCCCATTTCCAGTTAGCTAAAGGAGAATGTCACTAAAAAAAACAACCTATTTTGAATCAATTTAGACCATGTAGTTCCACTCGATAACAGCAAGTACAGTTCTTTTACCTGACACCTGACGGCAGACGGAGGTGTTGAAATTAACCAATGATGTCACAGGTTCAAACGCAGTCTCTAGAGTAATTCACAACACGCTCACTGGTGTAACCTTATCGCTTGAATTCATTGTTTTACACAAATAAATCATCAATATTCGATGTATAACCTTCATAAATACATCCAGTTCTAGACCAAACGGGTAGTTTTATTTCGCTGTTACGGATTTATAGGTATTTGAACGTACCATAGCCAACAAAGATCGGTAGGCAAGGTCGGTTGACGCGAGGTCAGTTCGGTGATAAATTTGTATTATTTTTCTGTGAAATATAGATAGGAGAACATAGCTATGTGTTGTTATGTTAGACTTGCGATTTTTTTCAGTTCTAAACACACAAAATATGTGTTATCCCGGCAAGTGGCACAGCATCCCATCAGGACTGAAGACATCATGAACATAAACCAGCCACAATGGGAAACTAAACTTCCAGTCACGAAAACACTATACTAGTGAGCCAAAGAAATAATGTGCACGTGATTATTTTGGTGAATTAGCCGCGAAACTGCAAATCTACTTACTCGTCGGGGGCCGCAAAGTCAGATTCCCCTTCCACAGAACTGTCAGGGCAAAAGTTGTACAGTAATTACAATGATTCGAATAATGTATATGTATATCTGAATAAAGGTTCCCCTAACATCTCACCACAGGATATAAAACCGAGTTATTGTTTCACAACAACTTTCTGTCAGCTAACAATAAATTAACATGTGCTCACACGGCCTCGGTGTGCGGTCAATTAGCTTTATTGCATCTAAAGGTGGTAAAGCAGTGATTTATTCATTGCTGGTTTCTCAAAACATTTGCGCTCACCAAAACTCCAAAGGCATAACAAATTGCATCTAATGATACAGACTTTGTTTCAGTTTTATATAAGCATTGGTTAGGGTGAGAATAATACATTTTAAAGCAGAACGCACAATAATAAACGTCAACATGGCAACTCGTAATCCCGACTTAGACGAGTGCTCATCCAATGAAGACCTCACAAGTCGATCGTTAGGTTTCGCAAGCTATCAGTTCGAACCAGAATACACTGATCAAGAAATACTAGAGAGACGCCATGAACATGCACAGACACCGGAACATATGGATAGTTCCAAAAATCGATTGAATGACTTGTCATGGTGTCAGTGAACTAACTGCACAATAATGGAAATGACTGACACTTGCGTTTGCTGCCACGAAATTCCGCAAATGAAACGCTTTCTTGGAGAAGCCCAGATTTTGCACACCATCTAAACAGTGGTGTGCTTACGGCAAAAACATCCTACACCAGGAGGACTAAACAGAACCCCGACGAACGAGTAAGTCATCAAACAGGTTATATAAAATGTTATGTTCTCATGCTTTGAATTAATTGTAATTGTTTATGTTTTCATGGCCAACTACAATTCTCCATAATCAAAAACCAATCAACAACTGATCCGCGTTTCTTTATCTCCTGCCTGCCGCACGCAAACACACTAGGCACAGCATCCGACTTTAGCCTCAGTCTATTTTTCTGCTCTGGCATGAGCTGTTTGGTAAGACGGCATTCATCAGTGAAATCACTGTTGACGAAATGCTGGTCAGACACGGAGATGTTTCACGGCCTCATACTTGGTATTAACAGCATACTTTTGATTCTTCACTGCCTCGAGCTGCTTCTGAAGCATAACAGGTGCTCGAGAAAATCAAAAAAAAAGATATACCCGCTTTCCTCGCAGCTTCATGGTTCGCACCAGCGGGAACGATACACCACAAGGTCATACCGGCAGGCCTTTATGCAGCGTACGTCCTGGGCGTCCAAATGGACCCCCTAGCACTAGTCTGGCTGCCCTGGCAAGGACACCCAATGTATCATTTGGACGCCCACTGTCAATAGGAACCTTTCAGGTTTGGACTCACACATTGTAATGAATACTGAGAAGCCTCTGAAGGCTCACAGTGGGGGCTGTTTTTACAAAGTAGGAAGAAATATACAAAATAAACAAATTATATACAATGTTGCTATGCTCACACTTGGTTGATAGCATTGTAAAAGTCTTGGTCTACAGTTTTTTTTAGTAAAAATGCTCACTACAGAATCAGAAGGTTGTTTTGTAAACTTAAAAACCTTGGTCTATACATTTTTTTGTAAAAAATGTGTGTCTGGGGGGATTGGGGGGGTGGGGGGTTACGCGTTGGAATCATGGACGCCCTGGAATATTGGGAACCCCATTTTGGACACCCTATCTTCAAAATCCTAGATAAAGGTCTGCATAGCGGCACTCACTCTGCAGAAGAACCACTGACATCACTGTGTCGTTTCTCACCTTCCTCACAGGTTAACGCGACACCTCTCGGCGAGGTAAGTTTGACCGTGATATAGATGGTGATGTGGATATAAACCAATTAAGACGGTAAAAAAAACTAATTAAATCGGGTGGCATTCTCCTTTAACTCCACTACGAATATCACTGGCATTTCCTGATGAAAGGTTTAAATGTGAGTTATCATAGACTTTCATAACATAAAGCAGTTTTAGACAAGTAATATAAATGTCATGTAAAATTTATATGAAATCCCAAAAACTTCCAACATTTTGTTTTAAAATGGCCATTGTTTATTTTCAACAATCCACAATATGACATTAAATAGGATTGAAAATGGCAACCAATCAGCAACCAACCACGTTATCCAGTAACAAGGGTGTCTTACAGTATGCGAGTGTGTGACCAACTGAGTAGACTTTCCAGAGCTCAAAACAGTTAAGTTTTGTTTAAAAATTAATAATCAATAAAACATAAATGATTATTTTGACATAAACAACTTACCATAACAAAAAAATCTAGCTTTTCTATCACAAATGAAAACTTTCTTCGGATAAATATGAAAATGTCTTTCAAAAACACACATAAACTAAAAAACATAATATTACATAATGAGCGAATTCCATAATAAACAATGGTTACCACAAATCTCGATCTTCCTTGTTTTACTATCTTGGCCGATGATATTTCAAACAAGACACCTCTGTTGTCGACCTGATCAGACTTGACAGGCACATCTTCCAGAAACCTTTTGGGAGAAGATTTTTCTGTAAAATTAACAAAGAAGTGCATCAGTATGCACCAGAATGAAAAATTCCTTTCAAGTGGAGTTTAAGGTGCACAAGCTCCATATCAGGGGTGGTACATTGAAACTCACCGTGGAGCGGAACCACTCACCACAGATCATACTGAGTGGTTGTCAAAAAATCTCACAACAATGACAAGGAGTCCATCTAAATAATTGTCAGTGACAAGTGTCCTGTGGCCTTAGATAAAAGTCAGAATACCACCCCTGCATACAATTAATTTAAAACTATGACAATCTTGAGTATTAGAGCATATACACATACTTTAGTGTGTGCTTTTACAGACCTAAGCGTCCACATTCTTAATGATACATTTTTCCAAAAACATTCTGCTCAAGTGTTTTGCTTGCACCTATGTTTGAACCATGACCTTCTGGATTTTTTTCGGATGAAGAGAAAATCCTCCAGACCCATAACCACCAATTGCCCCTTTTTCAGTCACGGCCCCTAATCAGCACAAGAAGTCAACTTGAAAGCAGACATGTTGCATTTAAAAATCTTCGTACATTGCTTAGAGTGGATCAGCCAGCAGACCTAGTTTTTCCTGGAATTGGACAAGACTGAGCATTAAGGATGGCAGATAATGAAGCCAGGATTCCCATGAACCACAACCTTACCCTCTGACACAGCGCCACCTATACTTTCGTTTAGCACTGTGATAGAGTGTACCACAACCTTGCAATGATAGAAAAATCCAGATCCTGTTCTCCACATCAAAGCTGTAATCATAATCTCGAACCCATAGTCTGGGGTTGTGATAGCCTCGCTCCTGCCTCTAGCGGCAGTCGCCTTTGCATGCAAGCTGAAAATACAGTCCATTTCCTGACTGTATGGAAAGTCATGCGAGTTAACTAGCTTTCCTTATATGGAAAGTCATAGTGAGTTGGCTGGCCTTCCTAACATGGAAAGTCATGCGAGTTGGGTAGCCTCCTCACATTTGAAAACAGCTATGTTACTTAATCATTTGAATGAATTCGTGTTAGACATGGACCACAATTTTACTTGATATAAACATAATGCATTTTCATTTTGGCCTGGTGTAAAGATTGCTCCTGGATCGATGCCCAGCTACACACCCCCAGCCCATGACCCTAGGCTAGTCCTACTCTGTAGAGGCCTCGGAAAATGGCAGCCGCGGCAAACTAGGCCTCTACTGAATATTTAACGTTACAGATTTCTGACACAAACCCTTCACGTGATTTTCTTGCTTTGTAATAGTGAAGGATAGCTGTCCACTTAAGGTCGATTGTCTTGCACCGGAGGCGGAGAACGCATCTTCTTCCTCGTCATCGATCAAACTCAACTCACTGTCAATGCCGTCTGCACTTAGGCAGTCATCAATATTTAATTCTCGAATTTTTTTCGACGTCATGCCGCAGCCTGAGTTTTCCAAGAGTTAACACTATAAATCGAGAGCTATATCTTTCATATTGACATAAATTTAAGCTCTAAAATGCTAATGAAAAGCCTGCAGTACAAACTGGTCTACCATAACTCATAACTCGGTACAGGATTTTGTGGCATGGCAATACGAATACTATTAAGTATTTAGAGTTTTTCTAGGTTGTTGCAAAGATGGGTACACAATTTTTTCGCTCTTTCATTTTGTGATTGTTCGTCAACCAAGGGAGACCCTTGAGGTACAATTCCACACATTCAGCAATTTCTTGGCAAACCTAGTCAACAAACCCGGAAATTACACTGGTTCAGCACGGCCGACCTGTCACGGCCTTTTCATCCCGTCGTTCGGAACCACTCAAACCTATATCGTACTACCGGAATTTTCCGTAGATAAACCCATGGGCGACGGTGTATTCGGAAAATGAAAAATTAAAACGTTTTAGTAGCACCAAATAAACCCCGGGGCGTTTATTCGGAAAAGGGGGATGGGGTTAAGCGGAAAGTGCAGTTCCGTCAGCCCTCAGTGACTGACATTTTTTACTTTAAAAACAGTTCATCTCAACACTGAAGAGATGCATAGTTCGCCAGCACTTTGTTCGTTNGACTGGGTCGCGTTTGCGACCTGTCACGGCCTTTTCATCCCGTCGTTCGGAACCACTCAAACCTATATCGTACTACCGGAATTTTCCGTAGATAAACCCATGGGCGACGGTGTATTCGGAAAATGAAAAATTAAAACGTTTTAGTAGCACCAAATAAACCCCGGGGCGTTTATTCGGAAAAGGGGGATGGGGTTAAGCGGAAAGTGCAGTTCCGTCAGCCCTCAGTGACTGACATTTTTTACTTTAAAAACAGTTCATCTCAACACTGAAGAGATGCATAGTTCGCCAGCACTTTGTTCGTTTTTTTAAAAGAACAAAACTTAATTTGTGGCTTATTGGGCTTTAGAAGAGGAAATTTTCCGAATAAACGCCCCACTGTCGACTGGACACTTGCACTGAGTCACGGTGGCGCATTTAGAGGGGGGCCATGCCCCCCCCCCTAAAATTCTCCCGCTTACCCATTTGGAAGTTCGGGGTGAGAATGTCTGACGGGCAAAATCCTGGCTAATACTCTGCCTTGGCCCCCCTAACTCAAAATCCTGGATTCGCCCCTGACTTGCCGGATCATACCACTGAAAAGTTGTAACACCAAAATAAACGCCCGTGGGCGTTTACTCGGCATGATTTTCCAAATAAACGCCCGTGGGCTTTCTTCAGTTGGGCTTATGTACGGAAAACCCAGGAGTTTTTCAACAACAAGACATTTTTGGGTGTTAAAATTACGATACAGTATTTTACGGGAGGAAATCACATTTAGCCTAAATGAAAAGTTTAGGCCCTAAAAACAGGTGTGTTAACATAACTTTCGAAAAATTACTCATAATTGCTTAGCTAAGTGTACTGTGTGCGTGTGCGTGAGCGTGTGTGCGGGTGTTAAAAATAACATTTTCTCTTTGTTATGAATATTGTTACTTTCTAGAATTCAATTTCTTTAGTAACATAGCAATCGTAAAAATATATTCCAATGTGTCTTGTTTAGAGTAGAAATTTCTATGGAGGGTCGTACACTGCAACCAACTATACATTTCAGTGCAACATAGTAGATGTCTGCCCATCTCAGACAACCTATATCTGATAATTTCGAAAAAATAATTGATCACATTTTCGCTCCACATTTTTGTAAATATCGCTACATCCTGAATTTTTGCTGTTTTGCTGAAGAATGTCATTGTATCAAACGACACCAATTGGTCCAATTAACATATTTTAAAAGATGTCACGGTGATAATTTTGGACCGTCGAACGCCTGACTAAAATCTTCACAGCAACTGAGAGGGATCCGTATTATAAAATCTTGTCTTTGTAGGGTAGAAGTCTCTTGAACCATTTAGTTGATATTACATCCCTGTAGGTTTAACAAGTTATTTATGTAATCGGACTGGTTCATCTCAGGCTTTAATTATGTTGCTATTACATCATTACATCATCTGTTATTTGTCGCATTTTGGTAAACACTCATGGTTTTTGAATTAAAAGAAAATATTTTTAAGCCTGACAGGTATGCAAAATGATAATCATTTATGGATTAAGTCATTGCATCACACACCATCAACAATAATTGTATTTATGCACATTTTAAAAGACGAGCTCCGACTAGGAGTAACCGCCCAAGTTCTGTGCCTTGTACTTCCAGGAAACACAATTAGAATACTTTTTTTCTGATTCCAGCTTAATGATTTCAAAATACATAATTACAGCAGCAACTTGCCCAGTGTCTTCACAATTGCATAGAGCTTGTCCCCCACGACGGTAACCACCAAGAAAAATAGACGTACCCTCGTCGCCGTTTTTCAAGCAAACAGACACAAGGTGGCAGTCTGGCGATGACGTCACTGTCCATAAGTGACCGGAAAATGACCCATATTAGCGTGCGCTTGTCGAGTGATACTCAACGGTGAACAGCGGACAGTTTGGTGTATCACTCCAAGAATCTATGGTCCTGGTAAGTTTTTATGATATTTATTTATTTGATTGGAAAACAAGGTGCGAAAAGCGCTGCCAACAAAACGAATTTGCAGTCAGTGTGGGTGTGTGAAGTCACATCTCTTGTAAGTCCGGTTGTCAAGTCGAGACAAGTGGAATTTTGAACAGTTCTGTATGTTCCGAGTCTAATTTCCACTGACGATTTGTACAGGTTCGCACTGTAATACTTTGGTTTTAACTCAGGGTGTTCGCATTGCGTGCTGAAATTCCATCGTCACGATTGCTTAATAAATCGATGGAATATTTCATTTATAAAGTCTGTTATTTGGAGTGAAGTTGCCTGCACGTCGATGTCATGGAAAATTACACCACTCGCTCACCAGGTCACTGATACTGATGCCAGTAGTCTCAGTACAGTAGTCACAAACACGGAGACAGTTAGACTAACTAAGTCTAAATCAGTTAGTATTCCTGTTCATTGCACCAGTGGAAGGTTCGTTCATTATGGTTATCTGGTAGGTTTCAAGAAGTCACTATTGACTTTTAGTTTTAATGGTGGCAGTAGTGTGCCAGTGTGGTAGTAGACCTACAAAGCTTAGAAATACTAATGTACAAATTAGAATAAATTTGGGTTGCAGTTGGCTAATTAAAATTTGACAGCATTAAACACCACACTCTTCCTTGAGTGAACTACGTTGACTGACCTAAATCGTGCCGACCTAAAAATCGGACGTTATATAAATTCTTATTTGATGCGAAATCTGAGAAATAAATGACTTCATTTTCCATTCCATTCCATTGCATTGCATTCAACATCCCATACTGTCTCGTTTTTGTTATGACATTTCATAGACAATTTTGTTTCAAGCAAAGCTATGTACTACCTGCAAAATACATATTTAAAAGTACAATTATTACAATTTGGTGACAATGTGCCAGTAGTCAATTCCATGGTTAGTCATTACCATATTTGGTCATTTTATGGCTGTGTGCCATATACACCAACATGGTGTCCAATTTTGAGGTTCTTTGAGCGATTCCTTGTTGTGTTTCTTAAAGATCAGTTGGAACATAAATAGGGCTTGTGGTAAACAATTCTGTAAAAGTAAGTATTTATCTCAGTGAAGAATTTACAGGTCTGTACTGCAGTAATATTTTCAATGAAATATAGTGGAAAGTGTGCCAAAACATTTGCTTGAGTTTTTACTTGGTTACTGGCGCTTAAACCAGTGCTGTTAGTTCATTATTCTTCAGATAAATTTGCAGTGCTCAACTTTGTGAACTACAGCTCGTCTATTCGACCTCAGTTTTTTTATTATTATTATTTTTATTATTATTATTAATGTAATATTTACAATGAGGGTATCCCCATCACTTCACACTGCTTTCCATGGGGCCCTCAGTAAAAAACAAACAGATAGTAAGATAAAAACAGAATTACACAATGAAAGACAAATTTAAGTAATAAGCAAAGAATAAGAAATTAACGTCAAAAGACAGATGAAGCAAAATAAAAATAAAATATGACAAGTAAAAGATAAAGAAATTAAGACAAGATAATTAACTAAAAAAATATAAATGTTAAAAATTAAAACAGACAATAAATGATTAATAAAAGTAAGACATTATATAAATAACAAATGAACAAACATGCAATTCTTAGACACTAAATGAAGTTAAATCTATTTCTTATAATTCTTTTAAAGGTTAGAAAGGATGATGTAGATTTGGCATCTGCAGGGAGAGAGTTGCATAAAAAGGGCCCGCTGTAGGAAAATGATTTTTTCCCAGTTTCGCTTCTGCGTTTAGGAACATTGAAATCAGATGATGATGAGGACCTAGTATTGTAGCGATTAGTAGTCATCTTAAACTTAGCACATAAGTAAGATGGGACAAGACTTAAAACATTTGTACATACAACAAGCAGATAGGAATTGAAGTCTTGTGTGAATTTTCATTATATCAGTCTCTTTATGAAGGTTTTCAATACTAATATCTCTAACACCAGGTGATCTGGTAAAACCCCAAGGTGCCATAAAGTTGTTGGATTTTTTGAGTTGCAACCAAGCTAGGCTTGCGTTAGCTGCTAACCAGCGGCGAATTCTGAGCAACACTGGCAATGACAGCTAGGTCCATTCGCCAACTTGGTGAATGCTTTCGCAACTTCATTTTCGGGAAACCTACTCGCATGTCAACTCACAGTCATCTCGAATCAAGTAGTGCCGGAAACGACATTCTTTCTGCGATTCCAAGTACTAAAAGTAGAATGTTCCAGTCATTAATGCACACTTCTCGCTTCATAGCGAGGTCTCGTGTAGGTGCTACCGCTTGTTGTCTGCAAGTGACAATGTCAAACGACGAAGACTATTTCTGCGGCAAACGTGACCCAGTCTCTCAATGACTTTACACTTTAGACGTGGTGTGAGCCGGTCAAAATTACCCAGGGATAAAATTGAACTGAGTTGAGCTGTCACAAACATGCAATTTGAACTCAAAGTTTAACTTCATTATTTTCATATTACATGAATTTCTCCTAATTCATTACTAACTACCAATTTTCAGCGTATAATTTGTTGTGTCAAATATTGTTTGAGACTTGACACTGACAGGTTTTCTTTCCAAGGAATAAAAGGTGTGGATGACGCCGGGAAGAACAAGTGTGGTATCTATTTTAAAATCAAAATACGTCACATGTCATGTACATAGTCAGCTTGCTAAGTGTCGCTAGTGTAAAAAGTTATTGAGGGACTGGGACGCGTTTGCATTTTGGTGCTGGCCGAAAGAAAGCAAGGTAAAATAAATGTCAGTTTATAACTTAATGAGTTTCATTCATTACTTACTCTGCAGAATTTAGCTATATTTTGCAAGCCACAAGTTATGTTAACCTTTTTTGGACTAAATGTCTTGCCCGCCATAACTCTGGGATAAGGGGAATTCCTGTCTAATTTTTTTAGGTCAACATAAATGAAATGCCCATTTGGCTGGCTAATTTTTTTTAAGGTCAACATCATTTCAATTTCCATTTGACCGGCGTACCCACGCAGTGACTTGGGTATAGGGGGAACCTCTGTCAAATTTTTTGGTCATATTTAAACTCATGTTGGGTGACATCCTCTACAACTTATTAGGTTGCTATTTGACCTTGGAATGTTGATCATTTTTTTTTGAAGCAAGTGTCTCGTAGTACATTATGCAAATGACCTGTATATAACATGAAAAATAAAAAGTTTGGTCCATGTAACTGTATTTTTATCAATTGTGGGGGTGGGGAAAAGATAAAGTATTTGTCTACCGTAATAATTTTTGAAAATGGATAAAAGTTTTCAGATGCATTAGCCAATTTGGTTCATACCTTTAAAAGTCTAGCGCAAGTCTAGCCAAGTCATATGAAGAAAAATTCATCTGTAATTTGTTTTGACATTTGTGGTGACTTCCAAACTTTGATATCAATGAAGAATTCCCAAATAAAATATCTTTGGTTCACAATTGCTATTACAGTCAGTGGTGTACGATTGTCACCCTCGGCAATACATCCAAGCATACTCACAAACTTGATGGGTAAAAAATGGTGCCCGTTCTGTCAACGCAACACACTTGCAGGGATATTCCTGGACTGCGCTTTTGCAACATTAGCACATTAAAATAATAAGACATAATTATGTTTCTCCCCAGGCACATCTTTTAAAATGCAACAATCTTCTAAGAATGCAAGATCTTAGTCAACTTAGTTGGGTAAAATATGACTCTGTTCTTGTTTCAATTGTCCTTGTTGTTTCTGTTTCATGTGGTACCACTTGAATTACACTAAGTCTGCTGGGCACATTTTTTTTTTAAAAAAAGGCACATTTTTTATTATCAGGTGCGCCCTTTGGGTTTAATTAAACCTGGTCAGGAATATCCCTGCAGTGAAAACGCAAGACCACACAAGACCACACAAGACCACACAAGACCACACAAGACCACACAAGACCACGCAAGACCACGCAAGTCTACGCAAGTCTAGCATGTGATCACACTTGCATGTTTTGTGATGGATTGTTTTTTCCTAGTAAATTTGTTTTTAAAAATATTTTGCAATTTACACATTACATTTCACTATTTGATAAATTGTCATTTTTAAGCCAGTTCATCACACATAATTCAAGTGTTGCATTAGATATTGTCGACTGTTCTTGAGGTGGGATGGTTCAGGCTTGCTTATCTGATAAGCTTAAACCAAATACAGACATCAGCTGTTAACTTGGAAAATTCCATTGGCTTCTGAAAGATGGTTAATGTTTTCCAAAACCAAGAACGGGTAATTTTAACGTAAAGGTTGTATTGTGATGGCTACTTTTTATTTTTTATCACAATACGTGAGAATAATTTAAATGAAGTGATTTGTTTACATTTTGAAGCGAGTTTTAAAAATTGCACAACCCACAACCTGAATTCAACTTTCCATGTGTCAAGTAGTCATTACAGTGTGTGACTGACCTTTGTAAAGTGACACTCTTAACACACTTCTCAGTCAGACACGTAAGGGCCGATATGATGCGTGCCGCTCATCTTGTAGGGAAATTTCACTGCCTTATTTCTCTATTCGAGACGGTTGAGCTGTAGGTGGTATGGCATCTGTCTGAGGTGGCACTGACCATTTGTCCAAAACGTACTGAATCGCCATCTAGTGACAGTGTGTTTCAATGTGTTGCCGCTATGGGCAATGTTGCACATATCAAAGTGCTGTCGATTTCAAGAGATGACGGATGGTATGGTAAAATTTGTCCAGTTTAGCACTGAAAATTATTTTGTTCAAGGATGGAGCTTGTGTCTAATTATTAATTGGAAGTAGGCAATATTGATTATCCCTAGTGCAAGAATTACAATCAACAACAGCAGGGGCATTAGATCACCTCATAGTCATTCTATGGGATGCATTAAAATGTTGCTTTGACTGCTGTTTTTGATGATTTTATGAACTTACTTGTGTGTTTTCAGACTCAATTGATGCAAAATGTAGTGGCCGTCTGTCAGGTATTTGACAAATACGATGTTCCAACGTGACGTCCCAATATGACATCCCAACAGTACATGTCCTAATTTCCAGCTTCTGAACAATATAAATCTTGAACCGGCATAGAAGTATAGGTCACATTTATACATTTATAAATCTGGTCTGCATGCCATCTGTTAGCCATGTCACATGGCCTAATGAACATAAGTCTGTGGGATCGATCGAGTTCAATGAAGAAAGTGATGAACAATGACGAGAACATAGCATATATTTATGTTTGTTAAACGTATCCATGCATTGTCTGCTGGTTACAAACCGAAACGCAAGTTAACTCTGACACGTTTATTTCCATATTAACTGAAAGCTCAGTTTCAACATGAAAACTTCGAATGAGCAATTACCCAAAATAGATTACAAAGACAATCATAACAGTAAAATGAGTAGTTTCTCATCGACTCGTGATCCCCATTCGTCGTCCTGGTACTCGTCTGAATTGTTGAAGAAGCGCTGTCGTTCTACATGTTTAGGCCTAGTGCAAACGATGGGAATGCGTGGACTAGTACAGTGCTGCGCGGCTGAAGACACGATTAACTAACATATTGTATATATAAGGGCGTTGTCTAGAAAGCGAATGCAATTTCAAGTGCTACCAACACCAAAATTCACCCAACCGTTTTTTACAATTAAACCCTTTCTCATCCACAGCCTTTGAAACGCCCGATGTTAACTCAGTGATACACTGGCGCGTCTTCATGCAACTGAGGTGACCTAACACATCTGGGTTCGCGTACGTTTTTAACCACAGTGAAAACTCTGACTTGTGAAATCTGTTTGTGGATGACATGGAACTGATAACCGTTAAAATTTTCTGATAATCTGCGTGGAAGATAACAGGGCCGTTTCTTCTGGTCGTCACCAGTTTAGCGCCGTCCACGGTCGTCAATTTCGCGCATCTCAGTCTCCCTGAGTCAC
>NMRA01000326.1:356069-402904 GCA_002633005.1 Phoronis australis
GGCTTTCAGAAGATGTTTTCCATTTTTCGCTAGGACGTCTACTTTTCGAGTTATTTGAGATTTTCTGATAACGCTGTTCCTTTGTTGAGCGCTCTTGCTGCATTGATGTTGGTTTATCTTCTATTGAACTAGACTGTATCCTATTTCTTATTGATTTATGACATCTAAGTTCGTCATATGAATGTTGTGATGTTGTTCATCATCGCTACCACCATCATCATATTTGTCATCATCGTCATCATCTTCGTCATCATCTCCGTCGTTGTCTTTTCCGTTAATTTCGCCAAGTGTCGCTCAAGACTGTAGCCTTTTTCTTACTGATTTCAGACTTCTACGTTCGTCATGTGTATGTTATTATTACTTCTTTTGTTCATCCTCGCCACCATCGTCGTCATATTCGTCATCTTCGTCATCATCTTCATCGTCATCTTTTTAGTTAATTTCGCCAAGTTTCGCTCCTCAGAGCGCTTTCATTTTGATTTTATTCATGCCAAATGTTTAGTTCAGGTAACTTCTACAAAGCAAGAAAAAATTCTGTCGCACCAGCCAATTTATTTGTGGAATGATACATCATTTGTATCTTCTCAAAAGTTTTATTAAGATATTGAAGAAATAAACAGCACATGATCGTTCACTAGTTGGATTCTTATCATATTTAACAATTTTGGTGTGAATAGCGCGTTAGATTTGAGAACAAAATGAGTTAATTTGACAAGCAAGAATTGATCAAATATAATCAAATTCCTCCTAAAAGAATGGAATGGAATCTAATTCCTAAAAATGTGTATTGTTCCACCCTTACAAATTAATCAAAAAGTCATTGTCAAGCCGTGTCTTTAAACCTTTTGCAGTGCTGTTATTTTTGCTAATTTGTTATTAAAAATTTCTTCTGTAGCTTACTATAAGACAGTGACACATCAACTCAAGGTCATGACCTCACTACTGAAGAGAGCTTTCCACCCTGTTCAGGGAATCAAGAGAAATCTATTGAAGATTGTTGGTCAAAATGGTAGGTGTGCGTGTGCACGTGCATGTGTAAAGAAATGACCATCAAGATTCTACCATTCTGTATCGTGATCAATGGTTATAGTAAATATACTTGTTTCGGTCACAATATGGCGGACATTTGAAAAATAACTTTTCAGCAAAATTTACTTTGCGTTTATCATGGTATGTAGAGTTTATCCAATACCAAACAACATTTGATAAAATTTTGAGCATTTGCAACAATGTGGTAAGGCTCTGAAAAATAGAAATATGGTTATTTTCACAATTACTTGTCCCAAATTGAAGAAATTTTACCGTAGTTTGGGTGTGAACTGTTTTGCCTGGATTGTGACGTGTCAGCGAGATGGTTACTTAATGTAAAGGGAAAAGTATCTGTACTATAATTACTGTGTGCCTCAATGGGCAATATTTTCAAAATTACTTGGATGGTTTATATCTGTTATTGTCGTCTCTGCTTATTTTTCATTTCCAGATGGTCATTGTGTTTTTACGGTAAAACAACTATGCTATTGTAGGAACACTGTATGCATGTTTTATTAGAGCTAAGGTAATAGTGATAAGCAAAGACATACACAGCATCTAAGATAAGTGGCAGATTATACTTGCAGTTAAATAACAATACTAAAAACTAATTTGCTTTTCCTTGGAGATGACCGAAGAAACCTTTCCTATTGATCTTTGTTTTCACGAGTTTACTAAATGTATTCTTTAGGGATTGGAGGAAGTTGAGGCTTACTGAGGTTGTTTGCTTTTGGTGTCATAAAAAATGGCGTTGTAAAAAGCAAAAATTTGCTGCAGCAACCAACAACTTTTAAAGTGCCATGTTTTTGATGGAAACATGCAGGCACTTTTGTGATAACCAGTATGTAGAGTTTACGAAAAATAAATTTGGGCAATACATAACATGTCTACATTTTTGTACAGCCCTTCTGTGTGAGAGGGGGGATGGTGTGTAAGTTGGGGGTTCTTCTTACAAGTGGGAAACGTAGCAATAGCAATCTTACACCTGAAATTATGTAACTATAAAACCTGAAGCAATCCGTGATCAACAGCAAATGGTGGAGAACCATGAGCATTTCTCTGCTTTTCACCAAAAGTTCATGCCAAAACTAGAGTCCTGTTTCACTTGTAGTATATTTTGTCTCTGTAAAACCCTGTGGCAAAGCCCCATCCTTACCTGAATGAAGCAATCCCTCTCATGTAATTAACAGTGTTTTGTGTAACTTACGCAGTTGAATGGTCAAACCACCATAGGCGCGCAGTGTGTCTTTCGGCCAGTCTTCGCGCAACAGCGCAGTTGGTGGACGATGAACCAGCATCAAAGAAGAAATCACTGGTGATCTTTGACAAAGATGGCACACTGATCTGCCTGCACAGTATGTACGGCCCGTGGAGAGACCGCATCGTCAACAAGTGAGTATTCTCTGTATGTCTTGTTCAGTTAAATCGAGGTATGCTATGACTCATTCAGTACGAGTATAATATGCAGAAAAACTAGGAGTCATAACTGAACTTACTTGAGATGAAAGGCAGTGCTGGTAAAACACTGCCTTCCCCGTCAGGTAAGTTCAGTAATGACTCGTAAGTTTCTGCATATTATGTCTTGTTCAATTCTATGCTCACCCACTTCTGTTCTCTTTGTAGTATAAACCTAAAAAGCTTGGCTGAAGAGAGTTGAGTAGTTTTGCAGTATTGTATTATGTCATTTTCACAGCATAACTGCCTCATATTTACAAGTTCCTTTACTGACCTGCATGTCCATAACACTTCTTGCAAGATTGCTGCAAAGGCTTATAAATTACCTGCATCACACAAATATCAACAAAAAGATTAAAAACTGACTTTTAACAAACACCTTTGTATATTGGTTCAATTTCATTCATCGAAAGACAATGATCTTATGCCCGTTCTGTACACTCGTGAAAACACAAGATCATGTAAGTCTTTGCGCAATATCACCTTGCATTACAAGCAAAACCCATGATTACACTAGCTTTACATGCGAGATTTTTGCATCTAGGGAACTGAGTTTGTTAACAAAGAAGAAAAATGTGTTATACAGTATATTGAGACAATATAAAGTATTGACAATATTCAGAAAAAATTGGTAGAAGAAAGTTTGGAATTCCCAACTAAATTGCTTTTTGAATGATTCTGTGTTTCGTCAAGTCATCTATTTGCAGACTCCTCCCCAATTTTTAAGCATTTCACATTCTTTTTATGAAGAGTTCTTCACTGAATTTGTTACCATGGCTACCTTCAAAAACTAAGTTTTGATTTAGACCAGTTATCATTATGAAATTGTTCTCAAATTGTTTCTTAGTCAAATTGAAAGAAGTGACACTTCATTATTGGTTGAGACCAGACTTGGCTTATCACGGTGTGTTATACTGTGTGTGGAGCATGGTCTTAAGGAATTATGAAATGTCAGTTCTGTGGAAATAAGTTGAGACCAATTTTATAGTGGTAAATGGTTTACATCAAAAGTTGACAAAACACAGGACAACTAGCAGCAGTGCAATTCACTCATCATGTCTTCTGTATTGCCATCTTTCGTTATGTCGGTTAGATTGCGTCATTGTCGGGGGTGTCCCCTTTACTGTGTTCTGGGTCTGCCCCTTAACTCCCTATGCATCTATCTAATGACCTTTTTGTAGCCTCGAGACTAGTAGTGGTCTGAAGCTAGCGGCTGACTTTGATGAGCGGTTTGGCTACTGCTCCAAGACGGAAAAACTTCGTCCCGGCTTACTAGCAGAAGGAACACATGAGATGCTGAAAGAAGGTGAACCCTCTTATGCCTGATTTACGCCCCTTGTGAGAGTGCAGTCGCGGATGAACAGTTTGACATCAAATCTTCTGGTGGTGGTTGTCATTTGCAATTGTTGGGTCTGTGGAAAGTGTTTTCTTGGGGTCTCCAGGAGTGCATACTTGGTGATGATGTAAACATGTCTAAGAAGTGTGAGATGTCTTTTTAACTGCAATTGAGATGGCTGCTCCTTTTTTTGTTCATGTGTGAGATGGCTGCTGCGTTTGTGTTCATGTGTGAGATGGTTGCTGCGTTTGTGTTCATGTGTGAGATGGTTGCTGCGTTTGTGTTCATGTGTGAGATGGTTGCTGCGTTTGTGTTCATGTGTGAGATGGTTGCTGTGTTTGTGTTCATGTGTGAGATGGTTGCTGCGTTTGTGTTCATGTGTGAGATGGTTGCTGTGTTTGTGTGCATGTGTGAGATGGTTGCTGCGTTTGTGTGAGTGTGTGGTTCTTTTTTGTTTATATCAAAGGATTGGCAAGTGGAAACTTTCAAATTTTGGCAAATGTTAGACATTTATTTCAAGTCTGGTGCATCTTGTATAGTATTCCTGCGAAAGAATTTCACTTGATGGAACATTCTGTTTTGGTTTTAGGCTGCCGGCAGTTGCTTGTGGATAAAGGTATTTCAGAAGAGGATGTCCATGAAATAGTGGAAAGTAGCTGGGACTCAGAGCACGGGGAATGTGAACATGAGTTGAAAACTCTGGGGGATCTCATTGGTTTGTTCAAAACCCTCAGACAGAATGATGTCAAGATTGCCATCTGTACGTCTGACAGCCGTGAGGTGACCATGAAGTCGATCCAAAAGCTGGGACTGGAGCCTTACGTTGACAAAATCGTGTGCGGCGACGATGCCACCAGTATGCCCAAACCTTCGCCACATAATGCGCTGATGATCTGTGACGCCTTGAAGGTTCATCCTTCGGAGGCAGTTGTTGTGGGTGACTCTCTGTCTGACATGCACATGGGCAAGGATGCCAATCTTGGTGCTTCTATTGCTGTCTCCACTGGTTGCGGCTCCTCCGACTATCTGGAGCCACATTCTGACTTTGTTGTGGATAGATTGAGCGATCTGCTACCATTGGTTATCCCTGACCACGGCACAAGTCTAATTGGTAAAACCAAGGCATCCCTGGTGATCTTTGACAGTCACGGAACGTTGCTAGACTTTAACCACACATGGTCACCTTTTGTCAAAGATGTAGCCCAAAAGTAAGTATTAACTAAGAGTTTTTTCTGTAATCATGCCTGTAATATTTACATGTTGATGTCTAAAATCATATTTTGCCCTCTGGACTAATTGAAGTGATTTTCCACGTTTCCTTTGTTCATGGTTTTTCAGTTCAGAATTGTTGAGTTCAAAACTCACTTTATTTTTCTGGGCTTACCTGAGTTATGGACATCTGTCTTTTTGCTATGTAACAACAGCTTAAAAGGGAAATGTATTTTATTCTGAATAAATTTTGCATGGTTTTTCATGAGTTGTTGTCAGATTAATTTCACAAATAATTCAACAGCAAAAGTAAAGTTATATTCTGTAACGAAGCTAAACAAAAGTCACCCACTTGGAGCGCTGCTTCTCGTGATGTATTTGGTGGGTTAAAGTCAGTGTGCTATTATAGCGTTCTTCAAATTGTTGGAATAAGAAAAGTTAGTGTGAAATGTCGGGTCACCAGTGATATCTTTTTGAGCCGAGGCAACACAAAGTGATACCCAGTCATCGTCGTCATCAGACGAAAATTTGCCGGTGCAACCAGTCCATATTAACAATTTACACTGGTCTGACTGGGCAGTGCGAACTCTAATCAGCCACCCAACTGCCAGCCAATACTCAGCTCTGTAAACTTGAAGGGTTGGTTAGTTGCCGACTATAGCTGTATGAAGACTATTGTACCACTGTGTGTTGAGCTCCATTAGATCCCTAAACTTCACATTGACTACCCGGATATGCTCATCACGTCAACATGTAGAGCTAACAGACCGGCAGGGCTGCATGCAAAATCTGGTAGTCAACCGACACTCACCTTGTTCGTAGCAGCCGCTAAAGTGGAAAACTTTCAAATAAACGTCATTTTAGCATAATTCTCCGCCTTTTGTAACGAAGAAAAGTGTGTCAAAAACATCACACTCGTGGCAAATGTGAGATTCATTAGTATGTTAGAACTGGTAAACTGCTGCACTATTTTTACTGCAGTCTCCTTTTAAGTTATTGGTTCAGTGAGAGTCATTGTTTTCATGAATTTAAAAACCTGTTTTACAAAAATATTGAAGATGCTCTTTCCTGCCTTCTCTTTCTTCCTCCCTCCCTTTCTCCCTCTTCACCCATCCTCTTCCCTCCTCACCTTCCATCTCTATTAGTTACAAATTCGATGCTTTCTGATTGATTTGATTGTTGTATAATCTTATATTGTATGGATTCATTATTGCTCAGTCAGTTGCTTTAGTCCCTTTAAGTTGGTCATGTTGCACTTAGTCCATCCCGTCTCATTGTCATGGTATATGTTAGTCCTTTCTTCTGACAGACTTAATGAAGCCTCTAGCATGGATCTACGTGAAGACATTTATAAAATATTGGGCTACGATTCTACCACTGACCGCATGTGTGATGGTGTGTTGGCTTATGGTACCGAAATGGAGGCTATGGATAAAGTCTCCAATCTGCTGCGGAAGAAAGGAATCAAGCGATATGATGCCAAACAGGTACTCTTAATGCATTTCGTAAAGTGTGTCAACCCTTATTTCTTCAGGCGCGATGTATTGAGAGCGGAGAACGAAAGAAGAGACGGGAAGTTTTTCAAGTTCAATGTGCTTTCTTTACGGGCCAGATCAGAAAGTGAAATGGACATTCGTCCCAGACATAGATACAAAGTTAGATTTAATAATGGACTTCAGGAATTCATTTTGTATCAATAGGGTTTCAGTGATGCTTGCCAGCTTTACTTGATCAATTTTCATACAGTGACCTCACTGTTGTTACTCCTACATTTACCGTATTTTTGCAGATGGTGAACACAGCTTGGAACGAGGTGACACGGCCGTGGAAATCTCTAGATGACATTGGTATTCTGTTCCAGACTTTGCAGCACTATGGCATCAAGATTGCCATCTGCACGTCAGACAGTCGTGAGTGGATGGTGCGGGCGCTGGATCACTTGCACGTCAGTCAGTATGTCGATGCCATCATCTGTGGCGACGACCTAGAGAGTCAGCCCAAGCCGTCACCATACAATGTCGAGCGTATCTGCGAGGAGCTCGACGTTGATGAGTCTAACACAGTTCTGGTTGGGGATACAGTTGCTGATGTTGGGATGGGCCGACTAGCTCACGTGGGTAAAGTGATTGGGGTACTGAGCGGGCTGGGAACCAAGGACGACCTGCAGAGGCACGCCGATTTGGTATTGCCTAGTGTCAATGATGTGCTGCCTGTCATCCTGCCAGACTGTCACAAAGACTTCATCTCTGGCTTGAAGACACAAAGGCCGTGTTACAGCCACTATCTTCTTGGTCAGATGATGAAACCAGCCAGCCTTTCACCAATGCAACGGCATTATTCGACTTCGTCGTCGTCAAACGCAACTTACGACTATGTGATTGTTGGAGCTGGTTCGGCTGGCTGCGTGCTGGCCAATCGGCTGTCGGCTGATACCAACAACACTGTGTTGAGCCTGGAGGCGGGGCCAAAGGACAATACATGGACAATTGATATGCCAGCTGCACTTATGTACAACTTGGCTGATGACAAGTACAACTGGTACTATAAGACAGTACCACAAAAACATGTCAATAACCGTGTCATGTACTGGCCACGGGGTCGAGTCTGGGGTGGGTCTTCATCTCTCAACGCCATGGTCTACATACGGGGCCATGCCTTCGATTACGATCGGTGGGAGCGCCAGGGTGCTGCTGGCTGGTCATATGCTGACTGTCTTCCATACTTTCGCAGATCGCAGACTCATGAGCTGGGAGCAGATGACTACCGTGGTGGTGAGGGCCCCCTCTACGTGTCGCGCGGCATCACCAATAACCCTCTTCACGATGCGTACATTGAAGCAGGCCAACAGGCTGGCTATGCATACACAGACGACATGAACGGATATCAGCAGGAAGGCTTTGGCCGTATGGACATGACCATTAAGAAAGGTCGACGATGGAACACAGCTAAGGCCTACCTGCGGCCGGTGCTGGACCGCAAAAATCTCTCCACGGAAGTACGGGCGTTCACAACGAGGATATTGTTCGATGGCAATCGTGCTGTGGGTGTAGAGTATGAACAAGGTGGGACACTGAAACAAGTGCGAGCAAATAAGGAGGTGAGGCCGTGCAAAGGGAGATTGAGCTGATGTAGATATTAAAACACTGGCTGAGGGGGCTATGTAAATCCATCTCCATAATTTCTGAAGAAAAATATCCATTTTTAAGCCTTAAGAATGTCATGCTGGTGGCATTTTTTGCACCCGTTAATCTACCTCCACAACTTTCAAGGGACAATGTCTATGCACGCCCTATGAAGGGCATGCTGACGGCGTTTTTAGGCCTCCCCTAAATCTGCCTATGTAAAATGTGGCATTAGAGGTTTCAAGACTACTGTGCCAATTTATTCCTTCTAGGGATGAAACTACAAATCAAACGGTCATAATATTTATAACAAATGGATAAGACACAAAAATGTGATTCGAAAAGCAAATAAAGCTATAAGACAGTACAGTCAACTCGCATTACAGCAAACCCTCTCCTGGTTGTCTATGATGTAACTGAAGTTCACTGTAACCTAGTCGAATTTTAATCAGTTCAGTTAACCTTGGTACTTGCATAATGGAATGTTACAAAGTATTTTGTGTGTAACTCGGGCTGACTGTGTTTTAGTTACACATCTTGTTGATATTATAGGTGATTCTCAGTGGTGGTGCCATTAACTCTCCACAGCTTCTAATGCTGTCTGGTGTGGGCAATGCTGACCATCTGAAAAAATTGGACATCCCAGTCGTAGCACACCTACCTGGGGTTGGAGAGAACTTACAAGAGCACCTGGATCTCTACATACAGAACGCGTACGTATCATGCCCCTGCTGGCTGTTGGTAACTCAAGGGGCTTGTAGGGAACTGGGTTACTCTACATAAGTGTCATGCACCTGTGTGTTGGTGGTAACTGAAGGAACTTACTGTATTATACGGAATATGTAACTTTCATGCTTTTGCTAGCTGATGGATACAAATGAGCTTGCTGGGAAATTAAACATATGCTGAATGAACAAATTATAATGCCTCTGCTCTCTGAAGGGTCTTGTGGTGAACTTTGTCCTACTCTATATACGCAGTGCATAAGTATTATATCCTGCTCTATATGCGCAGTGTGTAAGTATCATGTCCTCTATATACGCAGTGCATAAGTATTGTATCCTGCTCTATATACGCAGTGCATAAGTATTATATCCTGCTCTATATACGCAGTGTGTAAGTATTATATCCTGCTCTATATGCGCAGTGTGTAAGTATCATGTCCTCTATATACGCAGTGCACAGGTATCATGTCCTGCTCTAGTATATACATAGTGCACAAGTATCATGTCCTGCTCTATATACGCAGTGCACAAGTATCATGTCCTGCTCTATATAGGCAGTGCACAAGTATCATGTCCTGCTCTATATACGCAGTGCACAGGTATCATGTCCTGCTCTATATACGCAGTGCACAAGTATCTTGTCCTGCTTGATGGTGATAACATAACGGTTTGAAGGAAAGTTTGCAATGGCTACAGTGAATATTTTCGATTCTGGTGTAGCCAATTTGCGAGGGTATGCGACACAAATTAGGTGAAGATAAGAAAAAATAACATTCTTTACTGGCTGACCTTTCCATCTCGAAGGAGCGAGTGGTGAAGGGGTGCAAAAATATTTTAAAAATGGCATAATCTTGATGATTCAGTCGTTCTCATCACTACTTGCTGTAGCACTGAAACGATGGTGAATCTGGCTTCTCATTGGTTTAGAAACACTTTTAGGACATTGATTGGTTGGAAAGAAATCTGACTATCCCATTGGCTGGAAGGTAACATTTGGAAATTCCCATTTGTTGCTGAGAAATGCCTTGTGAGTTGTGACTGGGGGTTGTTGCTTCAACCAAAGACCAAATTGATGCATTCCACACCAGTTTGTGTTTTGTGATTCACAATTTGCTCATTTCTGGACAACTAGTTAATGACAAACGTCCAATCTGGGGCTTGTCCAGGTATGCCCACCCACCATTCCAAAGATGGCGCTGTAAAAGAGTTGCTGTAGATGTTTTTTGTGTTGTCCAATGTTGAGAACGCTGTGTAATTTTAGGTGTACCCAACCAATCACACTGTACAAGGCACAATGGAAGTTCCCACACAACATGATCAAGATTGGCCTGCAATGGTTCCTCACCAAGACTGGGGATGGCGCTACCACCCACCTGGAGTCGGGCTCGTTTATTCGAACAACAGATGATTACGACCATCCAGACATTCAATACCATTTTCTGCCATCTGTTGTCATTGACCATGGACAAAAGATGGGTCACTGTCATGCATATCAAGTAGGTTATCATATAGGTCATAGCCAACAAACGAAAAAATTCAGTCCTTTCATGCTATTATTTTAACTTTCCATGATTATTAGAAAAACACACGTTAGTACTAATGCCTTCTTCGATCACAGCATTTATTACTCTTTGCTCGATTTTGCCACCTAATGGGACTTCAGATTGTGTTAAGTGACGTGAGAAAATACCAAGTTGCCTTGAAATCGCCACAATGAGTGTTAAGGTCATGATTCTGCACAAATTCATTTCAAAGTTTGTGGTGACTTCCAGACTTTAAATTACTAACAATGTTCCTACATTTAATACCTTTGGTTCACAATTGTTCCATTTAGTTTGTGAAATCACCCACTTATCAAACGTGCTTAAATTACAACAGGAGGGAAACGGACGAAAGCTGGAATTGTTCTGCAAAATTCGGGCGAGATTGGACCATGAAAGGCATGTTTTTTTGTCACCAAGTCACCAAATGCAAGTTGCATTGAACACTGTTACTAGTTCTGGCTGCTCTTCAATTTAAGCAAAGTTGACTGCTTCCAAAAAGAGCCCTCTGGAGGATTGTTTTGGTAAAAAGTGGTGGGGGTCTTTCAGAAACTTGTTTTGTGGGCCGCAACATCCTCATTGGCTTACAAGCTTTAACTTAATTGTATGTTATAAGAAGACTGTTTTACTTTATGGTCAGTTTGGCTGACAACACTTGTGTGGATTAGTTATCAATATGAAATATATTAAATATCAAAAATTGATAATAAATTGACGTATTGCCCCCCTTTTCCACATGTGCCGAGAGAACAAAACTGTACAGAACAAGCGTCATGAAGGTCTTTAGGAACTCGTTTCCAAAAGAGTCACCATAAAGCCTTTTCCATGTGGGCTCTTACATAACCCCAGCATAAAAGTGCCAGTTTAATTTAAATATTTCTGTTTCAGGCCCATGCCAGCCCTATGAGACCTCTTAGTGCTGGAACGCTAAAACTGGCTTCACGTGACCCCAGAGACCACCCCATCATTGATCCCAACTATCTGGCCTGCGAGGAAGACGTGATCAATATTCGTGACTCGGTCAAGCGTGCCAGAGACATATTTGCTCAGAAGGCATTTGATCCATTCCGCGGAGAGGAGATCTGGCCTGGAAAACACATACAGAGCGATGCTGATCTCGACGCAGTTATCCGTGAAAAGACGGACAGTGCCTACCATCCATCGTGCACATGCAAAATGGGCGCAGAAACTGACCCCATGGCTGTCGTTGACTCACAGACGAGAGTCATTGGCATTGAAGGACTCCGTGTTGTTGATGCCTCAATAATGCCAAGTGTTGTGAGCGGCAACCTTAATGGGCCGACTGTCATGGTGGCTGAAAAAGCAGCGGACATTATACTGGGGAAAGCTCCCTTAGCAAGGTCTACAGCCCCAGTGTGGATGGCAGATGATGTTCGACAAAGACTGGGTGTCAGTTGTTAGTACTGTCGATGCCGTTTGTTAGTAACAAAATGTGAGTGTACATGTGAGTGTACAGCATGGGTGGTGCACCTCAAGAAACTTGGTCAATTCCACTACAATATGCCAGTGTTTTGTTTGGTACGTTTTGTGAACTCTTTTATGTGTTCACTTAAGAAAGTTGCTTGTACGATTTCTTTAGTTAAAACTTCAGCTAAACACCTTATATTAACTCTTGATCTTGTATTTGTGTGACTACTTTAGGTCTTGTGGAGAAACAGTGAACAGAATTATGAAGCTTCTCAAAATAAATGGGGGTGGTATTATGTGTGGGAACAGCTTCCTGTTATTGTTCTAATTAATACAGTCTCTTATAATAATTTCTTTAAACTTCCTATGCTTATCATGTGTCCCTTATTTTCTCTAACAGTCTGTACTGACTATTTAATATTCTGACGGCTAGGTAACAATTTTCAGTGTGTGCCTAGCAAATAATTAAAATTCCTTTCAAATATGTACTCTTGTCACATCAGGCAGTCATGATCCTCGACCTTTTATTTAAAAAATAAATATTGCCAGTGGCCTGGTGCACGATATATCAGGTGTGCGCAGGCTGATCAGCTGGGACCATTGCACCTTTTATTTTGCAGGTTATTCACGTTCAGTGTTTTCACCAATGCTATTTATACTTTCATTTATTCGGTGGCCTACTGTCTATTGTGACCTGGCATCACTGGATAACTCTCGATTGTTACATTGTTTAACATGAAACATGATAATGCCATATCATTGTGATTCACCACATAACTTACACAACCTGGGTGTTAATTTACAAGTAGCATTACAAAAACGCCATATTCATTTAAAAGTTTGCAGTTCTATCCATTAGTAAAGCCCTCTTCAATTCTGGTAGATGTCTTTCCCAGTTTGGGTTTCCAAATATCACCTAAAAGTAAATAGTCATTTGAGGGAAATGGCTTTTGGCAATGGGCAAGGTTCAGTGGTTGTTGTTGAGGACATGCAGAGCTAAGCATTGTATTGGTGTTGTGAGAAGTTTGTAGTAGTATGCTGTCTTGTGGTTAGAATGTCTGATACAGTCGACATTAAAAATAATAAAGAGCATGACGTCACTCTCTTTACATTTCCATTATCAGTTGATGAGCTAAAAAGTCGTTTTTGCCATCTTGCTGACGGTTGTTAGGGCAGCAATTGTTTCATTCTTACTATTAAACTCCGGCTTATGGATCGGCAAACAATAACTCGTCTGCTGACCATTTCACACGGATCTCAAATTGTTCCTTACTCAGTTTGAGGTGGATGCCTGGGCGTGGAAAGAGCTGACATTTCGTCATTGCACGTGACTAGGCCCAATAAACTGGCTGGTCTCGAGGGTCGTTTTGTGCCGGAAGCATCGGCCACCACCACTGTTAGTTCATCAAAAACCCACACGTCACTTAATCTCGGTAAACGATTTGAAATCACATTTATAATGACCAGCCTCCCGTTCAGTAACATTAGGAGCTCGCTAAAAAACAAGGCTTCGCGAGATTACGTGAGATATTGCCGTGCATTTTAAATGAGAAAACGTGACTTTGACTAGGTTTTAGCTAGGTCCCAGCGTAGGTCCTTGCGTCTACTGAACGCACGCCAGTTCTTTAAATCATTTTTGACAGGAAGCTAGTTTATATCATCTTTAAAATTAATTTGTAAAGTTAGTTACTAAGTCCTTTGTGAAGCCTGAATAATTGCTATCCATGCAAATTTAACATCATCTTTATTGCCAGTATTAAGTCGTACAAAATTAATGTCTACACAACAGTTGACTAGGGACCACGGAGATGTACTCGCTTGACTACATCTATGTAACTGTCGCGCGGTGTTATTAACTTCATATACATACATGTAGTAGTATTGAAACGACACGATAACTACTTCTGTAAGAAAAATAGCATCCTCGCTTCACAATGCAATGGGTTCGATTCGAAGTCGACGACAGTGACTTGTTATTTTGGCAAAAACCTGCCGCACAAATTGTTGCACAAGTCCATCGGTTCGCTTCTCGCATTTTATTTTTGAACAATATCTTATAACAAAAACATCTTACTAGCTAGTATTATTCATGAGTTATTATCATATAGAACATACAGGATAAACTATTAAGCTCTCGATCGTCACAACTGAAACTTTATATCCTCTCCTATTCTAAGGGTAAATCAGTGTCGTTTGTAGATACAACCAATAACTGAAGCAGACACAACAGTCACGTTGTGCGACTGCAACCAAACATAGGAAGTTCAATTCTCAAAATGAACATCAATGAGAATTTTTAAACGAGGAGTTGAAAAATGACTTCGTTGCCCACAACCAGTTTTAAAATAAATCAAAACCATGGAAAATTGATACAGACTCGCGCCACCAACAATCTTAATTAAAATAACACGTGACTTAAGTGGGTTAGAAAGCGAATGCAGGGCAACTAAAATGACCCAGAAGAAATTTATTAGTTGATGCACTAAACTCTGGTACTTTATTCGAGGAACACGTCGCTATTCTCAGCACACTCCGGAACGTCGTCCTTTGAATCTGGCTCACGTAAACCAACAGATAGTTGACGTAAATGAACGATTTGTAAGCTGCAACAGAATAAGAAATAATAAACACGTCATGTATTAAACGACACTCAGCAAATAAAAAGCAAAAAGCGTCTTTAATTCATTTTTCGCCCACAAATTTGAATTTCAGACAGAACGAGTCACAACTATTTCCAGACAATGATTAACTGTCATTACCGTGTTTGTAAAGGGTGTGAAAACAAATGTCTTCATCGACAGTCTGAAGAGCAAGGTTTCAGAAAGAATTAGTTTCAACATTTCTGATACGGCTTTGTACCCTTTGACAATAGAGTGGCATGGGATTAAAAAAAAAAACATTATCAGTAGTTCATACGGTAACAACAACAAAAACAATATAAACAAATAACACAATTATTCTGTTTTTAACTTGAAATCGGATATACTCTATAGATATACTCTATAGATATACTCTATAGATATACTCTATAGATATACTCTGTAGATATACTCTATAGATATACTCTACTGGCATGGACAACAAGTGCACTAATTCTCATCTTCATTGCTAAAACAACCCAGGCGGTCACTGCGTTTTACGCTTGACACTATTTCAGAGGTACCATAGAATCACACACGAACGCTTTATCGTTTGGTGGTCCGCGCGTATCATTCGGATGCTCGTGTGTATGATTTTTGTTCGTATGCGTGATTTTTGTAGTTCGTGCGTATGATTTTTGTACTTCGTGCGCACGATACTTTGTTCTTATACGTGATTTTTGGGTTCGTATGCATGATTCATAGGTTCGAAGGTGGTTGGTGCGATGCTCGTGCGTATGATTCTATGGAACCTCTGGATTTGGCCTGCTGTCAAATACTCCTGGTTATGCCAATGAAAAAGACAAATTTTAAGCAATAACAGAAGCTCACATTAACTATGTGACGAGGAATGAAAAACAAGCTTACCTTAACTATGTGACGAGGAAGACCATAATAACGTGTCCATTGATGACAGAATTGTTTTTCTGTCTGATAACGTTACTAGCAGTGGCCGGTGTAGCGAACGCAACCATCGCCTCCCCGGTTGGCAAGCCGTTGTGGTTGAAGTTCAGGCGTGCTGTCTCTGCTATCGGTTGGAACTCACGGAGGAACCCGATTACGTTATTAACTGTGACAGGAGGTGGCAGATTCTTCATTCCCACCATACATCGGTTCGCGACGAACCTGTCAAGGTTAACTTCACTCCTAGATGGCGTTGGCAGAACCCCAGGTTTTGGCTGTGTCGGCTTGTTACTTGCAATAGGGACAAGTGGCTTTAACTTCGGAAGTTGTTTTATTTGAGGCGTTTCCAACAAAGGCTCGCTGCTTTTAGCTGACGCAGCAAGGGCAGGGTTCTCTTCAGTTGCCTTCCCAAACTTTGTCTGGTCACTCTGAGTAACCCTATTTCCTTCCACGGGTTTTGACACAGTCTTCTCCGGACGAATATCGGGGCCAGATTCGATGCATTTTTTCGCCTCTTCTTTTTCAATGGCCCGAATTCCAATAACGTTGTCACCTATTTTGTTTGTCTGGTGAAGGCCAAGAGAACGTTTGCGAGCAGCTGGTGTTTTGAACTCCAAATAGGCTGTTCCTATGCTGCCGTTCTCCCTGTTGTTCTTAACATACGGAATATACAGGGACGAAGGAATCAATTCAAAACCTTTAAAAAAGGTGAAGACGTCGCTTTTATTAACGCGAAAAGGAAGGTTATCAAGTACTATCCATGTCCCATCTTCACTACTGCTCGTGTTTTTGGAGTCGGATGTGCGAGACGAACTGCTGTCACTTTTGGACTTAGATGGGAGCGACGAACTCACGTTTGTTTTGGAGTCAGGTGTGCGCAGCGCACCACTGTTCATTTTAGAATTAGAGGGGCGCGAGGAACTTCTGTCAGGTTTAGACTCAGATGAGCGCGGCAAACTAATGTTGGGTTTGGAATCGGATGGGCGTGACGAACTACTGTTGGCTTTTGAGTCCGACGGACACGACGAACTTGTGTCATTTGTTTTGGAGTCAGAAGAGCGCGACGAACTACTTTCTTTTGGTTTCTTTGCCGGCGAAGGGTCTTCACTTTTCAAAGCAATATCTCCGTTTTCATAATCTTCGGCACTACAACGCTGTACATGCAACGCTTTATCATGCAACCGCTCACCACTAAATCCAATTGCTCGTTGTAGGTCTCGTTCAAACGGAAACTTAAGAAGTGCGAAACCATCAGGGTATTTCTTTGTGTCTAGATTGTACATTTTGATATTAGTAATAACGACACCGCCAAAGAATCTGCGTATATCTCTGTAATTTGCTCTTGGGTGAACACCAGTTATCTTTGCATAAGTGGATGGACTGCGGGCACGACGTCGGTTACTTCTCTCATTTTTGTCTAAGTCTGATCTATCCCTGCTTCTCGACCGCTTACGAGGGGAACGATCTCTTCGCTTGTCCCGCTCAGTACTGCGCTGGCTGCGATCGGAACCGCGACGATCGTGATCGGAACTCCTGCGGTCGCGATCAGAACTTCGCCTGCCAGGATCAGGATTCCTTAAATGCGACCTGTCCTGGTCTGGCGCTGGTAACAGACCACCACGGTCACTTCGTTCATCTAGCAGCTTTCGAGAAGGACTTAGCTTACTTGGCCCTTGCTGATTTCGTCGAGCAGACGGACTGCGATCCGGCGTAGGCAACAACGGTACAAGTCCGCCTTTAGATTCATCATGCTGAACAGAATGCAAGTCATCTCTGTCTAATAACGGTCTAATGCCTTTTCTCTGTGACGTGCTGTTACCCAATTCTGGGGGACCACTGCGAATGTCTTTGTCCGAATGATCAAATTTATCCATCGGTGACCCGTTTCCAACTTCTACATCTATTGATCGCATAGGTAAACCGTCTCTTCCCAGAAGAGACATGCTTCTTCCAACACGCGGACCATCTCTTCCCATAGGCAAGCCTTCTCTTCTTATTAGGGGCTCGTCTCTTCCCATCGGTGGACCATCTCCAACCATAAGCGAATGAGCTCTTCCCATCGGCGGCCCTTCCCTTCTCCCAGTCTGTGGATCACCTCTACCGATCAGCTGATCATCCCTACCCAATGGCAGCCCACTTCTACTCATATGCGACCCACTTCTTTCCATCTGTGGTGCACCTCTGTCTGAGGGCAGCAAGTCTCTGCCCACTGGCAGATTATCTCTTTCACGCAGCTGCTGGTTTATGTTTGTTGGTGACCTACCTCTTCTCATCAAAGGCCCATCCCCATCTCTGTTCATCGAGTCACTGGCTCTGTTTGTGAGCAATGAACCATCACTTCTATTTGTCTGCACATCTCTGCCTACAAATCGCCCACCCCTGTTCAGAAGTGGTCCATCTCTTCTCATTGACGGTTCATCTCTTCCTAATGGCAGATTATCTCTCAATGATACTCCATCTCTTTCCGTTGGCTGTCCACCTCTTCCCAATGGCAAGTCTCCTCTCTCCACTGGCGGACCATTTCCTCCAATATGCAGATCATCTCTTCTCACTGGAGGACCATCTCTGTCCATCAGCGGTCTATCTCGTCTCATTGGGGGCCCATCTCTTGCCACTGGCGAACCGCTTCGTCCCACTGGTAGCCCACTTCTTTCCATAGGCGGTCCATCCCTACCGAGTGGCGGCCCATCTCGTCTCAACGGCGGCCCATCCCGTAACATTGACACTCCATCTCTACCAAATACCGGCGCACCTGTTCCTACCGGCAGCCGATCTCTCGGCCCAACTCCTCGCCTCGGCACCGATCCTTCTCTACTAGTTACCTTTCCATCTCTTGTCATTGGTGCCCCGTGCTGTTCATTTCCTCTCATTTGTACACCATCTCTGTCCAAATTGCTTTCCCAACCGCCCATACTAACGTGTCTGCTATCCTTGTCAAGAAGTGGAGTACTTCTGTTACTCAATGGTACGTCCCTACCCAACTGTGGACCTCCTCTCCCAACAGATATGCCATCTCCACTCGACGAGATTTCCTTATCACGACGTCCTTCTCGTCGCATTCGATCAGCACCCATGTGCATCATTGGACTATCGTGCTCCCAGTCGAAATCTTTTTGTTCTTCACTGTTCCTGTTTGGTGGCATTCCTGTTTGGCTGCCGGGATGCGGACTTCCTTCAGACCCATCAAACGGAGGTCCATCTCGCGGACCACCAACAAAGGGATGGTTCCTGTTGTTTGAAGGATCATTTCTCATAATGGACGAACCTGTTTGACGTTTCCACGGTCCTCCATCATTTCTGTTCGGAGTCGTCGTCACTGAAAAGCTTTGCTTTACTTCCTCATGGCGAGACATTTCCCTTCGTCTGTCGCCTGGACTAGGCTGGTTGTTAAGGTCAGGGCGATTTGGAAAACCTCCAGGATTTCCGAGTAAGCTTGGCAGTTTTTTTAACGCGGTTCCAATGTCGTCGCTGTCTTGAACAGGTCCTCTGTTGCTAAAATCGGGCGAATGTGGCGGTCGGTTGTAGTCGTCAGAGAGAAGAAGTTGGTCTCCTCGATTACGTTCTGCTTGTAATGTCTGCTGTGGTCCTAATCTAGGGTCTCGCACCCCAGGCATATGGTCAGAAGGAGTATTTAACAAACCGGGTGTGTGCTGGTGGCGTTGCAATCCCCTCGGGTCATTTTGTAGGTGAATGTCGTCCTTTCCGTTTCCCCGATACTCTATGTCGTCATTTAAGCGCGTGTTCCTAGACTGCTGTGGGCTGTTGAGGTCTTCTGACCGACCATGCCACAAGCGTTGCGAATCACGTGCGTCAGCTTCTGAAGTGCGATCCCGAGGAAAATGCGAAGACATTGGACCAGTTTGTTGCCTGGGGAACTGATGCCCCTGTCGATCGTTCAGTTTGTTGAAACTTTGACGATCAAATAAAGTCGAAGCAACTCTATCGTCGTTATACGAAGACTGTTTGCTGAATTGACCAGCATAGCCGCGTTCCTTCTGGTTGTCTGACTCACGGGTGTACTGCATTCCGTACATAGTTTGTCTCTGTTTATAGTTAGCTGCAGATTGCCACTCGTTCTGGACAGCACCTTCAATGGACGTCTCCCGAGCGCCTAGCGTTTGTTCGTTGGACTGGTAAAGTGGGTCGTGTGATTCATCGGAAAAACGGTCGACACGAGGTCGGTCCTGATGATAACCAAGCACGCTATCCAATCTGACATCAGTAGTTGGCGCGAGCTGTTCTCTGTATATGACGTCAGCGTCTGCTTCTCGTTGCTGTTGGTAGTAATTAGGGTAGTCGTTATCTCGGGCTGAGGGCGCAGCTGTGTAATTCTGAAACTGATCGTACGAGGACGGGTCGACCAAGGATGTATTCTCCTCGGGTGATGTTTTCTTGGCGCGGGCTGACGCTATGACATTCTGCATCTCAGTCTTGCTGCTTAGAAGCAGTCGTACGGCACACTCGTTCAGCAGCCTACCGTTTAGCATCATCGCCTGGCGAGCGTCCTCGTCAGTGCTGAACGCAATGAAGGCATCACCCATTTCACCGCCAATAATGTGTACACCTCCGTCGGGAATGGACAGGCCGTGGAAAAACTGGCGGATGTCGAGAGCACTCGCTGCCCACGACAGATTCTGTAGTCGGATAATCACAGACATCTTTCATTCGTCTATACCTGCAACAAAAAGAAAATGGTCAGCGACTAGTAATAGATTAAAGTGCCGTCCGGACTTAACTTGTTCTAGGGTAAGTTCTTGTTCGTACCCTAGAACGAGTTACTCCTAGAACGAGTTGCCGCTAGGTTTGGTGGCTATGTGGACGCTATTTAAAGCGGTGCAACTTATCCCACTAGTGACAACTTACTCCACCATATCGAGGTTGGGTAACTTGTTCTAGGGTAACTTGCGCCACTTTTAATTCCTGTATGGCCGCAAACTTGGGGCAAGGCGGAAGTAAACATCAGTTGTAGTTACATACAGACCGGTCTTCTTCTGCGCACCCTATTCGCATTAGCTGTTCATTGTCGTGCACAGAGCGACAACTTCCGCCTTACCCTAGTTATCGGATATGTGTGTGTGCGTGTGCACACTCCCTTTAAAGTGGGGCAAGTTAAACTAGTGCAAGTCGTTCTAGGGAAGTCTCTGTGCGGACGGGACTCAAGGGAGGTAATACCCCTATTTTCAGTATAGTGTTTCGCAAGGCGGTTACTTCGAACCTAGACTCTATTAGCATTAGTCTGGTGTAGACCATTTGATCAATTTTTCATAATACTAAGCTATGATCGGAATTGTATGCGTATTTCAACATTTCAATTTGTCTCTTATGCCTATCATTTTCTGTAAATTGTCCAAGAAAAATATTTATACTCAATTCTTTTGTTCACATGCTGTCCCTTTTTGGATAAACTTGATGAGTTTCGAAAAAGTCGACCTTGACCTCACCTTCCATTGACCAAATTGAATACAGAACCAGATGCCAGAGATCTCAAAAAGTGAGCTTGGGTTCGAGACTCAAGACCAGTTTACTGAGAAACAGCAATGGCCTCCGCAGACGGAGAGCTAGAAGCTGAGATATTCGTCGTGTTAATCTAACGTATCTCTCTATGTCTTCATCTTATCACTTAGCCCGAACCTGGGATACAACTGTTCTGCTCCCCCGTCTCATACGCCTATGCAGGTCACTACCAACAACCTTCTGACCTTCCGCTTGCAACTATAATCTGGTACACTTGCACTTAGTTCGCCTCACTTCATACCGCCCGGCCACCAACCAGATTCCGGCTTCTATATTCAACGATAATTGAACCCCCATCCCCCTATGGTGCGCCGCCGATGTAACAGTTAGCAGATGTTAAGTGAACGTAAATTAAAACGATATTCACAAATTAAAAAATGTTTTTTGCACTTTGGCCTCGGGGTATGCTCGGAAACTGAGTATATCTAGCACAAAAAACAAAGGAACAACGTAGGTACCACTAGTCAGAAATATTTGCGGTCACTGTGAGTTCAAAGCTGCGAACTTCCGAAAGCACACATTTGATGAGAAAACAAAAGTTCAATCATTTCTAAGTAAACGTGGTATCAGAATTCTAGTTTAATTCCTCCAATGTGACTTACGTTTCACTGAAAGATATGTGTTTATTGGCAGAGCAATGTGCTTCAAAATGTTAACATATTTCATATTTTTGAACGCAGTAGTTCTTGCAACCCTGGGTGGGGTTAGTATGGCATTTATAGTAAACACGTTCGAGCCATGGTTGCACACACATTTTCCATAAGGAAAATTTCATTGCTATTTTTGGTGTTCAAAGACTACAATTACACCGTTGTTTTTAATTCCTCGTGGTAAAAGTGTACTTCTTTAAGATTTCAACATGTTATTCAAAGTTTACGAGAATACACGCACGCAGAAACGCACCAGTCATCTAACATGTGTTCAAATTACCTAGAGCACTGAAAATGCATATCTAGTTTTGGCATGTTGGAGCGCGATAGTATGAGCGAGGTAACGCAATAGTTCGGATATCTGTGGACCGAACTTACCCCGGAGATTGATCAGACATGCTCAGCGGCGGAACCATACATTGCATATCGTAGACTCCCTGGAAATTCCCAAGTTTTCACGTAGGTTTCAAGCGTGAAACTGAGAGAATTTAACAAAAAATTCTATTATTCGAAAATTGGACCAAACAACCGCCGGTTGAAATGCATGGCGACATTTCGCGAGTTTATCGCGTCTGCGGAACGTACGCCCGGTCTCTCCTACTTCTAAGGATTATCGAAGAGTAATATTTTAGGTGCACGGCACTTCTCAAAGCCCAGATTAAACATTTGTTTTACTGCAGTGATTTTACCTAGGAAACAGATCGCGCCAGTACGTTTAAAGAGCCACTGGACCCCTGCTTCTTGTCAAAAACCAAGTTTTTTATTTAAGCTACATGGAGTTATAAATTGGTTTTATCTGCTCTCTGTACAGTTTACAAAGAATCTTTGTGCTCGGGATGAGCTGACGTGACTTCGTAATGTCTTCAGACCAAGCTCTTGAAATTTCAGGTCACATGACCTTGAACAGAAGAAATAACACACTGGGATTTCTGCTCAAATCCCAAAACCACTTCTCATCTGAGCAAGGTACACTAGTCCAATTTCATAGTGGCAAGTGGTCTAAATCAAAAGAGCAAGGTACTAGTCCAATTTCATAGTGGCAAGTGGTCTAAATCAAAAGAGCAAGGTACTAGTCCAATTTCATAGTGGCAAGTGGTCTAAATCAAAAGAGCAAGGTACTAGTCCAATTTCATAGTGGCAAGTGGTCTAAATCAAAAGCTAGTCTCTTCGACGGAGAGGCAGGTTTTATAGCCGTCTTATTTAAAAACTGTCTCATTGATATTTTGCGCTCATATAGACTGTCGCCTGTGAAAGCGAAAAACCATTTCAATAGAAAGGCAATTGGAACTTTGCATTCTGGTAAATTGAAAAAAACAAGATAACATGCTAATAGATTCCACGTAAGCCTCAGCAGCTGGACAATGAGTAACCGAAACAATAGCAAGTGACAAAAACCACTCGTCGAGACAGCAGTTTGTCCCCCGTGTCTTGTTCCCGTTACCCACCAGAGGAAAGACGAAAAACTCATTATGCCATGACAAGTTTGTCTGTCGTCACTCGTTCCCTTCACCCATCCGAGAAGGATGATACCTCAAGTACCCACCCAAGACGATATCTCATCTGAAAGCTGAAACTGCGATGCCTGAGAGAACAAAGCACCCACTCGAGTGTGCAGTCGCATCCAATGCACCCTTCTAATGGGACAAATCTCTGTCCCCAATAAACATTCACGGTGGCGGATTTAGGGGGGGAGGTTTAGGAGCCATGGCCCTCCCCCTAAAATTCTCCCAGATACCATTTGGCAGTTCGGGGTGCGAATTGCTGTCTAGCATATGCGCGCACACAGGGGGAGCGGGGGGGGGCTCGNCCCGGTCACCGTTTTTTTTAGTAATACGGTCCACAAACCCAAAAATTCGAGACCCCTGCAATACGCCTCTGATTCACTGTAATAGTCAACCGATTTTGATGCGGATTAAAATTGTAATGTCCAAGCGTTTTCTACCATGAACAACGTAAAGAAAATGATGCTACGGGCAGGCCCCCTCACAATGAACGACATATTAAAGTTTGTAATGTGATTTTCATTCATTGTTTCAATATAGTAGATATGACAATCAACTTTGTCGGTTGAATGCATTTTTGTTCAATTCCGGATATTTTACTTACAATAATTACAGATTTTTTTCTGCCCAGGTTCTTATCATTTCACTCGAATTTTTGACATTCAATATTCTACTTAAGTACGGCCCCAAGATTATTGTGGTTGAGTGTATAATTTTGAGCCTGAAAATGAAATTTCGAGTTTTTACTTAAAATGTCTAATTTGAGTAATCAAGTGCGACCTTGGACTAAGAATTTACCTGCGTAAACCATAGGATACTCAAGCACACAGTAACAAATAATTATACCGAGTTCGATTTCGAGTCAAACCAGTAGACCCCGGCACCAGTGCTTTGAAGTATTACTATTTCTATAATTTCGTTTTTTTTATAAAAATCGACTAAGAGTTGCAAAATATGTTTTCAATAGTCGTCCGAAAGACTCTTATACATGCGCGCACCCAGCCTCTAATACGGGGGGGGCTCGAATTTCGGACGGCGTGGACATTTTGCTTACTTGCTGACAAAAAAGCGGGGGGGCTCATTCGAGCCACTCGTGGGTGAGCACATGTTATATTGTCGGAAGTCAGAACAGAAAACATTTGCTCATTAGTAAGCTGAACCAGACACCCATATGGCGAGACCAGGTCTTATTCAAGTTTGACACACTCCTGAAATAAGAGTTGGTGCCGGATCTTCAATGAATTACCGCACTGTACTCTGATTAGCTCCAGCTGGATATATATGCTGCCTAAATGACCTAGAAGGCCGACGCTTTTCATTCACATTCAATTTTAAACAGCTATATTCTTTAGTCGCCCATTCTAGGTGGCTAAAAACAGAAATCGAATTTGACCTCACACATACATGAAGTCGGTCTTGTAATATTCCGTGCAGGGCTAGGATTGCATTGCCGTCTGCAAAAAGAACAATGAAACCATTAGAAACTCAAGAAAAAAGCGTCAGAGTTTACTACGGTTGACCGGTCCTAAAATTTCGATTTCGAAAACGGCGCATGTAGCATCGCCAAGTTGGTAACAGAAATGGAATCTGATCGCCGTCAGGAATACCACAAGACAGATTTTAGGAGGACAAAATGGCCAATTCGATTTTCCAACGAAACAGGGCGAAAAACTGCTTTGAGAAAAACAAGAATTTAAAAGGATTCCATACCCGGTTTTGTCCTACTAACAGACACTAAAAACGACATTGCCATACAATTCCATGAAACAAAATGCTCGATAACCTTTGACAACCCTCACAAGTTTGGAGGAAATTTTGAGAACTTTCGAAGTCTTGAAAACGGGCACGCGTGGCCTACGCTTTTAGCGAGTTGCGAGACAACTGCGGAGAAAGACCACCCACCAAGAACCGCAATACCCAATCTGTGATAGAGAGTATACGTTTTAGTCGATTCATAGGCGCAAATGATGCATTAGCAGGTGACAGAAAGAGGACTGGCTGAAATCATCAAAACACTAAGGTTTAGTGTCCTTTTAATATAATATTAAATTGGACGAACTGGCCTTGTTTTTGAGAGCTTCGCCAGATTCTAATGCTAATAAAAAATTGATGCGATACAACGCATTCTCCATTTATAGTCACATAATTTGCGCTGTCTGATCGAAGTTCACACACGCGCAGACATTAACCACCTCCGAGGGATAATTTGAGGCTACGAAAAACTCGCAGATTTCCGGATGAAAACGTTTTAAAGCACCCAAATCTTTCCAAAACCTATCATGAACACGAAAACGTGAAATGGAGTGATAAACAGACTTAGTAACGCATGACCTTAATTCTGCATTATTCCCGCATTTAACCTATTGAGAAGCTATAGTGTGACGTACTTATTTATGACATCATCTTTTGCACCACAGTACGTTATCAAGCAGAATGATTTTTATACGAAGTGTAGAAAGGGTGAGTTTGGCATTTATTGGCAGATCCAAAGTACTTACACGGCAACTCCCAGGAAGCCGGATAACGTATGGACTTACACGAATACGGCCATAATTATAGCCAACGTGTATAACATTAAACTGGCTTCACAAACTGTACCAACGGATACTAAACATTTCTGTTTGCATGGTCTTAGTCTGTAACAGCGCATATATACGCCCTCTCACAAATCCATGGGTTTGAAAATATATCAACTTTTCTGCCAGTGACCTCTTTCAATTTAGGCAAGTTGGATGTAGACCCATATAGTTGGATTCCAAGTTCCAGTTTAAAGGAGACATTTTTATGCTTACAAGTAATCACACACCATTAAAGTGGAGTGCGATACATAACTGCAGTGGAAACCATGAGATTTATTTTGTAGTTCAATAAATGTGGTGGAGGTGACGCCACATCCACACGTCTAGAAGAGATACCGTCGTACCGCCTACCAGCCGAACCCATGGGCTTGATGGATGTACTGGAGAGATCCAATTGTCGAAGCAGTGAACTACCCATGGCAAGGTCAGTGCGGAAACAGAAGAAACGAGACACATCGTGGACTGCACAAGTGTCCATATGCGCCGCTGCCACAACTGTGGCGTTTTTAGTGTTTCGTTGGACATGCTGAAGTTCGCCGTGTGGTTGTATTCATAATGACAGAAGAAAGTATGGAGTCAGTATGGATATTGGACAGGCAAGCCAACATGAGAGCAGTGGTCATTTTATATGGCAACTAGCATCACCTTTGGACTTGCCCAGGAGCACAATTTAATAATCCCACAAATTTTGTCAGATTATGGAAGAACCATGTTACACAATACAATCCCAGCAGAGTGTGCATAACTCAAGCATTGTATCCAAGTTTGTACTGGGGGAACACCATATGGGTTTCTCCCTCGATTTCAGGAGTGTTAGCATAGTGCCTTAAACTTGTATATTTCTAGAAATGTAAGCCTCAGAACCATTAAAGCTTATCTTGAACGCCGTAACACCGGTAAATTTGGCTTCTACAATATGTTAGGTACATCGCTCTTGATATTTGAGTGTTAGAGAGCACACTTTTTACTTCCATAAATCTTAGATAATTAAGTTTTCACGAAAATCATACTTGTGAAAGTGTTGAAGAGCAGACTTAATTCTTCACATGATGTAATGGTTTCGTTTACCGAACGCGTACTATTTACAGTTCTTGATGAATGATCTTCTATACAGGAGAATCAAGTTATTTACATGCATTACCATGCGAGAGATAATTTTGGCTGTGGTTTGTAAACGAGTTCGCAGTATGCCTATTAAGGATATATATTAGGTGGCTGGTGAGAACGGCTTTGCTTCCCATTGACCACGAAGTAGTGAGATAAAGAACTGGGCACTGGGTCTAACTCGACAGCGAAATAATTAGTAACATGTGTCGCTCTACTTTTGTGTCAACTCTAGATAGGTGTCTTATAAATATTCTGTGCTCTAGTACGTTACGGTTTATGTGGACAACTGTCCTAGTTTGCACTTGATGACCCCAGCATTTAAATCATAATTTCAAGTCTGAACTCGAAATCTCGAGTTTCCACTCGAGTTTGTTGCTCAAGTCTATGGGTCATCGGGTGTGAACTCGGACTAGACACTAACCTGTGCAAGCCAAAGTATTTCCGAGCACAGAATAACACTCTTTAAGTTTACTAGAGTACGTATTAAAGTAGGCCTAGAACGGAAAATGCGGAAAATAATTTCAAGAACGAAAATTAGACACCCCGGTCCTTTTGCTCCTAGCTATGGTTGAGCAACGTGTTTCTAAAACCAGAGACCCGACAGACACCCTGCGATTAATATCTTGGGTAGACCAACGCTACCACAAATGATAATTGTTGGCTGGCCAATGCCCTGCACGGTGCGTTCGGTAATGGAAATTAATTCACCCGGCAGGGTATTGAAAGGTTTGAGACGCACTTTGCACTACGAAACTGGTTTGCTTTACGAGTGAGAAGAAAATGTCCTTTTAAACGGAGAGTTCTATGTGCTGACTAAAACGACTAACAAATTTTCCGTCAGTTGCAGAAAATTATTGTCATCACCAAACGTCACACAAAACATTAACTGCTGGGATTCATTTACATGTCTGCAGCACCCACTCCCCTTAAAAGTTGGCCTTGGTCTCAGCTTAGATGGTCTTGTGTTTATTTTCTTAGCGGACAATGAATTAAAGTGGTTTATGAAAGTGGGACCTCAGATTTTTGGATTACGTTTACGTCAGGAGCAATGCAAAAACGTGTTTATGACTGCCTTTAGCTACGATAAGACGCACGACCTTTGATAAAACGGGCAACAGGTCTTGAAGCAACTCAGTAGTAAGACACCAGTCAGCAGCAGGTGGTGGATAATGGTGGAAACTCTTCGGAGGTGGGGCTCTTCGCCAAAGTGCTAGATTAGAAGAGTACTACCCAAGTGAAGTAGACTGATTGAGGTTGCGACAAGAGGGCGCCAGCAAAAGTGATGGTGACAAGTGGACAGTTCAATCACCACACCACATCTGAACGACCGACAATGAAGAGACATTTTGTCCGTTTCCAGACTGACGCTCGTGCTATACCACGGAATATTGTGTATTCGTCGCAGTTTCAGGAGTGGTCGAGGTTCAGGTTGTGTTTTGTTGCACGTTTATGGGATGAAAAACAGAATAACTTCCCCTCATCCAAAACCGATTCCTTTCAATGTCTGCCTTAGCAAGAGCTACGAACAATAACCACAGATTGTCGCGGGCGACTGTCAATCTCATATGATTTTCTGTGTGAACGGTTTAGAGGTTTCTCAGGCCCACGAATCCGCCAAATGAGATAAACTTCAGTACTCACATTTCACAACCCAGATATTCAGGAACAGTGCTGTAGTGGGGCGTAGGCGCGCGTAGGCGCAGCCAACCACCTTTTGGCATTTGAACATAGAGCCTACACACTGTAAGTTACGTTCCGTGCTAAAGGTGATACCGTGGGCTTTGGGAGCCTAATTACCTCTAATTTTACCACTACAGCACTGCTTAGGAATGTACATGGATGGGACTGGGGAAGTCTTGGCTCGTAAGTTTGTCGATTATGCGTCTGTTGACCTATCAGGAATAGTATATCACGTGACATGTCATGACCAATTCCAATCGGTATTGGAACTGGACCATTTTCTCCGGATTTCTCGAAGAGTCGTGTACCACAATGTCGGGACTTCACGTAAGTAGGTCTAGGATGCCTTATAACCCTTTGTTTCTTAGAAGAGTTCCATTTCTCAATGACTTCATGCGCGACTGTTCTTCGCTTCATGGTAGCACTTGCAATTCAGATACAGTCACTAACGTCACGCAACAACTTTCATGTCACTGACCAATTTACATTGGTCTTCTGTTCCTTTGTAACATTTTCTAATAGTTATCTGTCTGTGCTTCTATTCAAACCCAACACTTGTAGAACGGTCACTATGTTCAATCACACGCTGCATCATTGAGTTCCTTTCATGCATTCGCAAATAAATCCCTCTCAACCGACTGCAGGCTGTGGTCATTCTAGAGAGCTCTCACCATCATCAGGTTCGACTTCCAAAATGTTTATTTCCAAAGTATACTATAAACACAAGTGCTTATAAATACTCATCTATGGAATAATACGCATACAACTTGCATTTACATTCACGCTTGCCAAGACGTTAACAGTACAGCCACGACCATGCTCGTTTTTTGTAGCATGTTCGCAAAGACTGTAATTCAAAACAAAGATCGAAAAAGGAAGGAGGAATAAGGCGCAAGATTGTACTACATAGGAGGCCCTTTCAATTTTTCAACTAGAAATATGGATTTGTTTCGAAGTGTCATTTGCCTATCCCCAACCCCAAACGGCTAATAGGAGCCGAACCAGTGAGCTGCACAATAAATTCTAACCTAGGAGAGCGAGCAGGTTTCGCGTGTATGGTGTAACCAGCCAGCTACTTGAATGAAGACTGACATACGCCCATGGGATACAGGACTTTGACATCAAGTATTTTTAAAAAGGACATTCACAAGTCTGCGCATGTGAAATTTAATCATATAAGGCAACTGGATATTTTTTCCCATTTAAAATTGTACTGAACATTCGTTATTGTCGCCGGTTCACTTTTTTGATTTGGAGACCCGATTTTTTCCCAAACGATAACAATTTCTCGTTTTTAACTACTTATATCATTTGTTTGATATGCCAACCGCTCTTTTCAGTCAAATGGAATACATCTGTGCAACTAGTGAATTTATAGAAACGGGAATATACTTGTCGCCAATCTATTATCGGTAATGACCGACACATTATGCTTGTGGAAATAATCGTATGAACTGATGCTACAACTTGTAACACTACACTTATGCACTTTATAATGTTGTGTTGAGTCACCTCACGTGAAAATATTCACGTGGTTATGATATATGCGCTGTTTCATTCCAAATTTTGCGCGCATGCAAATTAGAAAAAAAAATGTTACTATGGTTTACTCTAAATTCCACAAAGAAGTGCGATAGAAATATTTCATGGTGCTTTCTAGATGTACTGACGATGTCATTTATGGTATAGACGAAGTCAAGTGCATTATCGTATTGGCAATACACTGTGGAACGTAAACGTGTGTAACATGCGTTACGGAAACATTCGTTACTATGAAATACGAAAATTGTTGTCAGAATCAAAATTATGGCTCCATTTGTTCGTTAGTCACATGAAGTTGTACGTCACATCCGTTCCTGACAGCAGACGACAACGAAGAATTCAAGAAATTGGTGAAAACTACATTAGCAGGTTAGTGATGTTCCTTTGTCGAGTTAATGTTGCTATTTTGGTTAAAAAATTATTCTATACCCTAAAGATTACTGTGTTGACATCAAATATGTCCAGCAGTATGACTTTGAGTGTTCTATTCTTGACCACGTCTTTCAATTTAATAGGAATCAATTGAAAAACAAACGTTACTTTCGGTAACGTATGTTTCATAATCTTAAACCGGCTTATTTCACTCAGTCTTTTATTTTGTCGTTTAGGCCTTTTACTGGAAGTCTTTTGCAAAGGCCTTAACTAGAGCGGAAATGCAGAGGAACTATAGAGAGCGAAAAAAAAAAACAAAAAGGCGACAGTCCGTGGCTGGTCTGCTAAGAGTCTAAACGAAGAGAGAAACTTGAAGACTACAGAAAGAGATCGGAAACATAGGATGAAGATCCAGGAACAAATGAGACGACAGCCTGGGCAAACGGACTCCAGTGGCTACGACATTACCTCGACTACACCTGGGGATCCGTACAAGCTGGTGATGAAATGGCCGTCCGCAATAAGAAACGGACCGCGCAAAAGAATAAATAAAGCACTGTCAAAAGCACATAGAAATGTGAAAAATTAACGAACGAGAATCAAGTACAGAGAAAAAAGGTAAAAGCAATTCAACGAAAAGTGCAGCGGATGGCAGCGAATAAGATTTGCTCGACACCCAAAAGTAAAACTAATGAAACGATGAAACAGTTGCGGCTTACCGGCTCCAACAAGCACGGGGTTGAAGTTAGTAGAAAGCTTTTGATGTCTAACGTGATTACTGATGAGATTACGCGAAAGGTTTCAACTACAGACCAGCACAGGGAGAGAAGTGTTTATGGATTATTCGCTGGAAAGCTTGTAGCTGAGTACAGGTGTATGTCAAGCTTTTAAGCAAGTATGCAAGCCTCAACAGTAACATGGTTGCAAGGGTGATCAAACAAGGAGTAAACAAAGTAAAGTAAAATAGAAACAGGGCCCTTATGAAATACCAACATAGTGTTTCATGGTTTCTCGAAATAGAAGACAATTGTCGGGTTAATCCTGGAAAAAAAGACGCCGTGACTTGCGAAGAAGGGAAAGTTTAAACCAAGGTATTGACCGACTACATAGATAATTTGCACCAGAAGTACCTGTCTGAGAACCCACATGTCTCATTGTCCCTGTCCACGTTCAAGAGGACCAGACCAAAGTATCTACTGCCGACTAAGATCATGAGCAGGAGCACCTGTTCATGCACTAAACTACAGAACTCCGCATTCAAGCTCAAAATGCTGAAATTTGCAGGTGTTTCAACAGCTTCCAACCCTGAAGACTTCATACGTCAAGGCGTGGTAGCTGACTATTCTAGATTACCCGCGAAAGTATCTTATTACATATGGAAGCGCATCAAAGATGGAGACGGAAAACAGATGAATATCGTTCAAGAAGAAATGCAGAGGGACTTCAAACATCACACCGGAAGAATGCAAAAGCAATACTCAGAGATTAGAAACATAAAGCAAAACCTTCCTGAGAACGAAGTTATTCTTCACATGGACACATTCCTTAAAACACAAGAGCTTTGTGGCTGTGTCGGATTGCCTTACACATGCTTCTTCAACTGTTCTTGCAATCCTGAAAGAGTTCTTTAAAACCGTTCTCCCAGAGCTTGTTGAACACGTCCACTACAAGACTGATAGCCCAACAAGTCAATACCGGAATAGATAAATTTTTGAAACAATAATGAACAAGTCTACAATTGACTGCCATGCGACGTGGAAATATTTTGAAGGTCATGGCAAGGCTGCTTGTGATGGGATCGGTAGCACAGCGAAACGAAAGGACCGCTGGGGCAGTGAATGTACAACGAGCAATAATTCAAAGATGCACAAGATTTCTTCAAGTAGGGAAACCATTCAGGCATCAAAAGTATTCGCTTCTTCTCTGTAGAAAATGAAAAGTGTGAAAAGGCAGCTGAAGAAATTAAGTCGTGTCAACTTCTGCCAGTCAAAGGTACGATGTCATTTCATGCGTGCAGAAGTAACTGGAAAGACCTCAGGTCAGCAAGCAGGTCATGTCATTGTGTACACTGTCGATTGGGAAATCTGTGCGATAACTGGAACTTAGCAGCAAGTGTTCCTGAACCCAGCCCTGAAGAAGATTCTGTCACCGAGACAGCCTCTGGGACAACTTGTGAACAAAAGGCGTATCAAGTTGGCGACTTTGTAGCTGCTAATGCTATCTACTTGGACCAGTGTTACGTGGGAAAATAATTGCGATCGACAGTGAAGACGGCGAGGTTGAAATTTCATTCATGCAACAAAGGGGGAGCCTTTTCCAGAAGCCTTCAACAGAGGACACATTGTGGGTCACCTGTCAACAATATTCTGTGCAAGTTACAAGCGCCTACTTGAACGGGAAAATCGGCCAGAATGTTTTGCCTTGCTCGCCAAGACAGGGATCAAGTCGAGTTGTTTTCGGGATGACAGTGATTTCCTGCTTTCGTCGACCACCGTCATGGATACTCTCGTGCTCGTAGCTAACCAGTGATACTGACATTTATTTGATCATTAAGATTTAAGTAACTATTGATTGAGCGGGTACAGGTGCTCTCCTGATATTTCCGGAGGCACAAGTTCTGATTCATAATTCGTTTTGAGTGAGATTTCGATCTTTAGAGGAATCGACAACTTTATCTGAAACATTCATTACCGTTGGCACATGGTGTTGGTCTCTTGTTTAGAGTAAAACAAGTTAGTTGTTGGTATGTATTTTGACTGCATCGCAAGGGTTTCTCGTAAAGAACACCGCAAATAAATTATAATTCAATGTTTTTGTTTCACCAATTTTGTTGTAACATTCGTTACCTTTAAGCTTCAAGTGTGAATAACTTCCGAAATTCTGAAAATGTTGTCAGATCAGCGAACAAATGACTTACTATGCGAGACATTAACAGCCGATTTCATAAAGCTGGTTTAATTTTTAGACCAGTGGTCTAGTAAAACCTGAATTAACTCCAGTTTAGACCTGGTCTATATTCATTAGACCTGTATTAAGATCTTAAACCAGGGTTTAACTTTAGACTTGGTCAGACCCAGGTTTAACTGTTGAATATGACAGACTTGCACGATATAAGTGCTACTGAATGATACCACAGAGTGCATTTGCGACGCAGTTTTAGAGCGAAAAGGGACTATTTTCAATATTCACTTTTATGACAACACAAGATAAAACGTAGTAGGGGCGGATCCAGGATTTTTTAAAGGGGATGGGGCGGCAAAGGACTTTTTAAAAGGGGGACTAAGTCAACAATTTGAAAATTATAGATTTGATATCACTAAAATCAAGGGAAAAAAGGGGGTCCGGACCCCTTGGATCCGCCTATGCGTAGACCAGTACGTGATAGGTGTCCTCAGAATACAACTGGTCGAGCAGAGCGTCATCGTCGTAAGCGCAACGGGTTTGACTAAAGACCGCATCTTCTGATTCTTCAGAGTTCCACCTCCACTGGTCTCCGATGTAATGTTGCCGAGAAGGGGTCTTGGCCCCCCTTAGGCCACGAAAAATAAACACTAAAATGACACGGAAATAAAATTGGGCATTTATCATGTTACATCTAATTGTGAGCATGTACTTTAATGTGTGTTCGTGTGTTGGGCACAGACATATTTTTCCTCATGAGAAAAGCTTTTAGACCTTTTTCTACTAGTGTGTGCCATTGTATACCCACGTGATCAAGGTTTCATTGAAGCACTTCAATAGATTCATGTTGGGTTAATCCAGATCGACACAATAGGGTGGCTTAGATACTTTAAAACTGTTTTTCTAAACCCTCTCCCTGGTCTAACAAAACCAGGCCTTCAGACTTTCAAACCACGTTGGTGAAATGCAAGTTAGGTCTAAAATTAGACCAGGTTTAAGTCTTAAACCTGGTTTAAGCCTTAAATCTGGTTTTGTTAAACCACCTTTATGAAATCGGCTGTAATTTTCGACTAGATTTAAGTTAAGTACTAAGTTTGCTCGACTCTGCTTAATACGGCAAGTGCTGTACTCTAGTCAAAGTTTCCCTGTCCTTTTCATTTGATGTTTGTTGCAAATGTTTGTCACATTAGATTAAAGTTTACTACTGTTCCGATAACAGGCTGTTTCTGTTCTAGTTTTCCCAACACTACATTCTTCCAACCCCTATATGAACGAAACTTATAGTTGATAAACCTTTACAGAAAAGTCTTGTACACTTGTTACTAATGTTTACTGCACTTGCATGTAACTGTTACAAGGACACATTAAAAAAACTACTAAAAGTAATGCTTTGCCAATTTTTTTAGATAAGTTAACTTGAAAAAATGTCTGAAATTTATTGGCACTGTTTATTGAAACAAAGCACTTTTCTTGAACAACTATGAATATTTTTTGTCAAGTAGTGTATGGTCCATTTGCACAGTTTTATTGAGCCTGGCGCATAGAGATTATACAGCTTCACAGCAAAGCTAGAGTAGAGTCTACTATGTATATGACAATCGCGTTGGTCAGAAAAAATGGTTTGGAATGACCAATGACAAAAAGAGGAAAGTTTTCTAGGTGATGCATCGTTACACAAATAAAACGGCTTGTGTGATAGAAATATTCTCGGTGTCGTAAAATTTAACAGAAATCCCGACTCGGATTTCGTGGAGTGAGAAATTCAATTATTACACAGTGGTGCCTCAATTTAAAAGCAGAGGAATCAATTCCATTCTCAGTCTCTCCCGTTGTTTGATTAGTTTATGTACAATAATTTTGTCTTTTCGACACCAGCTGGGATTGAAATCCTCCCGCCTAGTCAGTCGCAGCCACTGGCTTTGTGGCGTATACTTCTTAGCAGTGGGAAACGATGTCCTGTTCATCCATTGATATTTCACGTTTGCGTTTTCTCATAAGCCCACCGTAGAGTAGTAGGTGGCTTTATAGTAGCAAGGCGGGTGTTTAAACGATGCATACAACTAGGCTCAAACCTCCCGTCCCAATAACATAGGATCTGTAGGCGGCGCTGAACGTCTGTCCACCAAATACTCTTTCACAGTGCTACGAAGGCACTGTCGAATGTTGTTTAAGATGGCTTCTCATTGGTTAAAATAATGAAACCGACGTAATCACATTCAGCCATTGGTTGAAATCTGGGAAACCTCTTTAAGTTTACCGTTACGTATAGTATGGCGACCACCTTTGACTTAAATAGTTGCAATTTAGTAAAACGGGCAGTGATCTACTTGTCCTTCGTCTTATTTCAATACTGTTACTTAAGAATGGACTCCGCACATAAATACGAATTGGCAAACATCTGCAGATTAATAAAATGCGTTTAGGCAGCTGCGCGCAAAGCTGACTAACGTTCTGTGCATGTTGTAGAAGTTCAGTGTACAAGTTAACAGCTTCGACACCAGTGACCCAGGTAGTACTCTCATACTGTAAACTGTGAATTCAAATTAGAGAGGATTTCTTGAAATTGACCATTATAGGTCTGGAGACAACACTAATATCAGGCTCACAGTTGTTGCCAGTTACAGTGTACTAATGCCCAAGCTTCGTGACCTTTAACCTAACTATCCGTTCTTACGATTGGTTAGGGTTAAGGTGGTGCTCGCCACCTGTTCCATGTGTCACGTGTACGTATAATAACGTAACGAATATCCTCAAACGTGATCAAGGTGGTCCGAAATAAACTCGACCACTTTCTTTTCACGGTACATGGGGAGACTGGAGACGTACTACACTCCAAATCCCCGAGACTGACGTACATTGAGCGGCGTCTTCGTTGCGTAAATCGATGTCATACTTCCAAGTATTCATAACAGCAACACTGTACAACGTCAAGACTATGCGCTTCTTGGCTTTGACCCTGGTGTGGTGATTTCAACCAATCCTCTCGTGCCCTGCTAATGTATTGGCGTCTCACTCGAGTGATAAAAGCAGGATACAACCAAAACAAATACTCGCAGTGTCACATAGAAAGAATATTGTAACTCTTAATAGATTGTCTTTCCTTGCAGCTGTGTAACTTGTCTAAAGCGTGGGTCACGCTTTCCCTTTACGCAGACTTCGAAGTGCCATGCAGAAGGGGGAGGGGGCAACGCGGAGCATCCAGTCACTATGAATACACTTTATGGAATTGTGATTTGTAGTTAAATTGAATAAAGTTTTTATTTTAAGTTTCTTTTTTCTTTTTCTTAATACTACGAGTACATGGATTTAAGAGGGAGCATCACTAAACCACTGCACGCTACCGAGACCAAAATTTGCAAACTATCTTGGAGCTATAATTAACCAGAGAGCAACTTCCTTGCAAAACTGTGAAGAAGCTATCAAATCAATCCGCCTGTGTGTTCCAGAGGGTTTGATCATACACAAAAAACCCACCATGAAATTTAATCAAAGTAGTTTCTAATGTAATTGTACACCATAAATTTTAACTAAAAATATTGAGTTTTAAAACCACACCAGTACGCTAATCGATGCCACATTGAATGATTCACGCTAATAAATTTCTGAATGCACTAATAATCATTTTGTAACTTTGATCGAAGCATCAGATTTCCAAAGTACAGGGAATTTTCCACGCAATATCCTGCCACGCAATAAGTTGCGTTAACTTGCATAATGGTCGACTGGCACACTGGGTTGGTCGATAGCTGATCAGTCGAAAAACATTCCTCTGAACACGACCGTGCCTACGTTCCTCACGTGTATTCTCGTTGTAGAACTAGTCCGACAACGAAGTTGTTTCATTCACAACTACGAATATTCATTCTGAATGTTTTTACTAGCACTATCTGGTGCGTCCGATATGTCTCAGAGTGACGAACAACCTGGCGATTCAACCACGGGCAAAAGGGAGATTAGTTTCACCGTGTCGGCGGGGCGTTAAAATATCGCACAAGTAAACTGGCTTTTAAAAATGTACATGTAAAGTATTATTTACTCACCTAAAGCTTTACTTTACGCTTGGCCATATAGCAGACTTTGTAAGGATTTTAAAACATTATTTCAAACATTTGACGGTTGTCGAGCTCCATTTTGTTTCAGAAAACTGAATGGAAAGTTGTTAATATCTGTCACTACGCCCAAACCGTGTTCGGTATCCCTTTTAGTTTACAAAATCTGAGATAACTTCACAACGTTATGGTCGTGAACCCAGGAATTCACACAGCAAAAATTTAGACGCGTTGACTGCACAAAATACATTACTCCAGAGCCGTTCGAAAGTGCCATGAATTAACAGTTGAATAGTTGTGCACATGTTGCGTCTTCTTCACAGGTTTCATATCCCAACCATAAACGTACTGTTTTTACGTTTTGCTTAGCGACTCGTGTTCTTGCCAAAACTTAGTTTTATTTTGTAACATTATCATAATTGAAATTAGCTTAAGACCAGTGACGGATTAACCATAGAGCTGACAAGGCATCTCTGCAGAAGTGATCCTCAGAAAAGATGAAGGATCGACGAACTAATTTCGCGAGGGCATACAACGCGAGGTGTGTCTGTTTCTCTCACTAGACCTCAAAGGATCAAGATATTTTCTCTGTATGTTTTATGAAAAATGCATCATAACTAAGAAAGGTGTTAGATTTTATTGTGAATTTATTGACTTTTCAAAAGCTTTCGATCGAGTACCACCTAATTTCCTTTTTGCAAATTAAAGGACCATTCTAATATGTTATCAGTAGAACCACCAATGCACAATCATGCATTAAAACATGTATTGGTTAAACAGATTTCTTCAGATACACCATTGGTACTCGCCAGGTATGTACAAGTCCACTTATATGCTTCGTGTGTCAATGAGTTTCTAGAAAAACTCGACTCGGTATCAACTTAGCTGAGCTTGCTACACAGATTAATTCACTGGTGTATACCAACCACTTAGCTTTGTGTTCCTAACAGTTATTATAACCTGCATCGTATGTTGAATTGTAGGAATTACTGTGACTCGGGAGGGGGGGGGGGGGTAATTGTCATCGATTTCTTTCTCATGGGCTATGCCTGCAATGCCTGTGAATTTAAGTAGAACAAAAAATTGTATTTAGAAATGGGGGTCATTTAAGACATTAACAAGCAACAAAGAGGGCCTATGTATCACTATAAATATCTTGGTATTGTCATTACACCCAAAATTTTATTGCCGAAATTCACATCAAGCAAATAAAACAGCGTCGCGTGTTTTGGAATTACAGCGCAGATGTCGCCACACGCCACCATCAATTGGCTTTCATTTAATTAATACAAAGTTGCACCAAACATTACGTATGTTACGGGCCACACTTTGAAGTTTCAAACACCGAGAGTTAAGAAAAAAACATAAAATGACTCCTGGATCTTGGTACCTTTTGCTCTAAACCCGCAGTTTTGGGCGAATGTTCCAGATACCCTCTGTGTACGAGATACTAAGTAAGTTGCATTGAATACCGTTTTAAAATTACGAATTTGCCACAGGAAAGTTATACAAGGGCTAATGTTGTACAAGCTGTATAAAAATGGGAGATGTGTGTATAATTGGGAAACCTTGGTACACACCTTATTGTCAATGTACGGTTTTTCTGATAATTCGACGAACCAGAAAGTCGCATACAAAGAGTAATCTGTAAATATTTTCTCACAGCGTTGTAGGTACTGTTTTTGCGAAGATGGGAGTACTTGAACTAGAAAACTATTTAGAAATTGGTCGTCTTCCAAGACTGTTTGGACAAACCACAAACTAGCAGCAGAAACTGGCAGTCACTTAAATGTGGAATATACACCCAGTGTGTGTGTGTATTGTGCTCACGGAATTGTAACGAGGATGAATGAAACTTTTGTTTGTTTATAGCACTTTCTCCAAAACCAGAGCTACGTTTTAAATGGGAGCACGTGGATTAACCTTCTTTGATTAAATTATACCAACTGATAAGATTAACGTACCACTTGTGAAATGAGCAGATAATGCCTGCAAAAAAGGAACGCTTTGCATGCTGATAACAAGTACGTAAATCACTTATTTGTATGTTGTATATTCGGTTGATGGCCATGTGTACAAATAAATTTAATTTCGAAACGAGTCACAGATTTTTTATTTACCTAAAGAGATATCAACCATCAAAATGGCGTATCAAACAGACCCACAAGCATTCATTTCTACGGTCTCTACCTCAATATTCTGACGAAAAAAGATTCCCCTTGCCATATAGACCATAACTGTGCGAAACGGTCACCGCCGAATAAAAAACATTGTTCAAAAACTTCAAAGAGTCGAAAGTAAAAAGGCCTGAAAACTCGCATACGTGTTTGGCTCATAAATAATACCTTCAAAGAACTGCCAAGTTTAGAAAAAAGGAAACTGTTTTATTCAATAAGTGGGCACATTTAAGTTTTTTAAATAAGTGTTAACGATCACAGTTGTGGCACATGACCATCCATCTCCCGATAGGGACATACAGCACAATATGTTCTTTCGGGTATTTTGTCGGCTTGGAAACATGTGTACCCCAAGCGGTTGGTTTTGGCCTTCTGGTGTCGGTGGTATCTTCTCGTGTGGACCATCGTAAATGGTCGGTAAAAGTGATAGTGACTTGGTTGTCTTGGGTACCAATTTGCTCGTTGCATAGATATTGCTACAGCATCTATCCTATGTAGTGAGGTCAAGGCAACAAGATGTTCGCAGTCTTATCCAGTGTAAGACTGCTCGTGTGCGTTTATCTGCTATTAGAACCAAACGCTTTAGGAAACCGTTTAACAGCAATCGAGCATATACTTTCAACTGAGTTGTGAGTAAAGTTGTGGACTCTTATCTGCATACATGTCGGCTTTGACTTGTAAAACTTTGCATTTTACAGTTGTTTGTGGTTACAATTGCCATGTACCCCGAGGGTTCCCTGTTAGCACAGAAGAAAACTAGACTCTTGACTTGACAAACAGAAAGCTGTGAAGTGCAGATATCAATACTGAAGACTACAGTCGCTGTATTGCCAGTGTCAAGTGAGGAAGATAAGCTGTAGCAACAAGTCTTAACAGGAGCGTCTAGTCCAAGCACAAGAATAGCACAGGCTTCCGGAGTAAACGTAGGAATGACAGCAATATCAAGCGTGCACAGGCTTGCTTACTCCTACGTCTAACTACGAATGCACAAGGCTTTTACGAGCGACGTTTGTTACATAAGAATTCCACTGACCCACTTCTGGCTATTACAGGGTGAAATTTTATCGCCAGGGGTACACGCGCCATGCGGGGATTTAGTCTTGAATAATAAACGGTTTCTCTGTTGCAGAAAACAAAACATGCAGCAAGACACATGGTGGCCAAGGAATTATGTACGGAAAAACATGAACTGGCAGGGTCACTATACAACGTCATATGAATCTGGTGAAGATGTCCGACCACATAGCGTTATTACACAATGGCACCACCAGTTCAAGAGCAGTGTGACATCTGCGGTAACGACTCCTGGGCGACCAACTTCTATTGACTCCATGTTTCTCCCTTATGGCAACACAGATATTGTTACACGAGTTCAGCGCTGTAAATCATCACAGATCCCCCAAAGATGTGTAACTGCTCAGCTAAAACGTTAACCTTCTGTAATAACCAGGGCCTTTTGTCTAATCTTTCTACTCGAAATTATTTTTGGCATTTTCAATTCTACTTTTGTACGAAGTCCAGATAAGTGTATGTTTTTCTATGCTAGAGTATATAATGGATGTTGTAGATAACTGACTAATTCTACTTTGCACTTGATGACCCCAGCATTGTGGCAGTTTTGGATTGGACATTGCTTCCATGCATAATTTCTTATTTCAACTGGATTCAACACTGCAATAGCATACTGAATTGCTATGTTCAAAGGGTTGCAGGCAACATCACCACGGCCATGTCTCCCATTCTTCAAAGCGACACCAGACATATTTGGACTGAAGATAACTAATTCCAAGACAATAGAAAGAACCCAAATACAACATTTATTGGCAACCCACTCTTCACAGCTTGCCAATGAAGATGCCCCAAGTTCACAGTCATATCCAAGTTTTATCTCGTTTTAGAAGCAAGCATACAGCTAAAATTTACTGGATACCACAGTCTGCAAACTCCATGTTATCAGAGTGTGGTGGAGCGAAGATTAAAAGCCTTTCTGGTACAATAAATGGAGCGCAACTTTTTTGTAAAATTGCCAAGACACGTCAACCTCTTGTCACTGTGTCTTTTTTATACTCCTGTACAATGGGCTAAATGCAGGTCATGAAAATGAAAAACAGTTTTTATGGAAGTAACTGTAGACTGTTAAATGTAAGTCAAATATTGTATCTTTAAACCACTCCATCAGTGCTCACGTGTCAGTTTTAATAAAAAATGAGTAGCTAACAAGTTAATGAATTTCTGAATGCACTAAAGTCACTTTTTAACTCCGACCCAAGTGTCATCAGATTTCCAAAAGCGCAGGAAATTCCCCACTGATATCCTACAATGTCATGACTTAACTGTATGTGTTAGCTTGTGTGTAGTCGATCTGTCCACATACATTATTTCTGAATATTGGAGTACATGTTCTTAATCTTCATTCTCGTTGTCAGAATATTCCAATAATGGAGTTGTTTCATTCACACTCAAGGGTATTCATTCTAAATGTTTCCACTCAGCCAATCTGATGTGTCCAGCAAGATGTGTGCTAACTACGACAACAGGAACTAGGTGTGTTATGGGACAGGACTATTGTGGTGAAGTGCAACTACCAGGTACCATGTTTTGGGACGTTTAGGAAACCCAACACATTAAAGGGCAAGTTGCATTTTTAAGGACTTCTTGGTTAATTTGCCCCATTTTACTCAAGTATTTCAAAGAGTACTGTAAACCTTTTTAATTATCAATTTTGAAATTGATTAAAATAACACTTTCTCTGGAAGTGTGATGGAATTATACAACCCTGATTCTTAGCAGTTTGTTCGTTTGCCTAAAATACTACTGGACATATTCTCAAGTATTGGGAAAACAAGTATTTCAACATTTTGTATGTACTGTGTACAGATTTACACCGAAGTTTGAAATTAATTATTTTCAGCACTTATTTCCTTTAAAACATTTAAACCCATGGTTCGACATAACAGATTCGATAATTGTTAACTAGAAAAGGTAAACACCAAGTTTTATGATTTCCATACATGAATCTGTGCATGTTTTTGTTTTTATATGTTCGCAATAGCATATCTAAATATTGGAATACTTATATTAGATGCTACTTAAATATAGATTATTACATGGCGAAGTCGCTATCCCCCGTTATCTAGAGCCCGAGTGGATTTTGGAGAATTGTCGCCCGAGGGGCGTTAGCCCCGAGGGTGATAATTCTACAAAATCCACGAGGGCTCTAGATAAGGGGGATAACGACTGAGAACATGTAATAATCTATTTATACCACATACTAAACGAGAAACATTGCAATGAATCGATCTACCTTTCTCGACTCGCCTCGGCTTTGTAACTACTTTCTATGTCAGAGGCCCGGGGTCGGAGGTCGTGACCTTTTAAGAAAAGCCGAGCTATTTTTGTCAAATAATACTCAAAACCAATTGGAAATTTAAAAAAAATAGAAATGAAGTGAGTCTCTAAATTAAGGTTAAGCAAGTATTATAGCTTAAAACACGTTTTTTACACGCTAAGCTTCGACCGGGAAATTATCGTCTGCTAAAGTAGGTTACCACTGGTAACTGAATATAATTCTCAAGTCAAAGATCCAGACGACACGATACCCGCATTCAAACTGGAGATCGGTGATTTACAAGTAAGAGGACATGAGAGAAAAATTTCACTGAATTAAGATATCATTTTTATGGAAATTATGTCTTATTTTTCGGAGCGTAAGAGTACAGTACAATGCGGTTTGTTGAACGTGCGATTATTGCGCGTGCTCATTTAAGTATTCTCTTTTCACACTTGATGACGTCAGTCGCTACGTGGTGTAGTGGATAACGTCGGCGACCAGCAATTCCAAGGTCCCGGGTTCGACTCCGTCCTCGGTTTCCCGCCAAAACGTTATCTCACTAGTGAGATAACTTTATGGGTTATTACACGGTTGTATCTGCCATATTACGCTAATATTGTGGTATAAATGTATATACCTCTATCATTTATGAATTGTCTACAACCCAGATATAATGCTTCGAGATTTCTGGGTTTGTCATTATTTCTTTGTATGTTCTGTGTATTCGTCAATACATATATATCACTTTTAACACCAACCTTTGGCCAGGTATTAAAAGCTAAGAATAATTTATGTTATAATAGGTAGGCACACTAACTGCACAATGAGCGTTTTGCAGGAGGGCCCCAAGCACACACAAGCTGAGACAACTTTTCTCTGAAACACATTCCCAGTTATCATAGCAGACAGTAGTCTTTGTAGGGACATAAATGACAAGTGGTTTCTGGATCTGGCCAGACCCTTCTGAAGGACTAGTTTCAGCCACTAAGGTCATCACAGCTCCTGGCGATTTGTTGTACTGGTAACAAATTTAAAGGATGAGAATGCAATGACACAACTATCCAGAAGATTAAATGGGTGTATGGCTGTAAAGAGTTGATAGCTTTAAACACAGAATGTGTTTAACAGTGGCTTTAGGTGGTTTTGGAGAGCTGATATATGGTGGACAGTTGTTCAGTAAATCTTCACACCATGGTCATAAATGATTGAATTCGGATACCAACAATATTGGTAACTTTTAAGTATTTCTTTTTCAATTTGTGTACTTGCAATCACGAATTAATGCAAAAATTAAAAATTTTGTGCGACTTCATCATTGGAGCTCCAGTCTCCACCACTGTAATGTTTGTTCTACACCAGCTGTGAGCTGGAGTGGTCTCTGTGTGTCGTTGTACACCAGCTGTAAACCAGAGTGGTCTTGAAGAGTTGAACATTGCCTGTATTATGGTAAGTTACCTGTGGATACAATGGGAATTGGACTGATGATATTTCAGGAGGGGATGAAGGGGCATGTGTATTGTAGTAAATGGTGGAGCAAGCGATCAGTTTGGGGGCTATGCTATGCTCAGCCCAATTTGAAGAATTGTGCTTCAACCCTACGCATATACGAAGACTTGATGAAAGTTTCTCCAATATGTAAGTGCATTTGATGGACAAAAAAGTGTTTTGTGTTGTACCATTGCTGGGAATGTAGTTGTCAGGCACATAATGAGTATCAGCATGAATGTGATTGTAGTAAAAAAGTTTTTATCAGTCTATTCTTGTTAGAGATTTTGTGGGAATGCATGCTCTACATCAATGCCCATTAGTAGAAAATGGAATGCGGATGCCTGGCAAATAGTTAGAGGTCACAAGCGCAGCCAGCGCTGAGGCTGGAGTCAGGCACAAGACTGAAATAATCAACATTCACAATGGCACAAAGCTTTGTTAACTTTGGAACACAAAAGCGAGAAACCAGCTCGATCAAGTGTCATTCACCAGATATCCAGTTAGCATCACAATTAGATATGACCGTTCCTCACTCCGCATTCGAAGAAATGAAATCAATATGGCAGCCATTCGTGAGTGAGCTTTTTACAAATTTACATATAAATATTATTCGACACTACAGTGGTTAGAAAATTCAAGCCTGATTCAATAAAAAACTAAAATTACGACTCAGAAATGTTCACTCAGAAATCAGGACTGTCCGACTGAATAGGCTCGGACTAGACTTCTCTCGCCGAAGATGCCCATGTAGTAAGGTCGAGTTTGTATGGCATCAAACATGCGAAGTCTGCTGATTGATATGGCGATGTCCAACTCATTATCGGCCTGAGTGTCCTCTTCACTAACATATGACTTAATAATACTCGTCAAGCTCGCTCTCAAAGTTTTTGTAATCAAAATCATTACTACCTGCCACAGAACATACGCTGTCAACTGATCCACATCTTCCACTGATGACATCACGTGGTGGGAAATCAAAAAATCATTTTTTCCTTGATATTAAATATTCCTCAATTATTTCCCAAAATAAGTGTTTCTTTACTTAATAAATTTTTGTTATAAAATTCTCATACATGGCCTAAAACTCCAAAAAGGGCAAAAATCCATTGTAAATACACCAAATACTTATCTCTACCTGGAACTAAAAGTTGGAGCTGACAATTACAAAAAAATAAACTCGGTACCAAAGTATTAGTAAATTTTATTTCTTGTTTTAAGCAGAATTTGAGAAAACTTACTTCAATTCGCGTCATATCCAACAAGCTAATTTCTGTATGGACTGGAAATGTCAAAAACCAAGCGGCAACACCCTGGACACTATAAAAACTTAGCTTGAGTACCAGTGTGGGGTCAGACTTTATAAGTATATTGCTGGGTCTGTGGGTGTTGTGATCAAGATAAAGAACTTGAAAGAGAAGTGAAGGGACACAAGCCTTGAAACTTGGCAAATTTCGAGTCAAAATGTGTTGTTGACAAGAGAGCTCACAAAGAAGAGAACACGTGTTCACTGACCACAGCTTACATCAAAGCTCCAGATCCCTTGTAATGGATAGTCATGAACCCACGCCTAACTGCTAAATGTAATCATTTCACTGTTTGTCCCTTTTTACAAATATTGCTTCACTAATTTTACATTTTGTACTTCTTGAGATCTCTTGGTGACACTGTAGATCTATGCAGATGCCTCTTGATTTTTAGCCAACATGTAAGTTCCCTCTGGAGACTACATTTGTCGATAAGTATAGAAGATTTTTCAAAGGATCCCTGGCACTCCTGGTTTCTTTGGTGACAATTAATTGTTTTTGTCCTGTGATTAATTGTGGGTTTCATTATTTTTTATTTTTAGTGCACGTGTTTGAGAAAAATGAGATGGGGCAGACACTAGTCCATTTTTGAAGATTATGCCTCTCTTTTAGACACCCTAGTTATTTATTTTCAAAAACAGCGACATACCTATTTAGAAAACATAAAATTCTGCTATTTTCCATTTTGCAAATCATTAAATTCGATTGTACTATTTGAAAGTAATAAATCACACGTAATCATCTGGAAAAAAAACAATCATTTTGTGCTGAGTTATGCTGCAGCTGTGTTTTACCAATACATTGCTACACACCATGTCTATTATTTCTTAAAACTTGGAAAGATCAGCGCTACCTTCAGAAAGAATGAACAACCACTTGGACATGTTTGCTTCAAAATGATTGCTGATTCTGTTAGAAATCTCTAAATACCTAAAGATGATATCAGCTTCCATAAATTCCAGGTGTTATTGTGGAAACTTATTGTCTCGACTCTCCTGGAAGAGTAGCTAGTCATGTGACAACAGACAAAGCAAAATGTGTTCCAAGAACACAATGAGTCATGTTGATAACTACCGTAATCGTTCGGGTTAACGCCCATGCTCAGTTAACCGCCCATCCCCGACTTTAAGTGGATTTTCGATTTAACCGCCCACTGCTCGGTTAAGCGCCCCCTGCGATTTTTGAAGATTTCCAGTTAAGCGCCCACCTCTCGGTTAAGCGCCTATCCCCGACTTTTAAAGAAGGAAGATTT
>NMRA01000326.1:403401-501971 GCA_002633005.1 Phoronis australis
CTTTGGAGTGCATGTTACCTTGACACCAACATGTGATTGACAGGTGACTCACACGTAGGCCCTACGTGCGTGCTGAATACCGCCACTATCTTTGGCCATAAAAAACGAGATGCATATTGAAAGAGGCCGTTATATTACTTGACGGCATTTCCAAGTCACGATTGTCAGCCGACTGAGACATTGCGCGAGAACAGCGGGACCGAACAGTGCCGCAGTGCGATATTACAAGCGATATAAATAGGATAATCTGGACATCTTGCATGAAAAATAAATGTTTTTCCACCACGAAGTTTGGTAAGGTGATCGTTTAGAATAAAGAATTGAAACATTGCTGTTTTCTGACATTTTGTAACATATTTATGCAGTGGCTTGAAATTTTATTCTTGATCGACGACTGGCTCGACCACCCCCGATCCTTGTCTTACTTCTTTGCATAGCATGTTTGGCGCAACCGCAAGAGAGAAATGCCGGGCTGTCGAGATAAGACAGCTAGCCGCAGAACCATACGCTGAAAATGTCAACGGAGTGTCGACTATAACATCCCAAACACAAAAAAAACAGCAGAGTTAGGTTTTTCAAACTTTGATTACAACCAATTTTAAAACTGCTCTCTGACTCAGAACTTGACAGCTACATATAGTACGAGACTGTAACCATAAATTTGATGTCTGACCTCTGCAACACGTGAAGCTTGCACGCGCGCACTTAAGCAAGGTCACATCTTCATTGAAACAGTTTTAATTCTAGTGGAGGCTGCGTGGTGACTGGTCGTCTGCGCACCGCAGGACGGCACGGGGCTATTACTCAGCAATTTTGTATAAATTTAATAGTGAATGACTAATCTGAGGGCAAGAGAACCTTTGTTGGGATCATCCACTGTTATGACGTTTTCACAGTCATTTGGCGACGTGCCGATAAAGCTCTTTGAAAAGGGCTACGCGTTCCGAGTATGATTGTCGTGTCGGGATTTTGATTGCCAGGTAAGATTAACCGCCCAGGGCGGTTGTCTGTCGTAATAAGCGCCCATGTTCGGTTAACCGCCCATCCCCTACTTTAGGTGGATTTTCGATTTAACCGCCCACTGCTCGGTTAACCGCCCTCGCCCGATTTTTTGGATTCGCCAATTTAACCACCCAGGGCGTTAACCCGAACGATTACGGTAAATGATTGTACTGCAACAGACTTCCTACAAATTCTGAAAAAATGATCAATGAAAAAAATTGTCAGCCGATGTTCAACAACATAGAGTGTTCATGAAAGAATATATGCACAGTGCTTTTACAGCACTATCAAATTTAAAGTTTAAGTTTAAATTATGAAATTAATAAAAAAATGTAGACCATTGTTACGTGATGTCTCAGTCACAACCCTGCCGCAAGAATTTTACTTAATACACTGTTACTTGTATCCTACTTGTGTGACATGGTTGAATTTGACTGGATTATAAAATATCACTGAAATGATATTCGTAAAATCTGAGAATTTCTCGACTCTCCCCACAAATGCATGCGAAAAACAGGTGTACTCTGTAAGTGCTTTATGCATAAGCATGCGCTACTTTGAATTTCAATGTAAAATTGGTAACTAGGCAAAGCATCAGTAATTGTTAACAACTTTCCTTACAAATCTGGAGTCTCCATGACGTCTGGCAAGCCCATTACAGAAACATACTGGGATGGCTTATGATGAAAAGGACAATACACTTTCATACTTTCAACTGGAATGGTTTCTATATAGCATTGACTATTCCAAACTCTAGGAATTAATCACAGTATGGTGAGATTTTAGAGATGTTCATTGACGTTGGGGCCATGGGTTTGTATTTAGTGTCAGTGCAAACTTCCTGCAAGCACATGAAGAAAAAGAGATGAACATCAGAACATTCAAAGCTTCATCTGGATTTTAAAGAATTCAGTTTGTAAACCAAATTTCAACTAATTATCAAACAACAGCAATGCAGAGGGTCCGTATGCTTTGCAGATACAAGGGATGATAATTAGTTTCAACTTTCACTAGTAAACTTAAAACAGCCACTTACAGTGAGGTCCTGCGAATGTAGTCTATTTATAGAACATGTTGCTGGTGAGCTGTCTCATTGGTCTGGGGAAGTTTGTCCATAATGTATGTGACTTTACGGGTCATAACTTAAGGTAGGCTGTGCCACCGTACGAGCAGTGTAAAAATAGCCAGTTGCCGATTTGGGCAACTGAACGAAGGACTGCTTATGAGAGTATTTGTTCGAGTTGAAAGGAATTAAAGACATAAACGGCCTTCTCAGATGTCCCTGTATCACAAAAGGTACTTATAGCAATGTGACTTTGATGTTTAAAACAGTGTGATGCAGAATTCATCGAAAAGTTTCCGGCGCATGAAGCGCTTACAGGAGCATCACCGTCTCTACTAAAACCAGTTGAGACGGAGGCACTGTCTAACTTTAAGGATGCTTAATGTCGGGCATATCCCTTGTGTGACTTAACCATCAGTCACAGTTTAAACGTCTCTCATGTATATAGTGACACCTTTGAATGTTAATCAGACCTTTCAACTCGGGCATAGTCAAGGCCCTCAATGCCCCTGAAAAATAACTAAAAATCCAGCAAAATTCTCCCATCAGGCACAAATAGCGGGAAAGGGTGAAATTGATGGTGACAGGGGGTGGGTGAATTTCCGCCGTAACCCAGAAATATCATCTCATATGGTACAGGCACCTGTCCCCTCAGGTAAGCGAGAAGCATGCATCTTCACATTACTTACAATCAAAACGTTAAATCAAACGGAACAGTGTATCCTGGGTAACATGACTTAGCAGTGTTCTCCACAACAGAAAAACTGCAGTTACAAATTCATATACATTTGAATAAAAACGTACATAAAGCAGGGAGTTGGTGTGTTAAGTCTAATAGAATAAGTGTAATTAATTGGTACAAAAAATCCAATATAACCTCACTTGCTTCAGATATCACCAATCTCCCATTACTTCTAACTCATTGCATACGTGTTCAAACTGGTCATGACTAAATTCTAACTTGACACAGTGATGAGCCAAAGCAGGTTGTATAGAACACTGCTTAGCCTGGCTGCAACGCCGAGGGCAGGAAGCACACAGAGGACATGGCTCACAATCTAGGTCAATCCCACACCTGAACTGGATCAGCTATTCTCAAAACTTAGAGACATGTGTCACATGTTTGCACGCACACAACAAAATATTAAGTTTTGGAAGTGTGGAAACAAGTTTGCAGTTGACTGATGGTGTAAAGTTGGACTTGAAGCAATCGAGATTTGAGGTGCTAATGTAACATCATTTTGGTAATTGTTTACAATATGACGACATTGACAAACAAACATGATTTTGTTATCGTTCGATTCAACTTATTGTTCTCATTCCATAATAATATGAATGTATTCCCAACCGCCTTTCCTCACTGGTTTATTGTCAAATTTCTATTCACACTATTTCCCATTTGAAAAGGCTATGTTAGCTCAACTCAAGATTACAGCGACACTTGTTGCTAAATGGTGCTTGCTCACAAGATTCCCCCTAAAGTTCTCCTAAGATAACATGGAGCAACATTTCACTCTTTTCCATAAATTTTTGGAATTGTAATCATTTGACCCCTTTTCCCAAAATTCTGTGAATTTGGACCTTGAAAACAACCCTTGTCGCAGATTATTGTTGACAGATACGTACATACCAGGGTCACCATAGGAATTAAAATCCTTAGGACCACTTTTCTTCACAACCTTGGGCAAGAGGCATTAAGTTTAAAAAATTGCTGGATGAAAGCAAAACCTGATTTTACCCACATCAACCATAGTTCACTCTGTTATGGGGCTGTTAACAACATATACATATATATGTATATAAAATACCATTTTGACAAAAATGGTGTTCAACTATTGCTAAGGAAATCTGGCAAAATTCTTTTCATAACAAATTTCCATGGAGTCAACTAGATTGTTTTTGGGAAAACCATTCTACTTTGTCATTCTAACCTTAAACGTTTGCATCTAAACAGTTTGATTGTTGACTGACATCTGGTGGCAAGTTAAAACTTATTAGACTAATCAACTGGACAACAGGTGTCATGAAAAGTTAATTTACACCAGAACAAAACATGTTACAATTATTTAGGGAGAATTAATATTAGAACTGGCATTGGTAGCTTTTGTTTGCTGTTTGGAGTCTGTCATGAATGGTGATACATTGGTAAGAAAGCCACACTTAGAAATGTCAAAAAGTACGTCATACCAGCTCAGTGTACATTTTTGTAACAAACATAGTGTAGTAATAGCCGAGATTACCCGACTCGGGGATCGAACCCGCGACCCCCATAAAACCGGCAAGCGTGCTAACCATTCAGCTAATAGGCAATTGCCCGTTAGCGAGTAGCTAACAGAGGCTCATATAATTCACCGGAAGCACATCTACAACATTCCCCCCTTTCCTACGGAACGGGCACGCGACAGGAAGGTGAACACCAGGATGTCTCGCATACAGGTCATCAACGTCCCTTGGTACCTTTACCACCACAACACAGGTGAACACAAGGTCGTCTCTCATACAGGTCCTTGACTCCTGGAACCTTCCACGCGTGCTGTCCCGAGGTCCGTGGGTACTAGTTGGCAGTGCTTCATCGGTAGATCATCCGTTTGCCGACTACGCCATTTGTAGTAATAGCCGAGATTACCCGACCCGGGGATCGAACCCGCGACCCCCATAAAACCGGCAAGCGTGCTAACCATTCAGCTAATAGGCAATTGCCCGTTAGCGAGTAGCTAACAGTGGCTCATATAATTCACCGGAAGCACATCTACAAAAATAGGTATCTTCAGTGGAGAGGTTAAGCCTAGGGAATGGACAGTGTTCTCTATTGATACTGAACTCCTCTAAAAATTTGAGCTGAGCTTGGTATTAATATTATGAGAACACTGAGGTCTGTCAATTTGCACTTCTGAAGAGTGACACTCTGCACAATAGGGATGTCCGTAGATTAGTTCAGTTTTTGGCTGCTAGATGACTCCTTCCATTTAACATGGCAATACCACTCATGGGGAAATCGTGCAAGCAGAAGTTTGGTGATAAAATACTAAGGGAACGGGTTAGGAGATATTTACGTGTATTTTTGGAATGATAACGTTATCAAACTCATATGCGTAGGTCAATGTTGTCATATTGTAAACAATTATCGTCATTTCAACTGCATGCAAGGCTGAATGAAAATTTATAACAGTCCACATACCCTAATCAATTGCAAAATTTTGTTTATTGTGACATGAATTGCATGATGCATTGCCAAAAGTCAAAACGAATAACAAGCTAAAAGAAAATTGATCAAATACCATTTCGAATTTGTTATCAGCTGTTCAGGGTTTCAGCCACAAACATTAAACACGAATTGTCTCAACTGATAACTCTACTGAGTACACAGCAAAAAAGACTCGTGATAGCAGGTGATCACATGCACTGCGAATTCACAATTTGAATCAGATACCTTGGTTTGTGCTTGTGACTGCACGTCTTCATTGTTCCGCACACGTGAACAACCTCAACAAGTAGCGAGGACAGCATTCTTCAGCGAATCGCTTCGCGTATCTGTCACCGTGTTAAATTCGCTCACTACAATCGGCAAAAAATAACTAAAAAATGTAATAAATGTGAATAAAAATTATTGCAAACTATGANTTGAAAAATGCTGTCCTCCCTACAACAAGTCCGCGGCATCAGTGTCAATTCACATTTCACAACTTCCCGGATTAACTGAACGATTTTACACGTTTATGATAGCTTGAATATTCTTAGTCTAATTTTACCTGTCTATTTAAGCATATCTTGAATAAAGAAGGCTAGTACTCTGTGTTTTCTTCTTAAAATCTGCAGCACTGGAAATTAAAATGGCGACATTTTTTTCCACACCACGACACACCAAGAAAACGGCAATGTAGAATAATTCAAATGTGCTAATATTGAGTAATAAAAGAAATTTCAAAATTTAAAATATTTTTTTGTGTTTGAATAATGACGCAAATAATTTTGTTTTGAATATTTATGATTTATAAAAATGAAAGGGGGAATTTACAGCCTTAATGAACAAATAATAAACAACAATGTTAACAGATTTATCTTAAAAATCTCGAGTAAGTTCACTTACCGATTAATTGATTTATAAAATTCAATTTATCCTGTAGAATTTAGTGATTTTGTGATGAAAATTAATACTTTATACAGATAATTGTACAATTAGTATTAATTGTGTGGCTTCTGTTAAACCGGAAACCCAAACATTTACAGTAAACAAATGGCGGCAAGAGAAGTTTTGACCAAATTTTGGTGCTTTTCCCTCCTTCAGTATGCAGTCGCTAACTCAATAACATTTCAGACACCACAAGACTGCAAAAAAGGTGTCAATTATAACGAATATTTTCACATTGGCCGTCTGGAATGTCGCCAATGCAGTCAAACGAAACAATTACAAACTGTCAGCGGCGATGGTAAGTAAACTAGCATGCCATGCGACGCGTCCTCACCTTCTGATCGTCCCAAAACACTATACATATTCATATACATATATATGTATATGTACATGTATATATATATTTATATGTTCAGCCGTCCATATCAAACACAAAACTCAATAAATTTACACAAAACGGGTTCAACAAACCATGAGCAATTTTTCTTCTGATTTTCTGATAGCATTTACAACTTGTCCTGCTCCAGCGTGTTCGCAGCAACTTCGCAGTCAAAGCACAAAAGTCTTCCCAACAAGTTGATGCGTACAGTCCCCTAGTCCTGTGTGTCATACCTTGCAGTACTATATATAGTGTATTGGGGACGATCAGAAGCTGAGGACGCCTGTGGATAAACTGTTACCATTTTATTGGATGTCAGTAGTTTGAAAGTGTAGAATGAATTGTTGACAATCCAACTCTATTAATAACAATGATGTATATATGTGATAAATTGTTTACTGGTTACTATTTTCCAAATCCTCTCATCATGGTGATTCCAAAAATGTGTTACTCGTACCGATTGGTCTTTTTTATGCATCCACATACTTATGTGTTGCATTTTTTTTCATAGTCTGTATCTTTGATTTTTATGAAATTTAATACATGGTTTCTATTAAGGTGACAATGACGCCTTCTCATTTTCGGGTGCATTTGACTTATACTTCGCCATTCTGTACAAGACTAGCCGTTTTAACAATTTTCTAGTATCTTCAAACAGTTTCATCAGGATGTTGAATAGCAACTGACACAGGGAAATTCATATTTAAAAAAGTGTTAAATACCAACTGCCATACCGGATGTACTGAGGAAGACATGAGGACTGAGGAAGACATGAGGACTGGCAGATGTTGAACATTTCTTTAGGTATTTAACACTTTTTGGATGGTAAATATGAATTTCCTTATGTCAATTTTTTAGTGTTTCTGACATCACACTCTCCATCCACTAAACTGCTATTATAACTGCACGGAAATCAAGCCCTTTGAAAGAACTTAATGTTCACTTGAAGATTTGACTTTTTACAATTTGCTTGTCACTCCGTCTTTTGCATTTTTGTGAACTCGGGAATTGAAGCATTCACTGGACAGACTGGCTGACATTAGGGTCACCACATGACATCATTAGGGTCACTACTTGGCAGACGATTTGATTTGTCGTTGTTAGACAGCAAAAAAAAGGCGAAATATAACTGGTAATACCGTTTGTGATTTCCTAAGCATATTATCAAGAGAATTTGATTTGGTTAGTGCCAAAACATTGAACAAGAGTTTTCCTCACATTCTTTTGGTTTATGTCCATTTAATCAATCAGTGACAAGTCCTCCAATGTGCCTTGTGCTCTGTTTAAGAGCTGAGTATTGGCTAATATCACTGTCTCATAGCCATAGCCCGTCTTCATTCTTTTGTCAGTTTTGGTTCAAAACTGTGTAAATAAGCAGCTTGATCAATGTTTGCCCGAGGCTGCGTTTTTGTGCCATTTGATGAAACCAAACTGTGAAGGATGCAAATTGACTCCATGAGTGAGCCACCTTAGATGCAACTTTTTGTTCAAAGGCTGTGATAAATGAAACTAAAAATAAATGAAAATCATTACTATTATGTTGCCCTAACACTACGCTTTTTTCCTTTTTTGTTTGTTCGCACTCTAAAGGTCGCATTTTTTACCGATTAGCACGAAATTTTCGCACAACCTGAATCTTCGGAGGTAATGGAAGTCTATTGTTTTTGTAATGTTCGGATTCAAAATGGCGGACGTGGTGGCCATTTTGTTAACAAATTCAGATTTAAATACTCTTAAAGGCCGCAATTTTTGAGGTAGGCAATTGAAAATAGGCAGTTATTGTTGCTGACATGTACTACGAAATTATTAGAAATCATTCACTTCTGGTTAAAGATGGCGGAAATATCAGCCATTGCGCATGCGCACCTCAATTTTTGGACAAAAACATTTTATCTTGTATAGGGTACATTGTAGGACCAGTTGCTTCGAAATTTTTCATGTTTTGGTTTCTTGTGACTAGCTATTATCCAGTCTGCTCAACCAGAAGTTGCTTTCAAGATGGCGCATTTTCACCCATTTTCAGTTGTGCTGGGGTGCCATTTTGAATGCAAAGCCTGGAACAATTTTTTTCTCAGACTTAACGTTTTTGAGTTGTTTGCCTTTGCAAAATTTGAAAATTAACGAAAATTTTACAGAACTTTGTGAAATTATCCAGTTAGATAGTCTTAAATGGGCTTTAAGAAACTGTTTTCCATTTTGCACTAGGATGTCTACTTTTTGAATTATTCGAGATTTTCTGATAACGCTGTTCCTTTCTTGATGGATTTTGCTGCACTGTTGTTGGTTCACCTTCTATTGAACAACACTGTGGCCCATTTCTTACTGATTTCTGACGTCTTCTTTTGTCATATGAATGTTGTCATGATGTTCATCATCGCCAACATCGACAATGTGATCATAATCTCCATTGAGGTCTTTTCAGTTTATTTCCACAGGTGTTGTTGCTTCTCCGAGCGCTTTCATCATAATCATCATCATCATCATCTCAATCGCCGTCTTTTCACTTAATTTCGCCAAGTGTCGCTCCTCCAAGTGCTTTCATTTAGTTCTTTGATTTCCATGCTGTGCCTTTCATTCATAACAGCCCAGCTAGATTGTTTAATTTTCCGAAGCCAAATGCACGACATCGTTGCTCTATGAGTAGGTCATCACAATATTGGTCTTATAAGGGGTAGATTCAATAACACAGTCACAAAAATGGCGTCAAAACAGACGAATATTATGAAGAATAAAAGCTTGTCTCATACTTAGCGAGTGTGTTTTTAAAGATTTCGGGACTAAGTTTCATGCACCTCAAAAAATTCAAATGGACCCCAAAAATATTGGTAGGTGGATTTACTGGACCCCAGTTTTTGGAAGATTAGGACGAACAGTGCTTTATAGCCATGTGGATTAAAAAATTGGAGAAACAAATACTGACACAAAATTAATGTAATTTAAAATGTAGTGAACCTTGATAATTTATGAGTATGTGGATTAGTGTAATGTTATAGATGTTCTTATGGTGAATGATAGGAGCCTCTGTTAGCCTCTTGCTAACATGCAATGGCCCATAAGCTGAATGGTTAGCATGCTTGTCGGTTTTATCGGAGTGGTTGATTCTATTCCCGAATTGGGTAATCTTGGCAATTACGTACTGCAATTGCTGAATTGTCTTAGTCAGCAAACGGATGATCTACCGATGAAGCACTCAGGGGCCTGTGGACCTTGATGGGGGCGCATGGTGTGGATCCTGAATACAAGGAGAGCGTTGCTGAGGGCAAATTCCAGGACACTAGGTGGTATTGCTGAGGTCATGGGGGCGCAAACTCCAGGACGCTATGGTATTGCTTAGATCTGTAGCCAGCAAGCCTGCTATGCAGGAAAGGGGGGAATGTAGTAGGTGTGCTTCCGTTGAATCTGTTACCCACTCACTTATGGCCAATTGCCTATTAGCTGAATGGTTGGCACGTTTACTGGTTTTATGAGGGCCACTGGTTCGTTTCCAGGTCAGCAATTACTACAGTCAGCAGGTAATTGTACCAATTTTTGACATCTTTCAGATAATTTTGTAGCCTTCTTTGTCTAGGCCTACTCATTCAGCCTCTGACTCAGGTGTGGCCACCGTAAGGCCTACTGCATACTTGATGTGCAGCAGTTGTGGATCTCACATACTTTGTTCAATCCAACCAGATGATCTTCTAAATTTATAGTCCGTAAGTCCGTCACGATTCTTTACTGTCCTGTTATGCAGTTATGGGTTTTGACTCGATACAAATAATCTGACACAAAAGTGCTGGACCCTTCAAGGAGAGGGGCTTTCTTACACACTCCTTTATTTATCATGGCTGAATCTAACACTGGTTGATCGTCCAAATAACTTAAACTGTGCCTTTGCGATACTTGAAGGAAGCTGTCTTGTGCGCCACAGTACCAGTTTCATTTAAATTGGCTCAGCAGGGCTTGACGCTCAACATTATGTCAACTCGCTAAATGTGACTTGTCAAAATTCGCTGGTTGCTAAACAATAACTGTGGTTGCCAAAACATGGAAACCGTGTGAGGTCATCTGTGCGAGGTCATCTGTGCGAGGTCATCTCCATACGATCAGCACATGCTCCTTATGCATGACTGAAAAATTTGTGCTGGATGATTCTGACTCCCGTCTGTTTACGTCCTGTAATATTTGTGCTGGATGATTGTGACTCCCGTCTGTTTGCATCCTGTAGTATTTTGAGTGTGTGCTCGGATGTGTGCATGCCATGGTGACTTCGTGACAACTTGAGATTTTTTACAGGTCGCCAAACAAAACCTGAGGTTGTATCATTGGAGATCTGCAGGTCACTAAATCAAGCCTTGCTAAGTGTCTATCGAGAGAGGGTTTCTCTAAAAACAGGATCACGGATATTCCTGTTCACATTTGATACTGTGCCCTTGGTGCATTTGATGGTAAAAGGTGTACTTTTTTAAAAAGTTGTACCCAGCAGACTTAGTGTATATAAAGGGGTTAAACATGAAATAGAAACCCCAAGGGCAATAGAAATAAGAACAGAGTCATGATTTACCCGACTGGCTCTTAGTTGACTAGAATCTTGTATTTTTGGAATAGTATTGCGTTTTAAAAGATGTGCCGGGGGTACACTGCTGCAATGTACTTGTGCCTTTTTATTTTTTGATGCGCTTTTAGTGCAAAGGCGCAGTCCAGGAATATCCGTGAGGATGAATGAACTCTGGTGGCTACCCAACATTATTATATGTATTCAAGAGTGCATATTATACAAGCTACAGTACATTATTATATGTATTCAAGAGTGCATATTATACAAGCTACAGTACATTATTATATGTATTCAAGAGTGCATATTATACAAGCTACAGTACATTATTATATGTATTCAAGAGTGCATGTTATACAAGCTACAGTACATTATTATATGTATTCAAGAGTGCATATTATATGTATTCAAGAGTGCATATTATACAAGCTACAGTACAAGACAAAAGTAATCAGACAAAATACCGTTTTTTGTCATGACAACTTATTCTGTTAACAGCATAAGTAATGACTGGTAATAACAATTGCTGAGGGTGGCATAATGCTAATTGCAAAATGGCTTAGCCACTTAACCAGTTATCGCGTTAATTATCCTTTATTCTTGGTCATGACGTAAGACAAATCTGACAATGAAATTGGCTTCCACCCAGCTGTCATGATGGTGATTTGAGAGGATTTTGCTGAGTACTTTTGACTAGTACTACAGCTGTAACTGCAGTTCCAGTCTGACTGTTGCCGATTCACGAAGCGTCAAACCACTTTTATGGGGTTGTAGTTAAAGCACTCACATTACTAGTAGCCATTCGCACCAGCTGGGTACACAGCCCTAGTAGACTTATGCACCTTTGTGAAAACACATGGTTCAGTAAACAGTTTCAAAACGTCTCTCTATCTGAATATTCGAAACAGTAATACTTGGCTTTAATAAAATTACTCAGAGTTGTATGACCAACACCTTAATGCCCTCTAACAGGGAATATCATAACTAAAAGCAATGATCTTCTGTCATTACGAGAAGGGGATAAAACACACCAACTTTCCATCGTCCTTGCTCCTAAACCTAGCAAGACCATTTCTTATCATTAACTGTGCACAAGTCACCCACAGTGTTGAGACTCCGGCCATCCTTCACTAGGAACCAGACCCTGACAGCTGGTTACCTAAAGCCTCCCAAAACATCTGTTATACCATGAGTCTAAAAAATGCTTTCAAAAGCTAAGTGCCACAAACCATGATTTGCAGTTATCATGATCACATTCATCCTTGAGTAAAACAAATAGGTTATAGGTGTTGCAATTGTGCCGTTATTCAGTTACTAAGTGTGCACAACAATGTTCATTCCTGTTGAACACCGTGAAATAGAGCACCACCTATTGGCCAATTTCTTTGTTTGCTGATTTTTCAATCGACTATTCTTCTTTCACAAGGTTGCGTACAGTTCCTGACAATTTACCAGAGTTGGTGTCACTTTGTTATATTAGTTTTTAGCATTTTATAACTAGTTAAGCTAATTTCTGGGGAAATTTTATTTTGGGAAGATTTCATCATCACCCGGAAAGTTTGAAAAAAAACTAGCCTCTGGCTCATGTGCATGTCATGAGCAAAATGTTTTTCAGTCGACGGCAGACTTTTCTTTACCAAAGTCGGAGAATTGCTCAAATAAATAACATATATTGGACAAGTGTAACAGACAAGTATCAGTTGAATCGCACACTTTGTCTTAAGTGGCTACCAGTTTGCTCATCATTTTAAAACTTACTTATTTCACTTTATTTTTCCAACACTTTCAGGATTGTCATGTGTTTGTGAAAGAGGACATCGTTTGACCAAAGACAATGGAGGCAGTGAAATAACGTGTGTAGCTTGTCCACCCAATGAGGTAATTGCTGCTGAAAGCTTCATACGCTCTTCCATATGTCAACAGATTATGAATTTAGTTTGTCTGTAGTACTAATTTTTCTGAAATAATACTGGTACTAGTTGATTCATGCTCTAAAGTAGAAGTGCGAGGGTGTTGTAGTAAACACCTTGAATTAAAGTGCTCAAGCCATCATTTACTTTATTTTTACAAAGTGCTCAAGCCATCATTTACTTTATTTTTACAAGCGAATGCATTGTCAGCTTTATTGAACCTTCCTATGTAGCGTATTTGAGACATAATGTATAGTTTTCATTTAAAAAATTTTCACCATTAGTGAAAGTGGCTGGGGTGTTATTTTGCTATGAATTTACCTTTCTTGCACATGGAAATTCGACTTAAGACACATGGTCACGTGACAATAATAAACAGACAGAAAATATATGCTTTTAATTGTTGACAAAGCATAGTTTTTTCGATATTTGACTTAGAGTTAAGGTCTTTTATTGAGGTTCTAAATAACCATAATGACATCTATTTTATTTAAGATTGATGTTTCAGCCAGTTTCATGAAATCTGGGTTATCTAACAAAACTGTTTTAACAAGTAACAACAGGGTCAAAATAAATTTCCATTGTTCTTGAAACTACTTGTTACAACACTAAACCATTTTCATGCACTGTCGTATTAGCAACTAGCAGGGACTCATCTGGGATTTGAGAAGTGCGGTCCAAATTGGCTAGATTTACACTCACCATTTTTATGAGGATTCCACTTGAGATCACCGTGACGTAACAAAACAGGAAGTATTCTCCCAATGAACATGGCACTATTTGCCTATAGTGAGTGTGTCATTTTATTTGTAAAAATGGACAGTTATTGCCTGTGATCTTGATTTATGTCTGAATATTTATCAAACTAAAACAACAAATTGATGGTTAACCAGAAAAGTTCTACATTAAAATTGTCTATTGAAAAATTTCTTTGTTTATTAAAATTAGGTTTGTGGATAGTCCAGTTTTGAGGATATGATTTGGTTGTTTTTCCAGGTTGCATCTGCTGACAAGTGGAGTTGTGTCAAGTGTGATCCTGCTAAGAATTCTTACAATCCTTCAAGTGGCAAGTGTAACACATGCACAGCCAAGAACATCAACGGTATCAACCATACTTCATGTATTCCTTATTTTCAAACAAACGAAGCTTTTTTACACACCAGAAATAATAAAAGCAATGTCTCCTTTTTGGTTGCTTATTCTTTCCTCGGTAAAAATGGCCCAGCATGCATGAGCATTGTGGCTGTTATCTCAGGTAGGCCAAAATAGCCCAGCATGCATGAGCATTCTTGCTGATATCTCAGGTAGGCCAAAATAGCCCAGCATGCATGAGCATTCTTGCTGTTATCTCAGGTAAGCCAAAATAGCCCAGCATGCATGAGCATTCTTGCTGTTATCTCAGGTAGGCCAAAATAGCTCAGCATGCATGAGCATTGTTGCTGTTATCTCAGGTAGGCCAAAATAGCCCAGCATGCATGAGCATTCTGGCTGTTATCTCAGGTAGGCCAAAATAGCCCAGCATGTATGAGCATTCTGGCTGTTATCTCAGGTAGGCCAAAATAGCCCAGCATGCATGAGCATTGTTGCTGTTATCTCAGGTAGGCCAAAATAGCCCAGCATGCATGAGCATTCTTGCTGTTATCTCAGGTAGGCCAAAATAGCCCAGCATGCATGAGCATTCTTGCTGTTATCTCAGGTAGGCCAAAATAGCCCAGCATGCATGAGCATTCTTGCTGTTATCTCAGGTAGGCCAAAATAGCCCAGCATGCATGAGCATTCTTGCTGTTATCTCAGGTAGGCCAAAATAGCCCAGCATGCATGAGCATTTTTGCTGTTATCTCAGGTAGGCCAAAATAGCCCAGCATGCATGAGCATTCTTGCTGTTATCTCAGGTAGGCCAAAATAGCCCAGCATGCATGAGCATTCTGGCTGTTATCTCAGGTAGGCCAAAATAGCCCAGCATGCATGAGCATTCTGGCTGTTATCTCAGGTAGGCCAAAAAATAACATATTTTGTTAAGTGGTCCTTGTCGGTGCCCACATCATTTTGAAACCTGCGCCTAATTGTTTTAAGAAAAGAACTACATGCCTGCCTTACTTTGAGCGAATTTATTTTTTGGAGTTCTGTAACAGATTTTCCTGAAATCTGGCTCATAAGAATCGATTAAGCAGATGTCACACCTTCTCTTTTTCGATGGATTCGACGTATTCTGCACCACCTAGTGGATAACGATAAATTTCAGACGGCTCTGACTACTATAATGATGCCTCCTTGTGGCATTTTTGTATATGCAGCTGTATCTCATGAACCCCATGCAAAAGTTTCATTAGATTTTTCAAGTGCGTTTCTATGAAGGTGACGTCCAATGACATATCCAACTACCACAGTGCCCCTAGTGGCATATTTTCACATTTTCGGATATTTCTTTGTGGTGCCTTTACAAATTATCATGAAATTTAGCACATAGGTTTCTATAAGAGATTTTTGCTTAGACGCGGTGTGTTGTTCACCATCTTGTGGGAAGGCCTTTTTTATTATTTGTTAGTCTGTTTTTGGCATCTGTTAAATCACTTAGGTGCTTATGACAAATGTTTATGTGCCGGTTAACTATTATTGAACTGTGCAGTCATCATATTACTTTTGTTTGTACTGTAGAAACGAAGTTCATTATGACACAACCTTATCTTCTAATTAATAAACAAGCTGTTTATTTCGACACATCCTTGTGTGAGTTCTTAAACCAGGCATTTATTTTGACATTTCTTTCTGTGTGTTCTTAAACAAGATGTTTATTTCAACACCTTCTTATGTAAATTCTTAAACAAGATGTTTATTTCGACAATCCTTATGTGAGTTCTTAGACCAGACGTTTATTTCGACACTTCCTCATATGAGTTCTTAAACCTGGTGTTTACTAGAATTCTTGTGATGTCTGTATTAAAGTTCTGTTGTCACCGATATGATTTGCAATTGATGATTGGAGATTTTGCTGAAATTACACTAAACTTCAGACATGCTATATCTGAGCATTACTGCTTTGCCGTATGAAAGAAAACATTCAACATTGAAAAGTCATATTCAACGTCTTCTTTTAACAGAGTTGCTGGTGTGATGAGTCATTTTGGCAATATTCCAGGAAGCGCAATTAATTGCAAAAGTCAATCTCTAATGATATAAACCATGATGTACATACTATAGGTGTCTTAAGCCAACTCACATGGCTCCCCAGCTGAATGACGACATTGCAGTTCATTTGCAAGATCTCTCTACATTGTGTGTGTACTGTTAAATGTCCATGCATTTTAGTCTATTATTCAATGTGGTACCACCTTGCTCCTATGTGGTAATTGTGTATTTTCTGTGCTCTTGTAGTGGAGAGGCTGACAGATGGTTCATGGTTCACACTAGGTGGCAGCAATACTAGGACGTGTCAGAAATGTGAAGCAAAAACCCGCCCAGATGTAACCGGGTCAAGGTGGGTGGGTCAATGAGGAATTGCACTGAGGATCAAACAAATTATAATTTATAGCCTTGCTGACATGTTCTTTTGTTTCGTGGGGTCAGTTTCATAAAAAATGCTGTGAAAGTTCGAGTCAGCAGCACATCGTAGGTTGTGTGGAGAACGGCTATAGCCCTGTTGAAGTACCTGTAGACACATAAATATGTCTTCTCTGCCGTTTGGACATTTGGCCTCAAAAATGGTTACATCAAACAAGCAACAAATATTCATACTCTCGGGTAATTAGATATCCCTGAGTCTATGGAAATGTTTACTGTGCATTTGCTTGCGCCTTGAAACTTGTGCTTTTCTAAATAGTCACAAAAACCAGCCTTATTAAGAAACTAAGCTACCCGTCATGAGGTTTATCAAGCGATGCACCCCATTGGTCAACTGAAACATATACTAAACATTGAACAGCCGGCTATCGTATGAAAGACATGTGGATGTAGTAATACAACTCACTGTTGTCTGCATGTACGCAAGGACTTCTCGGGTAAAAAGCCAAAAATGGAAGGTAGTCCAGAGGTAATCAAGGAAAATATGTCAATGATTTAAGAAGTCATAGTTCGCGAGAAGAAATCACCAAAGCCTGTAGTTCTAGGTGTGGAGTATAATTCATTTCATATCTCCTGCAATTTTTACAAAACAGCAAAATGAGTAAAAAAACTTCAAATGATTATGCAAAACTTCTGTTGACAGAAATTTTCCTTATTGGTTTGGGGTTGAGCATGTCTAAGCAATTGTAGTGTTGCTAAACTATGTGTGGCATTGAGTAATGATTATGATAAAACTTCTAAGTTTGGGACAGTGAAAACTTATTAAAAATTATTTTGTTCAAGGTTAAGTTTTTGCCAAACTTTAGGAAATAGGCAATATTGGTCGTATGAAATTTAAGAATTGTGATCAATGACAACCATTCATTCACCTCAATGCTATACATTATGGGGATGCACGAAAAGGTTGCCATGGCAACTGTTTTTGATGATTTTATGAACTGTCTATTTTCAGGCTCTGTTGATAAATGCAGTGTCTGAAATTCGAAAAATGTGGTGAATGTCAAGAAAATTCAATTTCTACTTGAATTTCCATGTCCCAAATTTTAGGGACTGTCACAAACTGGTGAATTTTTACCATAAGCTCATTTGTCAAGGACTGGTAGATCAAGGATATTGGAGCTGCAACTTGACCTGTATGAGTAACCAGTTTCTGAATTATTTCATTACTGCGGTCCCCTGTTGCAGGTGTGAGAGGTGTACACAGATATTGTCCGTTGGCAAGGCTGACTGTGACTGTACTAAAGTTGTGAGTATAGAGCTTTGTGCACCGTCAAGTTTTCCTGTAACTGAAGCTGTTCACAATTAGGCAATTACTGGTGTCTGTCATTTTCTGTGCATTTTGATCAACATCTGGACAGGAATTTTTAGTCAAAATAAATAAATGTGATTTTATTAACTATGCAAGTAATGGACAACTGTTACTTTGTCTTTAAATTCATGACTCTAATTTGCAAGTAACACTGTTTTTGGAAAAATTTCCAGTTTTGAGCAAGTAATATAGTAACTGTATAAGGGCTTTAGTCATATTAGGGCTTTGGTCATAGTAGGGCTTTGGTCATAGTAGGGCTTTGGTCATAGGAGGGCTTTAGTCATAATAGGGCTTTGGTCTTAAAAGGGCTTTGGTCATAGTAGGGCTTTGGTCATAGTAGGGCTTTGGTCGTAGTAAGTCTTTGGTCTTAGTAGGGCTTTGGTCGTTGTAGTGCTTTGGTCATAGTTCCAGATAAGTATGAACTAAAAATTTAGTTTAAAAGCATTCTTTGAATTTTTAATTAGGGTAAAAATTTTCGTTCTGTACTTGTAAGATATGACAATGTATTGTGTGTTATAAAATTTTGAATTTGACCAAAATAACAACTGAAAACAAAGAGACAATGATCACTTGACTGTGTTTGCTCTGTTAGGTTGGTGGTATCTGTTTCAAGGACTCCGATACTCTTGTGCTGGAAAGTGAAGTCACATATAACATCAAACCACTGGTAAGTGCTGGCCACTCTTTATACAATGTATAACTTCCCAGATCATTCCAGAAAAAGGTTTTTATGGGTCACTTTTATTATTAATAATGTATCCACTCAGTTATAAGCCAACACACTGGTATAAGCCAACACACAGGTATAAGCCAATGCAAGCTATAAGCCACCTCACAGGTACAAGCCGACCGCCATCTTTTCACTTGTATAAAGTCACCTGCTCACTGTGTTAGTCCATTGCAAATCAAGCTCTTCTCTTGCTTTTGCTTGGTTACTTGGTGGGCTGGGACAAAGCTGCCTATTAAAAAGACTGATCTGGATAGCACTCAAGGCCGTGTCATGCGAAGCGTAATACATAAATGTTTTTAGAAGCCTAAGGGGTTATCCACTACTGCAAAAGTGCGTGGACTTATGCAGGGCTATTGCGTATAAGCCTACTCTTGTTGAAGCCCACTACCATTTGTCGCAACTCCCCAAGTGCAGGCTGAGCAGATGTGGTGTATCACACAGCCTGATGGTGTATATTTCCAATTAGCCTTTAACTATAAATACATGGTAGTACAAATAAATGCACAGCTACTCATCTTGAAAAATGTTTATTAGGGAATTACTATGGTGTGGATTCCTGAACTGAGTTTGTTATTGTCGAATTTTTGCCAATTCTTTGGTCCAATGCTGAGAAAGGTTTCTTAACTTGGTTTTTTGCAGGATTCAGAAAAAACTGCCGTCAAGTCCTATTATATGGAGCAGAATTTGCGTGCCGTCGATGGAATGTGCCGGGTATGTATGAAATGTGCAATACTTCCCTGGCAGTCTCATAACGATCGAGTTTGAGATACAAATCCTTAGGACTGTAACTTTTACGTGACTAATTATGAATATTTTAGCCGGACGTACCTAGTTAAAACTTCACACTAGAGGGATCGCAACTGTCCCCTTCTACAGAAGGTGGTTTCCTGGCAGTCTCAGATCTTCCCACATTTTCTGTGAAACTCTAGTGGCGCGACCTCTGTTGGGTAGTGAGTGAAATGCCTGCCAGTTGACTGTCTCCTGTAGAATGTGACATTTGTGATCCCTGCAACGTAAGGATTTAACTAGGTACACCTGGCTGAAATATGCATAATTAGCCATAAACATGGAGTTCTATGAATTATTATCTTCATCAGGTGACTGTTACTTATTGTCGAAGTTGTCATAGAGAAGTAAAAACAATTGCTTATTAGAGCTCTATATGATCATTTTTGGTGGATACTTCATTCTTAAATCTGTTTTGGGACACAATAATTATTCCTAATTTGTTTTCTTTACTGTTTTCTCAGTGGTATTTTATTGTTTAGAGATCCTTTGTTAGGTCCAGGCCTTCATGCAGCGTACGTCCTGGGCGTCCAAATGGACGCCCTAGCACTAATGTGGACACCCTGGCAAGGACGCCCAATGTATCATTTGGACGCCCTGTCAATCAGAATTTCTCCAGTTTGGACACCCACATTGTAAGATTAATAAGACTCCCAATTAATCAAAGAGAGAAGTTGGCCCTTTCAACTCAAAAAGAAATATACAATGTATGTAAAATGTTGCAATGTTCAAACTATTTTCAAAGTATTTGGTAGACCTGTCAATCATTAGCACCTGCTTGGTTGCCAGAGTGTCTGCTCTCATGTGCCACTGCAATTCTGTACTTTATATAAGGACACGGACCTTGCTCAACTCCAAACTGGTGTTTCAGAGCTGTAGTTTCATCTACTTCATCTTTTTTTGAAAACACCAAAAGCGAAATAAATGTCATTATTTTAATAATATGATGTGCCGCAAGAATATCCCCATTTAAAATGTTTGAGTTTTCGCCCGTTTCATGCTTTTGTATGAGCGTCTAAAATGGAGCAGCAGTGACACCTGTTGCCAAAATATAAACCACACATCATCTGTGCATTTTTCTTTTGTTGGTAACTGCAGCTTTGATGACTCATTGTACAGAATATAAAGCTAGTGAAGTTGATATAATAAACTTTATAACAGAATTTGACTTGAGATGACCAAAAACAGTGCACTCATCGTTCAACCAATATCTGTAATACCTGTTTGGTAAGCTTTTTGGCTGTTTTCGTAAATTTAAACATAAAAGTCTTTATCAACAGTTTTTTAGTACTTAAAAAAGCCCAATACAAGGGAGCTGTTTTTGTAAACTTAGGTGTAAAAGCCTTGTTCAACGCATTTTGTAATTTAAAAAAAAAACTCACTGTGTGTTTGGGGGGGGGGGTTACTGGTGAATGGTGGTGGGGAGGGGGGGGTAATGCGTCGTTGGAATCATGGACGCCCTGGAATATTGGGAACCCATTTTGGACACCCTATGTTCGAAATCCTGGATGAAGCCCTGGTTAGGTCCGCGCTAAATGTGGTGACCTTTGTCCCACTACTGACACACAGACACTTATGTGTACTTTTAGTGTTCTTCTCCTATTTGACCTTTGTACAATTTTGACAGAAACAAGATGACAGTTTTCTCATGTTTTGGCTTCACTATGTTTAAGCAAGTTGACAAATATCTTCCTGTATAAACTACTAAAATTTCAAATTTTGATAAATTTCCAGAGTCCATTTTTGCATTGGAATTTTTTCTATGTTGTTGTTATACTTTCGACAAAACTAGATGAATGTTTTCAACATTTTTCGACATTTTTGTATAGTGCAGATAATTCAGACATGAACTACTGATTGCAGTCTTGTATCTATTTTTTGTTTCTAGGTCTATGGTAACTTGACCGCCTGTCAGGTACTGGGTAATCTATGTACCCTTCTCTACTATCACCGTGATATCGTGGACAAGGATGCGTGTGAGCTCTATGTTGACATCATGAGCAATGATGGCACAATTAACGTCAATCTTAACAACTTTCAGTATGTATCCTAGTGTATGTCGGAGTAGTTCTATCAAGCACAGGGTTTCTTATTGTTGTCTTTTTATTTTTGAAACTAGGTTTCTCTGTAATGGCTGAGGATTGTGTAGCTGTTACTTGTAGAGACTTTTTGCTGACGGTGAAAATTCTCCAGTTTGCGATAGTGAAGCATTAATTATTTGGTCAAGGTGGGAGCTTGCACCAAATTTTAAAAATGTGTAATGCTAGCTATCCCAAAATGTGTAATGCTGGCTATCCCAAAATGTGTAATGCTGGCTATCCCAAAATGTGTAGTGCTGGCTATCCCAAAATGTGTAATGCTGGCTGGCTATCCCAAAATATAGAATGATGATCAACAACATGCGACCAATCACCTCAGTGTTAAGCACTATGGGGGCACATGAAAACATTGCGCTGCTGAGTAAACCCGGTGATTTTATGAACTACCAATGATTCAATATACGATGAATGCCAAAATCGCCTGCTTCCCAATTTTTAGAATCAAAAAATTTGAAATTTGTCTTGAATTTCGGTGACCCAAATTTCAGAGACTGTTCAAACTGGGTAATTTCAATATACATTTCTCACTGGCTTCGCAGCTTCATTTTCGCATGTGACGTCAAGTTTCATGCCCTTTTTTCCAGGCTTTCCTACAGTGTTTCTGAGGAGTTTATTTCAATCTATGTTTATTCTAACACACAACAACACGTACCGTATTCACCCTAATAAGCGTCCAGGGCGCTTAGAAAAATTCGCTTCAGGGGGTGCTTATTGTAGCCTTAGGCGATTGAAACCCGGTCCTGTGGAGTCGGGATTATCTGCACATTAAGTCCAAATCTTCATGTCATCAGAGTTCATTTGACAGAGTAAACGCCATGTAACGATCTAGGTGTGCATTGTAAGCAACGAAATTAACTCGTGAAGTAAAGCAAAACGTGTTTTATTTAGCACTTGCTGGTCTTATCTGCTTAAAAACGTTCAACAATTGTCTCGATAAGGCCGATATTAAATGTTATTGAGTCGCCTGGTGACTGGATGCGTGACAGTCTAACAGTTATTTTCCGGGAGATTTGGCGTTCACTATCAGTGGTTCATTTTGACTTTAAAAACACCAATTATGATTAATTAAATAATTTCTCTTAAAAATAACACAAAAGTTTTCTACAGTATTAGAAACTTTCAGAAATTAGTGCCAATATCTATTTCTTGCCGATGCTATGCTACCCGTTTCATGAATGGATAGTTCCTACTAATGTCTTTGATGACAGGTACATGTATGTAGCACGCGCTTCCTGACCACATGCTTTTAACACTGGTCTATTTTTTATTAGTCTTCGATTTGTGGTTTTCACGTGTGCACAAAAATTTGGATTCCTGTTGAGAGAGAAGATCTGTTGGAGAAAAATACAATACAATCCATTTGACTAGTACACTGTGTCTGTTCTGGAAGGCCAGACCATAGTGGGACACATTCCTCGCAATAACAGCAAAACTTTTGTGTTCTTTTTGAATCACGGCGTAAGTTTGAAGTGTATAGTCACGGCTAAATACTGACATAGCGGGGAGGCTCGTGGTCTATAAATTCCGCGTACGATGATTTTTTTCAGGACTGTCTGATCGTATTGATAAATTGAAGATATTACTGTAGAATTTTAGAACTGTAGGTAAGATATTTTTCACATGTACACAGCCATTGACTGGGCGCTTATCTTAGCAAAGTCTGAGAATGGGTGAGGGGCGTTCATAGGGGTATGGGTGCATATTAAGGCGAATACGGTATACAGATCTTTTGTTCACCTTATATTCAACTTCTCTTCTAGGTTTTCTCTTCCTGAAGAGTTGTTGCAGTTTAACAAAGAGTGAATGTTGTTGGTGGCAGGACTGTTTATGCGTTTCTTTTATACCATATTCCAGTACTCCATCCCTAAATATTATACAGTTTTACGGTGACTCTTGTTAGTAAACATCAAAATTGATTCAAAATTCTGTCAAAAAATCAGATGTTTGATTTAGGTCATTAATCCATTGTAAAACTGGTGTCAACTGGTGTCTGTACTGAGATCAGTGCTTTCTGGTCTTGGACAGTATTGTTTGTTCTTGCTGGAGACCATGTTCCGCATAACAGTTCGTTATTGCTAGAGACCATGTTCTTCATAACAGTTCGTTATTGCTGTAGACCATGATCTGCATAACAGTTTGTTATTGCTAGAAACCATGTTCTGCACAACAGTTGGTTATTGCTGGTCTGACCATGTTCTACACAACAGTTTGTTATTGCTAGAGACCATGATCCGCGTAACAGTTCGTTATTGCTCGAGACCATGTTCCGCATAACAGTTCATTATTGCTGTAGACCATGATCCGCGTAACAATTCGTTATTGCTAGAGACCATGCTCCGCATATTCGTTATTGCTGGTGGCCATGTTCCGCATGACAGTTCATTATTGCTGGAGACCATGTTCCACATAACAGTTTGTTATTGCTGGAGACCATGATCCGCGTAACAGTTCAGTATTGCTCAGTTCGTTATTGCTAGAGACCATGTTCCACAGTTTGTTACTGTTGATCACTGTGACCAAGCAAATTTCTCAGGCCCAGAAGTCACTCCGAACTTGAGCAAGGAACAAACTGAGACATATTTCACAACTGCAAGTGAACTAAAGGGAATTATATTAATTTGAAAGAAACTGGTTCTACAGCAACTATAATCTCTTTACATGCCATCTGTTTTCAAATTCTGTTACCAAGTGAACGCATTTCAAATTTGAATGTGTTTTGCATAAGTGACAAAGTTTTGTTGTAGTGGGTGTAAAGTTAACATGAGTGTATATGTGCCCATTGGTTGCGGCAGCAAAACAAATGGTGAGGCTTCCAAAACACCCATAAAAATTTTAATTAATTCTAAATCATCTACTCGTTTATATTTTAAAAAATTTGGTTTACATAAACTTTCGTTTTGTTTTAACCGAACGAGTTAGTTTACATTGATTTTTTGTTCTTTCCAAAAGAATTAGAATCACGAATTTTATAGCTCATGGTTTTTTTGGTCACCCTGTAGTTGTAGCTCTGCTCCCGGTTCTTGTTGCCAAAGCAGATTTCATCCACCGACTACATTTCCTTCTTTGATTATGTTGAAACTCTTATTTTACTCAAATGTCTTGCATTTTCCAGTCGTGTGAGAAGCTAAGCCATACCATTTCCTTAACCGACTCTGTGAACCTGGAAAATTCTGTTTTGATCTCTGTGTTGCCTCCCACTGCTAGCTGTCTTCAGTTCTGTGCCATGCTTACTGAATGCATGTATCGTAGTTGTTTCCTACTGGTACCTTTCCATGCTTATTGAATGCGTGTATCTTTAATTACTTACTATTGTGCTATGTGTGTTGAATGCGTGTATCTTTAGCTACTACTGTCTCTTTGAAAGCTCTTTTCTAGACCCTCGTGCTACATGTGTAACACCCTGTGTTTAAAAGATACCTCCATTCTGGTAGATGGGGGAAGAAACAACCCATGGAAAATGATTTGATCTCTGCTGTGTTCACTATAGTATTTTGTTGGGTGAGAAAGTGGTCGTTTGTATATTGTCCAGTCAGTCAGAGATGGAGTGTGTTTTTGATGCACGTAACCTAACTGTTGCACTGCTTTCTTGACCTGAGGCTGGCTTTGTTTCTAGAACTATGCAAACCTGACTGCATGTCAAATCCTTGGTAACCTTTGTGTCATGATGTTCTATGACACTCGCAGCATTAAAGGATTTACGGAGCGTGACGCATGCTCACTCTATAAAGATCTTAGAGCCAAGGATCTGTCGAGACAAACAAACGTCAGGCCTGAAAACTGGAACTGGTAAAACCTTTGGGTTCTACAATATTTTTCCAGAAGTTATCAAATCAAAACTGCACAAGGAGAAATCTATTTCAGCATAAATATTTTAATAAATGGCTTTTATTTTGGGCTATATTGGCCTTGCTCTGTCAGTCTCAGTAATATTGGCCAATGAATATTTTGTACCTTGAAATAGTTGTTGTAGTAATACTGTATGAATACTGACAACAAAATGTTTTCAATGTTTTGAACAATATGACATTTCACTATAGATGAAAATGGATTCATCAAATGGTGTAAAATTTTCAAAAAGACACGTCTACAATAATCACTGCCCAGGTTTCATTGTGCTGTTGATGACTTCTTGGTTAAAATACATGAAGTGAAGAGTACATCCCTGAATTACTAAAGCACACACTGAGCTTACATTTAGTGTGACTATTACTTTGGTCTGGCTTCCAAATGCAGGCCCAACCTCACTGTAATAGAAAAACATTTTGACATGTTATGGCAACTCAGACTTGTTTTACTTGGTTTAAACTTTCAGACTTCCGTGTTTCCGAATTCATATTCGGTGTTGCTGTAAACAAATAAAGTGTTTAAATGAAACTATAGAAGGGGTAGTCTAACAATTGAATCGAAGTCAGTCGTGTCACAATAGTCAGTCTGTCAAGTGTTTATATGCACCGTGAGCACAACATACTGTTAGTATGACTATTACCTTGGGACATGTGTGTAGTTCAGTTGCGAGTCCTGATTTTGTGTTTGTCACAAAAAACAAATCAAGTTCATAGTACCATGTTGGTAGTTTTGTTAATGTGTGCATGGATGCCTTGAATATGTGTTATCACTTTGATCCCCAAACAGTTTATGTACATTACAGGCCAGCAAGTCTGCCTTGGCTGTATTACGATGACAATGAAAATGCTGACATCACCCTGACTAAGGAAACGATCAAGACCAATTATAACTTCTATCGCAACAACTATAACTCTATGTTCCACTTCAAGGTGGCTAAGTACAGTCTAAATGGTGATTTCCTCGGACTGTCCACTGTGGCCGGAGGCACCTTGCAGCTGTGTAAGGATACACAGGAGCGTCTGGATGCTGCCTATATATTTGGTACAGCCTACTATCAGAGTGTGAGTTGGACAGGGCACTGTGGTATTGCGTAATGAAAATTCTTAATATCATGGCCAAAACCTTAACATGGGCTTGACTATGCCCTGACTGGTCGTCTGTGTGTTTGTGTTGGATCAGTTTCCTTCTACATAACCACTGTAACCATATTAATTGTTTGGATCCATTAATGTTCTTTTTAACTCAGTTATGTTACACATGGTTTTAGTTCATGATATCTCATTCATAAGGTTGTGAATTACAAAAATCTCCGAATAGGAAGGTCCAAGATTACTCTGCAACAATTGAATCTCACGGTAGTCACCCACAAAACTGCAACATCCGTTGAGCAGGTGTCTTTCCTCGTTTTTGCACCATTGGAGATTCTCATGTTATTTGTTTGTGCCTTGCTTTTTCATGTATTTCTGCAATGTTGGCCACGTTTCCCTACTGTGCTGTGGGCTGCAACTACAATGACAGAAAGTTAAATAAACTTGAGAAGTATCTGTAAATGAAATAGTTTCCGACATTATTCCTAGGATCGGCTGGACATTTCTAAAGTGGGGTGGGGAATGTAGTAATGAATTTTCCTACCTCTAAAAGCAACGGTGCTGTATCTTTATTTTTCAGTGCCTTGTGGACATTGATACATTATGGGATGAGTCTCTTTACCCTCTTGTATTTTATGATCTCTGTATCCTTTTGTATGTTACACTTGAATACATGCTGTGACCTGTGTGCTTGTTTGTTGTAATTGTTCATTGTCAGGTCCAGGGCGTACGAACCCGCACTGTGATTGGTCACTTTATTATACTGTATATATTACTTCTCTTGGTAACTTTCTTTGTACATTTGGTACGTACTACATGAATTACTGTAGTTGTTGCTTGAAGTGTCATGGGCTGTTGTGGATTTTGTAAGGGTGACATCTATTGGAGACATCTACATCTACTGGTGACATCTATTGGAGACATCTACACATGTCGGTAATGTAACTCGTATTGAAGTTTGTAAAGATTAATGTAAACAGCATGTGCAGTTCTTTAACTGTGCTCAGACTTGGAACATGAAGAAAACAAAGGAAAGCTATTGCATGCCATACCTGTGTTGAATACTAACTACAAGGATAAAGACGGCAATTTACCCAATAAAGAGGGTGAGTATGTGCCCATGGTCTCAAATACTTGATGCAGAAATGTGTAGGAATATAATCCTGTGGAAAATGGATTCACCACCCCAGTATTGTTGTTGAGTCAATTAGTTCTGCCAAATTGAGGACGAGGATTGAGTAAGTTTTCAGAAGCTTAGATTTATGAATTTCTGCATCCTTGACAGTAAAACATGTTATTTGAGAGTGTTTATACATGTCAGTCGTTAAGAGACCTAGCCACAAACATGAAAATGAAGAGTTTGGTGAGTCCTTTTAAGCTCCCTTTTTTTCTTTGTCTGTGGCCAGTTGAACATCATGACAGCATGGTCAGAATTATGAAAGAATCTGAGAGAAATATTTTGTGTTTCTGTAATTAGGTTTTGAACAGCTCTGACTTGTAAGATAGACAAGTCATGTAGTTAAAATGGCTTCCCATTGTGGCTTTTGAACTCTGAGCACAGCATAAATTCATTGTTTAATTGTTGATTTACTTATAATAGGCTCTGAAATGAAGGACTGGAAATTAGTACGAAGGTTTTTCCTCGTGGACAACATCGCCACCAAGCAGAAAGAAAGTGGTGAGTGTTCAGTAATAATACCAAAAAGCAGTAAAGGTGTCCTGACCAAGTCACTTAGTAATCATAGTGCCTCATGTATCAATAGCATTATGGACGTCATCCGTAATGCAGACGGTTGTCCTGCTCATGTTATTAATTTGCTTGTAGTTCGTTAGTTTCATTCAAACTGCACAGAATTAACATAGAAAGCAAGAATTTTGAAGTTGATATCAACAATTATGATTCCGTGTCATACTTTGCCATCAATAAGATAAAAAACATTCCAGAAAGACAAGTAGCATGGGATCCCACTGTTTAAACACTGTAACAGCTAACTAACTAAATGGTTATGTCTCACCAATTTCAAACAAATTTAATCGCCAAAGTTGACCTTTTTTATTTTTCATAGAATTCAGTACATTGCGAATGTAGGCAGTTTCTCAATTACATACTCTTATGATAATTTGGATGTAGAATTTGGAAATTAAAACCATTTATTTAGTCCTGCTTTCTTTTATGAAGAAAATGCTAATTAACTCTTGCGCCATATTTGTCTTCAGTGTATGAGATTTTAGCCCTTACCTAGGTCGTATGTGAGTAGCAGTTTTGTGGCAACTTTTTCAGAAAAGCCATCATCCAGAAAGAAGCGTCATTTTATTCAGACAGCTCATCCCAAACAAGGTTACTGCTAAGAATTTGGATGACAAAAACTTTAGTTTATATTTTTCGTTATTTATGTTTGTTTGTCGATTTTTGCTCTGTTTTGTTGCATTTGTTTATATTTCATCTACTTCTTATTATGTTTGTCTACCAGTGGTTTATTATTGAAGTCAGTGTGCTTGGTTTACCTAAAGTGTGTATTTTTATTCATGGAACTGAATCAAATTTCAGCCAACCTAGGTACACGAGCACTATTTAGTGTATGTGACTTGAACCATAGTGATAGAATTGAGCTTTCTTTGTTTGAAGATATGGCTCAAACTTTTGAAACTTGAAGCCTAACCAAAAATTGATAACTTTTTGGAGTTTGACACTGAGTTAAGATTGTGTGGGATCTTATTGGCAAGTCTGATTACTTGGCCAAATATCTACAAAAATGTTGATTTTAAATCTGACAATTCAGTAATACATTTTGTGAAAGTAGAAAACCCACAGAATTGTAATTATTGACTTTATATTAATCTGGTATTAATTCAGTCAATTGACCATGTCTTTTTATTAAAATTTAACATTCATGACAAAACAACAGTATCAATATCTTTCACCAAATTTTGTTTAATATAAATATTCAAGATAAAACTCAAAAAAATGTTGTTACAATTTTTTTTTTACAAAATTCACTAAAAAAGTGCTATTTTTGATAGCCCTCTTGCAAAAGTTGAACTTTTTAAAAACAATTCCTAACCGTATTTTGAAGAACAATACATAAAGCTTGAGCATGCAAGTTTCATATGAACCTGGTCATCTGTTTTTAAGTTGTGATGTTTTGAATTTGGCAAAATTTAGACATTTTTGTATGATCCTACATAAACTTAAAACCCACGAGCATTTCTGTATTCCTTATTTAAAAGTTTGCAAAACAAAATTGTAAAAACTACCATCATTTTGCCAAGTAGTTTGTTTTGAATTGAAACCATGTTGTGTGACCTATTTCAGAATTGAAACCATGTTGTGTGACCTATTTCAGAATTGAAACCATGTTGTGTGACCTATTTCAGAATTGAAACCATGTTGTGTGACCTATTTCAGATGGTAAGACAACAGATACATTACAAATTACCCCAGCGCGTTACGTGCGTTATGCCAAATCAATGGAGCTGATAGTCCGACTACAGAAGGACAACTTCAAGGGTCAGATCTACTCGCCCTATTTGAAGATTACATATGCCGAGGCATCTTACAACGATGACTTCAATAACAACAAAACTACCCAGGTTTGTGTGACTTAGTGGTTAGAGCACTGGACTCCCCCATGGGAGACTTATGGTAGGTTGCATGAAACAGTCCCAACTAGGGACTCAAGTAAGTTACCTAAATCTACCGCGTATTTTTGGTCTTGTCAAAACACCGTCTTTTTTATGCTGCTTTAGTTTCATTACTAAGTCAACTTTTGACTTTGATACAAATTGAAAGTAAACTCTATGTTGAATTGTCAGTATCATCAAAGCGATCTTTTCATGCAACATCCCCAGTTTAAGGACTGAGTCCCTATTTATTTTCAATGAACTCTGGATTCAGTTTTTAGTTATATTATTAGAAAAAGTCATTAATCAAAGAGGAGCTCATAACAAAGATGAAGTTATAGAAAAATATTTCATCTGTAAGTCCATAAAGACTCAAATGCGCAAAAAGAGTTTGGGACCTTAGTTGAGTCCCTATGTGGGACTGTTTCATGCAACCGGCCACTGGGCTCAAATCCTAGCTTCCCTGGCTGACATTGGAGCATTGCACAAAGATGTCTCCTATTCCTCTGAGCTTGGTCTTATTTGTGAATGTGTGCAAGGAAGTGAATGAGAACCTGTAGGGTACCATGGTGTATATTAGTCCTTGGCTAAAGCTGTTTCCTTAAAAAAAGAAAAGAAGCTGATAATAAGCAGTTACGTGCACACATTCCTTTCCAAAGTAATGGAAATGTTTTCATTTTGCTAGTCTTGTCACGGATCCATGCCATCAATAGGGTCGTCTTGGCATGCGTTCAATAACCTTAGGACCTAGCTAAAATCTAGCCAAAGTCACGTGTTCTCATTTAAAATACAGGTCCCAGCATTACTGATTACACGACAACAGAAGTCTCCTTTGTCCTGGAGATAAGAAAGTACGTGACCTCATTTTGGAAAATTAATCAGACACATTTTTGCTGATCTTGTGGGAAACTGGCGAGAGGCCGTCAAAATATTCGCGATTTCAGCCATTCAAGAGAACCGAAATTGAATGGGTATCTCCAAGAAAGGGAAGTCTGCCTTTTCTGTTCTAAATTAATCCTACAAATTGTTTTTCCCTTTCGCTGCGCATTTACTTGTCTCATTGATATTGCAATGGCAAAGAACTTCAGATTATGCATTTGTCTGAGTTCTCAAACTTTTTAACGGCAAAGTTGCAGCCAACAGCACACCCAGCAAAACTTTTTTAGCATAGAAAGAACAAGAAAAACTTGCAAAGAATCAACCAACAACAAATAACGTGGAATTCCAATGACATGAAAACGAGGCAGCAAATGTGCGTGACAGATGTTTGCGGCATTGTGGGTAGACAAAAAGCGAGATTTGAATGTCGCAGTGTAACCCGGGATGGTCTTATTGTGATTTATGATAATCTTTAGCTCAATTCACTATGAGTCTTTTAAAAGTTCTCTTTCGTGAAATAGAACAGTTTATCCTGCATGAATAACCTTGAAAAGTGGAAGCATCTGAATGGGAACTGTCCTTTGTTTTAGAAGGAATATTTGTGAGAATAACTTAAAAAGCAACTCATCAATATTTGTGTAATTTTGAATAAATTATTTGCGATGAGCAGATCTCTATTGACAATTTGGATTGATACTGTGATAAGATAAATTATCATATTTGCTCACTGGAGGGTATATGATATCGCTCTCAATTTTCGAAGGCAAAATATTTGCATATCATCTATAAACGACAATTTTCGGTCGCGTCCAAATAGAGGTTGAGTCCTTTTGCCCTTCCCTAAATCGTAATTTCACTTCTTCTCCAGAGGTCAGTTATGATGTCAATAATATTTTATCTAAAATGCAAGGTGTGACATGAAAACTTCACAGAATCGTCATGTTCTCATCTCGCTTTAATCTTTTGACTGAATTATTTATTCACTTATCGATTGGTCTTGCCTGTAGCTCACTTTCTCGGTGACGTACGAGATGAATCAAGAGAAGCAGACGAGCGATCTGAACATTGCTATAGGTGTCATGGCGGGAACCTCCGTCATATGGGCATTCATCCAAACGTGGAGTTGGTTTAAACGTTCTGGTCGTGTGGGCATTGACTGCGTGACTATCACTAAGTTCATTCTGCACACCATCTCCATGATCAGCTCAGCATTCTTCGTTGTTGTCTTCAGTGCTACCCTCTGGTGGGTTGTGTTCTTTAAGGTGAGCTGAACTGCACACTGTGGATGTAGAAAGAGCTATGGCTGTTTCTGGTCGTAGTTTGTTGAATTTTACTCTTAATATTTAGTTTTTAATGTTATCTCAAACCTTATTTAGTGGCTTCCATTCTAACTCGTATATCAAATAACCAGGCTTTGTCAACTATTGAAAGTATAATTATATTCTTTTAAAAAAAAGAGATCAAGATTATCAAAACATGCTTTTCATTTAAGTGCCATTATTATTATTATGTTAACACCTTTTTAAGTCAAAACCTAATTTTTAAGAAACAGGTACATTCATAGTAAAATAACCCGCGGTCGATTTCACTGAATCCTTTTTAAATAAAAACTTCACCAGTTACCTCAAAAACACTGATAGGAATTTTCGACTAGTCTTTTAGTTTGGTTTCTTTAATAAATTAACTTGCAAAACCTATGGTATTGTTTTGAAAAATAGAAGTTGTATTCGTCTCTCGTAAAACGTAATGTATTTTTGTAAAAAATAGCAGTCATATTCGTCTGTTACATTATGCAAAACTAGGCTTGTATATTGAAAATCCCGATAGCGTTTTTGAAATTGATGAATAAATATTAAGTTAAGAAAGTTTCAGCAAAATCCACTGAAATGTCAAATTACAAATTTATGAATTTCGGGAAAGTTTTATATTTTTTAACAACTTGCTAGTGAACACTAAGACACAGAGACGGTTCAGAGACTCAGACACGGCACATTTGTTCTCAATGGTCGTATATATGCCGATGCACAACTCCCTCAGGATGAAATTTTCCCCACCATCTCTCTATGCTATGTACTCCACATTGACTCAATATTATGGCAGCTCAGTGAATGATAAGACTGAGGGTACATACGAAACTGCCCTATGCCTGGCGCCGGGAGATTCGATTTGAGTGACAGCCCTGTAACCTTTGACCTCAGATAAGTAGTAAACAATTTCCAGGCCGTTGTGCAGTTCCAAGGTGGTGATGATAATTTTTTTTTCACACTCCACATGATATATTTGGTATTTGAAGTTCCCCTATAATGAAGATATTTTAAGTTATTTTGCTAGACATATGTGAAATATTGTAAAAACGGCCAATTTTTTTAATAAAGTTTGAGATATCCTTAAAGAAATGTATATGTTTTGGAAAAAAATATAGAATGTCACCAATTTCTTCAAAACTAATTTGCCAGGTTTAGAATTTATTGTTGTGGATGCCTCCAATTTCATAAATTAATGTCTGACAGTGGTAAGCATGGTTTAGAACTTAAAGAAATTTAGAACTGCTTAATTTTGGTGATTACTACCTTTTATGAATGAAAAAACACAATTCACTTGTTCACCATGTTGAATGCTGACTGTTTACTGTACCACAGTATTGGCCAATTAGACTTGACAGTTTCTGATTGATGCACCCTTATTCAAGTAGCATTTACACACACTGACATTAATGACAATAACAAGTGAACTGATAAAGTCTTTTGTCTGTGAATAATGCTGTTTTATTTTTACGCATGAATGTAAATAGGTAAATAAAACAACAAGAATGGATCAACTGAAATTTTTGGATGTACTAACGTCCTTTGTCAACAGAAACAGAAATAAAGTAAAATCAAACACATCTTAAATGTCAATTGTCATGTAGTGTTTGATTTTACTTTATTTCTGTTTCTGTTGGCAAAGGACGTTATTACATCCGAAAATTTCACTTGATCCATTCTTGTTGTTTTATTTACCTATTTATATTCTACATTTCGTGAAACAATAGTATCCTTGGGAGGATCTGGATCGCCTTATTTAGTTTCAGATTTATTTTCTACGTTATTTTATGCAAGGTTATGCAAGACTCTAAAAATGTATCCAAATTTAGCATACTCCATAACCTCTATTTCAAAAATGACTTTTAGGATTCCAATGAAACTGTCATATACTATGCTTTATGCACTGGTCTTGAAAAGTGCTTTAAGAATCATTTTTAACATGTTCCACTTTTGCATGTCAGATAATGTCTTTTGTAATTTTTGTGAAAAACTCAACAGTTGCATAGAACAGTGTCGTTGAGGTTCCATCTTGAACATTTATGTCAAATGAAATTTTTCGTTGACTCTAAATTTTGAGATAGTCGTCTGGGTTGAGGTGAAATCCTTTCTGTTGTTTTATCAGCGCCAAGACGAGGTGTACCTCCTTCCTCACACTGTGGCGCAGGAGACATCGTTCATTGCCTATCTGTCGATTGCATTCGCTTTCAAGTGTATACATGTGTTACACATGATAATCTGTCAGTTAACCATCGACATTTTCTTCATCGACTGGGAGAGGCCACGGTCCAAGAACAGCGACAGCGACACAGGTTAGTTTAAAGCCTAACTTCAACGGAATTTTGTTACTTTAGATGTATTAGGCTAACCAGATAGTCCTAGCAAAGACTTAGTAAAATAAGAAAACGCGAGTTCAATCACGTAAATGTAAGCCCGTCAAATGATAAGAGAAGCTGCCTTTTCGCACCATGTTGCATCACTGCGAGATCCCAGCACAAACAACAAAAGGTTGTATTGAATAGGGGTCTGAATAGAACACCAATGCGTGCGGGTGTTACTCGCAGCTGTTTGAATTAAAAGGTGATTCTTGCGGTGACGTAGACAAAAGCAAGCTAATACGCCTAACAGTTCGCTACATTTGGCAATTTATGGCACTAGTGGGCCAAAAGCGATGCTCTTAACATACTCTAGGAACCAAATTTACATGTGTTACCATTGAAGATAGGCTTTAAAGGGATAGCATAGTTAAAGTATGATCTGAGAAGTTATGTACATGATAGAGGAACTTCATCAGTGCAGCATGATGGCTCATCAGCAATGTGTTCAATGAATAGATGACCTAAAATTATACGCGTCACATGACATCATAAACAGACTACAACTTTGACCTGGTTTATGTTTGTCTATGTTGGCTGTAGTAACAGTTAACGCAATCCAGCCATTTTCCTTTTTGAATTACCTAAAGACCTTGCGTTGGCCTAACGGTGGCCCACATTCTTCAAAACTGTCTTGTGACTGCAGCTTGTCCTATATTAGCGTACTGAAGCGATGACAAGAGCGAGGATTGGATGCGTTTTAGATCCCATTACAAGTTGTGTCAACTTACGCATTTGTTCAGAAACATCTGAGCCTATACCTTCAACACAAACTATCATGGCTTTCCGTAAAAACTCTTCTATGCTGAAGAAAAAAAATTGATTGATCAGCTAGACGTGCCAATTTTCTTTTTATGCGCCCACATATTTATATGTGGACGCATTATGTCGTCATCTCCGTCCGTCCGTATGGGCGGCGTCCGTCCGGCGTCTGGCGTCCGGCGTCCGCTGCTCTATCTCCAAAACCCTTTGACATATGTTCATGAAATTTGGCACATATGTTCCATTCATGAATGGGACGGCATGTGCGAACTTTCGGACGGATCCGAGTACCGGTGTGCCCCCTAGTGGCAATTTTAGTTTTTTACGCTTACCTTTGTATCTTCAAAAGTCCTGAACGGATTTTCATGAAATTTGGTATGTAGGCACCTAGTAGTGAGATGACGCTATCCTGCCGTTTTCGGATGGATTCGACATAGTTTGCGCCACCTAGTGGCCATTTTTACTGTTTTCGAGTCTGTTTTTGTGCTTCCACCCCTCTATCAACCAAACCGCTCAAAGGATGATTGTGAAAATTGGCATGTATGTGCTTACTATGTAGAGGACAGTTGACGATGATTTTCCGACGATTTCGACTACTGTGGCGCCTCCTAGTGGCAGTTTTGTTTTTTTTGCGCCTATGGCTGTATCTCCTAAACCGTTCGCAGGATCTTTACGAAATTGTGTAAGTATATTTATATGATGTTAACAACGGAAGATGACGACTTTTGGACGGATCCGACTACCGGTGTGCCCCCTAGTGGCAATTTTAATTTTTTTACGCTTACCTTTGTATCTTCACAAGTCCTTATTGGATTTTCATGAAATTTGGTATGTAGGCACCTATTAGTGAGATGACGCTATCCTCCCGTTTTCAGATGGATTCGACATAGTTTGCGCCACCTAGTGGCCATTTTTAGTGTTTTCGAGTCTGTTTTTGTGCGTCCACCCCTCTATCAACCAAACCGCTCAAAGGATGATTGTGAAAATTGGCATGTATATGCTTACTATGTAGAGGATGGTTGACGATGATTTTCCGACGATTTCGACTACTGTGGCGCCTCCTAGTGGCAGTTTTGTTTTTTTGCGCCTATGGCTGTATCTCCTAAACCGTTCGCAGGATCTTTACAAATTGTGTAAGTATATTTATATGATGTTAACAACGGAAGATGACGACTTTTGGTCGGATCCGACTACCGGTGTGCCCCCTAGTGGCAATTTTAGTTTTTTACGCTTACCTTTGTATCTTCAAAAGTATTGAACGGATTTTCATGAAATTTGGTATGTAGGCACCTATTAGTGAGATGACGCTATCCTACTGTTTTCAGATGGATTCGACGTAGTTTGCGCCACCTAGTGGCCATTTTTACTGTTTTCGAGTCTGTATTTTTGCGTCCACCCCTCTATCAACCAAACCGCTCAAAGGATGATTGTGAAAATTGGCGTGTATGTGCTTACTATAAGGAAGACAGCTGACAATGATTTTCAGACGATTTGGACTACTGTGGCGCCTCCTAGTGGCAGTTTTGTTTTTTTGCGCCCATGGCTGTATCTCCCAAACCGTTTGCAGGATCTTTACTAAATTTAGCAAGTGTATTTATGTGATGTTGACAACGGACGATGACGACTTTAGGATGATTCTGATTACCGGTATGCCTCTAGTGGCAATTTTAGTATTTGCCTCTAGTGGCAATTTTAGTATTTTACATTGACCTCTGTATTTTCATAGGTCTTCAGGTGTATACTTTGTGTTACTTCGTGACTGTGAAGGAAAAGTTCCAAGTAGAAATTTGTTTCTGGCATTCTAATGCTGTGCTAATCTCGTATGTTGGTAAATTTGTTTTTAATTCTATGTTTCTGTGGTGCTTTAAGCAACTGATGCATAGGATGTGCTTGTATTATGAAGATCACTCACATTTTGAAACCTAGCCTATTGAGGAGGCAATGACCATGCCTTTCCATTTTGCAAAGTACAACATACTACATATATGCCCTCTACTGGCCACTTTATGGTACCAATAAACAACCCTAGAAGGATACCGTATATATGGTGCAATTGTGGGCGCATTTCAACGCTCTGCGTTGCTCTTGTTTTCTAATTTAAAAGCAAACTGCAATTCTCTAAATGGTGTGTTGCCCAATGTTGCTTAGTGACGGCTGTACTTAATCAGACAACGCACCTAATCATACAACGCACCTTGCCGCGCAGCGCACCTAGCCAGGCAGCGCACCTAGCCACTCGGCGCACCTGGCCGTGCAGCGCACCTAGCCGCACAGCGCACCTAGCCGTACAGCGCACCTAGCCGCACAGCGCACCTAGCCGTACAGCGCACGTAGCCACACAACGCACCTTGCCTCGCACCTAGCCACGCAGCGCACGTAATCACACAGTGCACCTAATCGCACAAGGCACTTAACCATACAATGTGTGCTAACAACACTAAAATTAAGCAACACTTTGGGCATTTGCAGCACTGGAACGCACCTTTGAAAAAATATCAAAAAATATCAGTTTTAGTAATAATGTTGTCCCATATTGTATCATATCCTAACAATGTATCCTTGCAACTAAACTTCCTTGGAAGTTATTTACAGTTATCTAGAAATTTGTCAATAACAAACTTTTTGGGTCTCAAACAGAAGAAATTTTACTGCAGGTCTCAAACAGAAGAAATGTTACTGCAATTCTTTGAGTTTTTGTTTTCACACGTCCTGTTTTACAATTTAGTTCAAAATATATTTCATTTATTTGCCCAAAGTATTTAACAAGCAAAGGTCTTTTATTTTGTAAATTGTCTCATAAAGTTTGAATATGACACCTTTACTCTATTTTAAGTCATGGTTTGTTCTACCCAGCTGTAATGAAACAAGATCTAGTAAAACATTGTTCATTTATCACAGGCTAATAAATCTTTGAAAATAGAAAATAACTTTAGTGAAGGAAATGTGTTGTTTGAGCGTAGTTCCAGTCAAGAGGTACATGTTCATTCTACTCTCAATAAAGCCTGTGTCTTCAATACCTAGAAATACCAATCCTTCAAAATTGTTTATTATTTGCTCATCATTGCTAGCATATTACAGAGTTAGTAATTGTAGAGTCCCTTGTTGTATTTACACCCAGTCAAACAAACTCGATAGAATCACTGCATAACATTTCCCACAATCCTTTTTGTTAGGCACAGAGACAACTAGTACCAGGAATATACTGTGCAACCTTGTTTTGGTGAATGCAGTGCGTTTTGTTTGTGTACATCGTATTCATGATTTGTGTTGAAGGTCAGGGTGACACACAGTCAAAAGCAGAGAATAGTGTTTCCATCTGGCGGACATATTTCGTAGCCAACGAGTGGAACGAGATTCAGTCACTGCGTAAGATCAACCCCGCCCTGCAGGTCTTTGCCACCGTGTTCTTCCTGAATGTCGTTGGTTTCGAGTTCCTAGCGACACGTGACCCTAGCGTTTGGTATTCATATCAACCAACACAGTACCAGGCGCCCCACAGTCGGGTGTTCAGAGTAGGTCTTGGTGCTACTACTTTTCTCATTGTTGGTAAGTCTTGTTATTACATTCGCTCAACTTGCGTGTCACATGCTATGAAATTGCATGGAAAGGAAACATAAGGATTGGAATTTTTATCAATTTTTCTGTATTTGGAGCTCGAACGATGGTGATGAAGTGTTCATTTAAGTTGTGTTGTCACAAGTATGAGTAAAATAATCATTCTTTTTCATCCTATTTCAATACATTGATCTGTTTGTATTGAGAAACCACTGAGTTGTAATCCTATCTATTGGGTTTATGTAGCATGTAGCTTTATCGGCAAATATGGTTATATATATGTTTCTATATTGTAATGTGCTTTGTTGTAGCAAATTCGGCCTAAGCGAGACTGCGTGACTGGATGTCTTTGTCACTTACCCCTTTTAGCCCTCCTAAATATCCAAACACTTATCATGCACTATGCAGGACATGTCATTTTTCTAAAAAACAACGGTTTTGGCAAAATTGTCTTAGCTAATTTGTTTGGCCTTTTTCGCCGTGGCCATTGTTTTATTGTTTAGATGTCTCGTGTCACACCATGTGACATTATTTTATTGTGAATAGAATGATGTAGTTGTGTCATGTCACGCCATGTGACACAGTCATTGTTTTATTGTGAATTGATGTAGTTGTGTCGTGTCACGCCATGTGACATACAGTCATCCTTCAGTAAATATATATTCCCCAGTTTCTTCAGTTATTTCAAAAGTCTTAACTAATCAGACTTTCTACATTTGACGGTGTAAACAATCCGTAAAACTAGGATGTTGCAAAGGGGGCGCTAGTAATGTATAGTAATTATTGGTAAAATAAATGAGTCCCCAGCCTCTGTTGTTGTTGTTGCAGCCATGACACAGTGGATCTTTTTCACCTTCATCTATGACCGATTCTTCATGGACGCCATACGCCAGTTCACCGACCTCTGCTCCATGGCTAACATCAGTGTGTTTATTATGGAGCAGCCTCAATATGGTTACTACATACACGGGCGGTCACCTCACGGCAAGGCTGACACTGGACTGAAGGAGATGTCAGACCAGCTGAAGCGAGAGGAGGTGGGTAGTAACACAAAATTAATATGGACTGATCCCAAGGAAGGTCCACAGCGCCCTCTCTTGGTCCATATGACCTGATGTGGCTGGTCAATATTTTTTTATAACAAGACCACTCATGGTTCTTTCCTCTTACTAGATTAGCATGTTTTAGTGACCTCGTCTGCTCACTTTGTTGTCAGAGTTTATGATTTCATCAGCTTCTAATTGGTCAGATCACAAGTAGCGCCATCTAAGGGCCACACGGCATGAATTAAAAGTGAAGTTCCATGGCCAGTTTGGTCAATACTACAGTATATCACATTTTACTTAATCAGAGGACAGAAGTATCAAAGGTCGTCTAATAGTGGTGCTGTAAATTTCTGATTAAGCGCCCATGGCATTACCAGACTATCCAATACATCTACGGATTTGTATCGTGGCTTTAGTGTCTTCTTGTCCATAACTGGGATTTAAAGGCTTATGCATGTGTTTTCTTGCTCTGGTCTTGTCAAGTGAAGGCTGGTGAACATATTAAGTGCATTCCAGATTCATTCTAAGAAGATGGAGATAAGAATCCATGATTCGCACTGTTTGTTTTTTTTTTGAACAGGAGAACTTGTGCGGTCATCGAGGTCTATTGCCCAACACAGAAGACCAGGTGTTTATGATGGCATTACCACGGCGACTGAGAACTCAGTATGACCGAGTCATTGTTCCCCTTCATCAAGAAGCGGTGAGTTACAATTGTGACTAGTAGAATCAGCGTTACCAAGAGACCAACTAGGTTTACTAGGAGACTAACTTACTGACAGACATGAACACCAATGTATTGTACAATAATTCCTCACTTATTTAACATACGAGATGGCCGACAAATGAAATTCTATTTTGTCAAGTTTTTGCAGTATGTAGGTGTCATAAAGCAGCTTTTGATAAAGTTTCCATTATTTGGAGCAAGATAATTGGCCTTTGAAGAATGGAAAAATGACTATTTTGGTAATGTTTATGTCAAAGTAATGGAGAATAATGTAATCGTCAATGGGTCAAAACGGCCCAGAATTACTCTTCAGCCTCGTCCCCAAGCCTCAATTAATTTTATGACCTTGACATCATTTTCAAGGTCACATACTGTTTGATCATTTTCACATATGTTGAGAATAAAGTATGCAAAAAAGTTCATCTTGTTTATCTTTATACAAAAAAATCATTACCTCTATAGCCCTATGCATGCATCTCATCTTGAGAGGACTTGAGATAATTTGGTAACTGTGTGACAGATGCATATTTTGCACAATCTTTGTCCTACACAAGGTACCCATTTTGCTGCTTAGATATTTTACTGAAAACTTTGTTTGAAATATCTAAAACACTGCGAAAAATGGATTGATGGTCACTCCCTCTGCAGGGCGCACATCCCACAAACAGGATGGAAAGGGGTCAAGGAGGTCAAGGGGCGATAAGTCAGTTTGATAAGTGTGTCGAGGCGTACAACATGCTCAACAGATTCTTGGGATCATTTATTGACCATGTAAGTGAGATTGGGAGATGGGATATGACGTGTCTTTTGCATCAGAAAGTACAGACTTACTCATTGGCTGTGCTGTTCAGTTTGGCTGCATTTGTTTAATTTTCTTGACTTTACAGATGGTTGTGTTGAGTATCAGACCATAACCATTTACACTCAGTGTAACCATTTACACTCAGTGTAACCATTTACACTCAGTGTAACCATTTACACTCATGGTAAAATGTATGATGCAGTGTATACTAGACTAGTGAAACTTTAATTTTCATTTTTTTCACAAATTTGATGCTGTGCCATATGTAGGCTCCATGCCAAGGCTACTATCAGACAATGGTTTGGAGAAATTGTAAGAATTTAGAACTGTTATTATGTTAAGGAGCCTTTGAAAACATTTCATTATCAATATTTGTTAAAATATGTTGACAAAAGATAGCTTGATGTAACAGTAACGCATGTTGTTTGGTGTTTAATTTATTTATACATCCAACTTGAGACCTGGTTATGTAGGACCTTATCAACAAGTCTGGGCATTATTTTCACAAAAATACAAATTTTAACTCCGTAAAGATATATATTTTCTGAAAGTAGAAAGCCCGTAGAGTTTGATTTTTGAATTTCTACCAATCTGTCATTAATTGGGCTACATGCTTAAGACAGTCAAAAATGGTTCCAAAGTCAGATAAAATAAGAGACTAAGAAATTATTCCGTTAAAATAGCAATGAAGAGATTATTAAGCCCAAAATAACAGCTCTTAACTCCATTCTGGACACAATATTATTAAACATACAAGTGTTAACTGTGCCTCATTTCACCTGTCTCTTTGACATGTATTGCAAAATTGTATCACACATACAATTGTGTGTAATGGGATGTCCCAGGCTAATAGTTGTACTGTCGACGCAGTGTTCAGTGAAATTTTCCAATGCTTTGTATTTTACTCGTTTGTAAGTATATCATCTTTTTTTCCGAAAACGTATTTCTCTTTCATGTTTGTAATATTTGTCATTGTACTTCAGGCTCTTCGGGACACAGATTATATTGTTAAAAACAAACTTTTGTTTGAAAGTATTCTCAACACTGAGTTTGAGGACACATCAGAGCGTGGTACATTTTACACTGGTAAGTTGGTGGTCACTGTATTTACCATGTGGTGTGTCTATACACTGAAGTTACTGAACCATTCGCTTCCGCTGAATACAGTTGTATGATCACCTGTTTTGGCCCATGTCCGTCTTAAAGATGTAATAAAGGTCACCTGCTTTGACCCATGTCTGTATGAAAGGTGTAATAAAAATCACCTGCTTTGGCCCATGTCCGTCTTAAGGATGTAATAAAGGTCACTTGCTTTGGTCCATGTCTGTCTTAAGGATGTAATAAAGGTCACTTGCTTTGGTCCATGTCTGTCTTAAGGATGTAATAAAGGTCACCTGCTTTGGCCCATGTCTGTCTTAAGGATGTAATACAGGTCACCAGCTTTGGCCCATGTCTGTCTTAAGGGTGTAATAAAGATCACTTGCTTTGACCCATGTCTGACTTAAGGGTGTAATAAAGACACCTGCTGTCAAATAAAAACAGTCGGCTTGCAGTTAATATAAAATTTGTCTCATTTTGTTTCTTACTATTAAGTTTGCTTGTTACAGTTAGTTAGTTACAGCTAGTTAAATACTGCTAGTTAGTTTCCACCAGCAAACATCTAAACTATGACTGTCAGGGGAATCCCGGATGTTTTATTATCAAGCAGTTTAAATCAAACAAAGAATAAGAATTCAGCAACGTTGCTTTGTAAGTGCAAATACGCTGATGACGATAGTTTGTAGTGGTTTTAAAGACACATCGCAAATGTCTTGAAATTCCAGGAATGTTATGAGACTAATTTTATGAATTTGAAAGACCATTTGATTTTTTTGTGTGTAGTTTTGTTGTTAGACCATTGAGAATTTTTTTCTATTAAACCATATTATTTGTAATTGTAATATCAATATAAGTGGAATCATTCTTCTTCTTTCTTTCAGACACTGGTGGCACTACCTTTGCAAATGTCTTGTTTTACGGCAATGAGACCACACTACTCATGTTTGATGTCATGCTATTCTGCATCGCTGATCTCATCGCACAAAACTTCATTATAGCTGGAATTGTTGTTTATATTGTCGACAGGGTACGTATGCAATATTTCTTTGTAGCATTTGTCTTTCATTGTTACCATGGCTACCAAATTTGTAGGCTTACTGATGCCTATGTTGTGCTTAACGCCCAAGCTGCTGAGTTTTTGAAGTGTTCAATGTATATCATCGATCTTGTGTCCATCTCTAATTCATACAAAAGCACTTGACACCCACTTTTGGGGAATTCTAGCTCCAAAAGACACAATTCTTTCACCAGCATTGAGAATTACAAGCATTCAGTCTAACTCCATTGATGGTTTGGGTAAAAATCCATCTCTCAATTTTTTAAACTTCATCTTTAAGCTCCTGTGCATGGCTAATGGTCTTGTCCGAGTTTTTGTGTGTCACTAGTGTATTCACTGGGCATTAGGTAATGCAGGTGTTATTTCTGTTTCTGGGAATATTCCTCTTGGTCACAGAAGGAGACAATGCACTGTTGTAATAACTGTCCAGGTGTTAACGGACCGTGGTCGTTTCCTACATCTTCTTGACCGTCATGCCATTTTTGGAGAGATATTTTTTCCGCAGCATTTTCGCTCAAGTGAACGCCGCTAGTAATTCCTCAATTTTTGTGTTATAACGCGCTCATGTTCACATGCTATAGGTTGTAGCTACTCTTTGCTTTTTGCATTTTCAGATTCTGATCATGGGTCGCGATGCCGGAGGTGAACGAAACTTAGCAAAGAAAACTCTGGTAGATGAAAGGTTTTTGATATAGTCATGACGGCACAAAGATGAAACTAGGCTTAAATGGTGTCACGGTCTGCAGTGAATAAGATCTTGCTCTGCGATAAAATGCTAATTGCATATAGTCCTTTATTGAACATATGGTCTTGAAGTCAAAGGGCTTATATGGAAATTAAAATAGCTATGAACCCGCCTTTTGGTCCAGAAAACTTATTGTTATGAAATTAAACTCAGCTTGCTGCTTTAGTTAGTCAAATTTGATGTAATTTCAAGGCTTTAGAAGAATGGACACTTATTGTCCGTGACTAGGCTCAACATGTTGGTTCATCATTAGTGTGTCACTTACTGTCTGTGACTAGGCTCAACATGTTGGTTCATCATTAGTGTGTCACTTACTGTCTGTGACTAGGCTCAACATGTTGGTTCATCATTAGTGTGTCACTTACTGTCTGTGACTAGGCTCAACATGTTGGTTCATCATTAGTGTGTCACTTACTGTCTGTGACTAGGCTCAACATGTTGGTTCATCATTAGTGTGTCACTTACTGTCTGTGACTAGGCTCAACATGTTGGTTCATCATTAGTGTGTCACTTACTGTCTGTGACTAGGCTCAACATGTTGGTTCATCATTAGTGTGTCACTTACTGTCTGTGACTAGGCTCAACATGTTGGTTCATCATTAGTGTGTCACTTACTGTCTGTGACTAGGCTCAACATGTTGGTTCATCATTAGTGTGTCACTTACTGTCTGTGACTAGGCTCAACATGTTGGTTCATCATTAGTGTGTCACTTACTGTCTGTGACTAGGCTCAACATGTTGGTTCATCATTAGTGTGTCACTTACTGTCTGTGACTAGGCTCAACATGTTGGTTCATCATTAGTGTGTCACTTACTGTCTGTGACTAGGCTCAACATGTTGGTTCATCATTAGTGTGTCACTTACTGTCTGTGACTAGGCTCAACATGTTGGTTCATCATTAGTGTGTCACTTACTGTCTGTGACTAGGCTCAACATGTTGGTTCATCATTAGTGTGTCACTTACTGTCTGTGACTAGGCTCAACATGTTGGTTCATCATTAGTGTGTCACTTACTGTCTGTGACTAGGCTCAACATGTTGGTTCATCATTAGTGTGTCACTTACTGTCTGTGACTAGGCTCAACATGTTGGTTCATCATTAGTGTGTCACTTACTGTCTGTGACTAGGCTCAACATGTTGGTTCATCATTAGTGTGTCACTTACTGTCTGTGACTAGGCTCAACATGTTGGTTCATCATTAGTGTGTCACTTACTGTCTGTGACTAGGCTCAACATGTTGGTTCATCATTAGTGTGTCACTTACTGTCTGTGACTAGGCTCAACATGTTGGTTCATCATTAGTGTGTCACTTACTGTCTGTGACTAGGCTCAACATGTTGGTTCATCATTAGTGTGTCACTTACTGTCTGTGACTAGGCTCAACATGTTGGTTCATCATTAGTGTGTCACTTACTGTCTGTGACTAGGCTCAACATGTTGGTTCATCATTAGTGTGTCACTTACTGTCTGTGACTAGGCTCAACATGTTGGTTCATCATTAGTGTGTCACTTACTGTCTGTGACTAGGCTCAACATGTTGGTTCATCATTAGTGTGTCACTTACTGTCTGTGACTAGGCTCAACATGTTGGTTCATCATTAGTGTGTCACTTACTGTCTGTGACTAGGCTCAACATGTTGGTTCATCATTAGTGTGTCACTTACTGTCTGTGACTAGGCTCAACATGTTGGTTCATCATTAGTGTGTCACTTACTGTCTGTGACTAGGCTCAACATGTTGGTTCATCATTAGTGTGTCACTTACTGTCTGTGACTAGGCTCAACATGTTGGTTCATCATTAGTGTGTCACTTACTGTCTGTGACTAGGCTCAACATGTTGGTTCATCATTAGTGTGTCACTTACTGTCTGTGACTAGGCTCAACATGTTGGTTNTAAGGTAAAATCCCTACCTGTAACCAGTAACTCACTCACGCTCGAAACTCACTTAATAGGCTGCGCATCACGCACTAAACCTGGAGGTGCTTCAGCTTGGAATATAAAAAGTAACTCTGAAACGTCAAACACAGAACTATCGGACGTCCTGCAGTCCCACAGTAGCTGTCCTACGCAGTTAGCAAACAGCACTTCTGAAGAAGCCACATTGCACACAGAGCCACTTGTGCTGAACGCTGGGACTCACAAATCTGGTATTACGAATTTAGAACCATCGAGCCAGTCACAGGAGCTTTATTGTAGCTCTTCAGCACCAAGTGAAAACTCCCACACTCACCAAAACAGTTCTTCTCAGTCGGCTCACACCATGCAGGAAAAACGTGGTTTACACGACATTCCTGAGCATCCACACCAACCTTCAAATCACGTCTTTCCAAAACGACCTTTTGGCAAGAAAAATCGTCAATTTCAAAAACAGTGGTTTATCTCGTGGCCGTGGCTGCATTATATTGTGGGGGAAGATAAGGTGTTGTGTCACATATGTGCAAAAGCTTACCACATGGGTCTGCCGTCTTCAGCAAAACAAGAGCTATCATTTGTTGTTACCGGTTATACCAACTGGAAAAAGGCTACTGACAAGACGTCTGGCTTTACGAAGCATGAGAAATCTGAGTGCCATACAGAAGCAATGGAACGCACACTGATAGTGAAGTTGTCTTTCAAAGATGTTGCGGAACAACTGTCAACAGCCCACGGAGAGCAAAAAGCGAAAAACCGCAGAATGTTCCTGAATATTAACAAACATACGTTTTTTGTTAAGAAAAGGTGTACCGTTTAGGGGTAACGGAGATGAACAAGATTCCAATTTTATTCAACTACTCCATCTAAAAGAAACAGAGACAGATGTTTTGAAATCATGGTTGTCGCAGAAAACAAATAAATATACGTCTCCAGATATTCAAAATGAAGCGATCAAACTGATGGTTTTAAAAGTTCTCCGAGAAATAGCGTCGTGCATTCGCGGCAGTCCTTATTTTAGTATACTGGCAGACGAAACTACTGACGTGTCTAATAGCGAACAACTCGTCGTTTGTATCCGATTTCATCGGATTTCGCCGCTTGGAATTGATGGATGCCCAAACAATCACGTCACTTCTAAAAGACACACTGTTGCGGATGAACTTGTCTTTAAGCAGATGTCGTGGTCAATGCTATGATGGTTGCAGCACAATGAGTGGGTCCAAAAATGGAGTCGTTGTCAACATTAAACAGGAAGAACATCGCGCCCTGTACACACATTGTTATGGCCACGCGTTGAATCTTGCCTGCTCAGATAGTATCAAATGATGCAAGCTGATGGCAGATGCTTTAGACACCATATACGAAATTACCAAACTGATAAAAAATCTCCCAAACGTGACGCACAGTTGAATAAAATACGAGATGCGTTGCTTGACGACAGAGAACTGGGTAATATTCGGCAACTGTGTCCAACGAGATGGACCGTGAAGGCTGACGCTCTGAATCGTGTGATAGGTAACTATGATTGTTTACTGGAACTCTGGTCCTGGGGAGTCCAAAATTGCAATGATTCAGAAATGAAAGCGCGGATACGTGGAATTCATTCTCACATGACACAGTTTAGTTTCTTTTACGGTTTAGTACTTTCAGAGCGCCTGTTGGTGCATGCTGACAATCTGAGTACAACTTTACAAAGCGTTCAGATGTCCGCGGCTGAGGCTCAAAAGATTGCCAAAATGACCCTTACTACATTAGAACGGATGAGAAACGACAGAGAATTTAAAAACTTCTGGGATGAAGTCCTAGCTTGTGCAAAGGATCATCACGTCAAAGATCCTGGTCTCCCTAGACGCAATAGAAAACCCGCTAGATACGAAACAGGAAATGCGCCTCCGGAGTTTTCTTCGAGTCCAGAAGATTATTATAGAAGAATCTATTTTGAAGCTCTTGACAATATCATTGCATCAATACGGGACAGGTTTGATCAAGAAGATTACAAAATTTATATGCATTGTGAGAAGCTGATACTCAAGGCGGCAAAAGGGGAAAACTTTGAAAATGAATACCAAGATGTTATCAGTTTTTATGAAGATGATTTTGATTCAACACTGCGCAGTCACCTGGCTACTTTTGGGGACAATTATGCACAGGATGGTAGTCAAGCGGTAACATTGTCTCGTGTCGTGGATTATTTGCAGAAATTATCAGCCGGTCAAAAACACTTGATCGAAAATGTAATTAAACTAGCAAACTTGCTGTTAGTGATGCCTGCAACAAATGCCAGTAGCGAACGAGCATTTAGTGCTCTTAGGCGTGTTAACTCATATTTACGTTCCACAATGGGACAGGGGAGGTTGAACCATTTAATGTTGCTCCATGTTCACAAAGACATGTGCGATAAGCTAAATTTGGTGGATGTGGCAAACGATTTTGCGAGGAAGTGAAACGCGAAAGGCACAACTCGGGGTTTTTACCACGTTAGACTTAGCTGCAGCCCGAGTTCCTGTGTGTAGCAGGGCAACGTCCACTGATTTATGTTGAAGAGTAAATAAAAACATTTATAATTATTTCACACCTTCATTCTTACTGTTCGGCAAGAGTAATCGTATGAGCGGCATGTATGTTGCTCCAAAAATTTCCAGTCAATCTTAACAAAAAATTAACTCTAAAAGTACAGCATCTGTTACACACCTTATTATTAGTAGACATATTTTTTCATATAATTCAAAACGTACCTAGTGGTTGCAGTAGTCCATTTTACAGCGTTGATATATACACCCCAGTGCAACGCAGTGGTTTCGAAATTAGAAGTTACGTATCGACCAGGGTCGGTGCCTCCCAATAATTTTTACCTTCCTACGGGCCTGTCTTCTGATGGAGAGGTTCAATGTCTATACATTATAAAGATCCATTCCCTTTCTTTTAAACCGTTTTAAAACTACTTTTCATATCGAACCTCTTTGGACCAAAATGGGTTATGTTGGACCAAATATTTATGATGCTCTAAATAAATGACCCAAAAATTTGAAATAATCATTTTGAGCACATTTCACGAGGATGTATGAAAACACATTTTTTTTGTAAATTCTTTTACAGGCACGTCGTTTATTGGCACTTGTATAAATGACGCATAAAATTGCAGACACTTTGTTGTCTCTCTCAGTGGACAGTGGATGACGTCACGACTTCTCATTCTTCTAAAAACTACCAACATAGAAACATTTAGTACATAAACGCTCTTCACCACACTAAGCATGCAAAACCCCAACTGTCTGAATCAGGCTGACAATGCATGGAGGCCTAGGGACAAGGAAAATTGAGAACTAAGTCTTAACTGAGGTTGATTTTGATCGTCTTCTTTCCTTGGATGTGACAAAAATAGGTGTGGTGTTTTTCTGGTTGTGGGAATTGTGATTTGGTCACGCGGCGATAACACCACGTGCAAAATAAAAGTGATGAAACTGAATAAAACCACTAACTGCAACAGGCATGAAGTCACCAATAGGTTGTCTAGAGCATTATCTTCGATCAGCTTTCAGCTTACTGGCACTTTGTATAGCTAGAAAACCAATACCTTTTTTGGTCGTTCCGGTGCTAGTGACTGTTCCGTTCTGCTTTGGCGGGTTCTTTATTCGATTCAACAACGACATGGTCACTTTGTTCACTCCTCTCGATGGAGAATCTAAGACGGAAAAACTGAATTTTGAAGCCACATTTGGTTCAAGCCAAGATGCGGATTCTCTACGCTCTTTACAGTTGCCAAACTTTGGCGAGGTGATTGTTGTTGCCGAAGGCGATGACAATATTCTTGAAGAAAAGCTCTTGGAAAGAGTTATTGCACTGGATAACGCCATTAGGAACACAGACCTGAAAATTGGTTTGAACTTGACAGCATCTTACAGAAGCCTGTGCAAGAAGTCGCATGATGGAAAGTGTAGTGAAAATCTTCTTCTCTCTCTTATCGATAAGATTGGAAGGACGGACAACTTACGAATTAAGTATCCTTTACACGAAATGCCCGGTCCTGACTCGCGCGTATTTAAAATCAATATCGGAAGACTTTTGGGCAAAGTGAGTTTCACTGATGAAAGTTATATTTCAACAGCCAAGATGTTTCGATTAGAGTACTTTTTAAATAGTAACAATTCTGAAACAGTAAATAAAGAATGGGAGAAGTCTTTTATTGCATATATGGAAAATATACATTCGAATAGGAAAATCTTGTATCCTGGCTTAGACATGACTTGGATAATATCCAGCACAACCGAATTGGAACTTCAAAAGACAATCGAAGAAGTGACTTCTTTCTTTGTCTGGTTGTTTCTCTTGATGATCGCAACCTCCATCTTATGCTGTGGAATGCGCGACTGGGTTCTTTCGAAGCCATGGCTGGGAGTCGCTGGTCTAGTTTCCTGCACGATGGCCATTTGTAGTTCACACGGCTTCTTGATGTACGTCGGGGTCGATTTCATCTCCATCACCACCATCGCTCCATTCCTTGTTCTAGGTTAGTGTATTGGCATAAGTTAGCCGTTAATCTTTCTTCTGACAATTGGTGAATGCAAATGTTGGTGATTTGTGTTGCTTATTCTCATTGTGTTGTCACTTACAATGTATATCCTAATGTGCCATCAAATTCAGCTTATCCAATGGACTACGTCAACGGTTTATTATTTTCAGTAAGTGAAATATGCACTTAATTATTTTATAATACTATGCGTTTTCATTTGATTAATTTATTTAATAATTATGCATTATAAATAATAACATAGTATAAATACAAAAATAAAACATTTGATTAAATCGAATTTACTCATGGGTCAAATCACGCTCTCACAACATACAGTACCTTGGTAAAAGCTCTTACAATTATATTTTTATAATTTTCCCCGAGTTATCAAGTTACCACTCTTCACCTCATTTCAATTGATTCTGTGACTAGTTTTTACAACCACAAACTTCATTTGAAAGCTGAAGTTCGAAATTTGACGTGATCACATTATCTTTGATTGTGTATTTTGATTGTGGTCCGCAGTTTACATACAACATCCTTGGATTTCGTGAAAATTCTGCTTTTATTTTTTACTTCTCGCCCTTATTTCCTCCAGTAGGGGTCGCCTTCGACCGGGCTCGGATCGGGTGTTGGAAGTTTCGTTACATTTGATTGGCTTTGATAACTTCAAAACAAAGATCGACTTTCCATGTTCACGGTCACGCATTTCTGCCAAGTAGTGGGTCATTTTTTTCTGGAATTGGTCTGGTGTAAATTATAGGCACTCTAGTATCCGCACATATTTGCATGACTATTACTTCTTGACTCTGTAGTCCGATTACAAAAGTGACGTTTTGGTCGCTTTCCTCTTTAAGCTTGCTGATAAAGCCGTTACATCCCTTTGGTAGCAATTGGAGTCGACGACATGTTTGTGCTTTTGGCGGCATGGCGTCAAACCGACCCACGTGACACGGTACCTGAGCGTATGCGTCAGACGTACTCAGATGCGGCGGTTTCCATCACCATTACTACGGTGACGGACGCCGTAGGGTTTCTGATTGGTGGCGCAGCATCTGTCTATCCGTCCGTTCAAATCTTCTGCACGTACATGGGCATTGCTGTGCTCTGCGACCTCATTTACCAGATCACATTCTTTGGAGCTTGTATGGTCCTCACTGGACGCCGAGAGGACAATAACATACACCCACTGTTTTGCATGCGGGTTATGTCTGTCTCCCAAGCAGGTAAGTGGCTCCTAAATACTAATTTTCAGCAGCTGGTTTCGGCACCCCTTATATGCCGCAGCTTTCTAACTGGATGGTGGTTTGTTCAGGAAATCGTATTTGAAAGATAAGATCCATTCCGAGAAACCGTGTCAACTGTTCAGCATTAAACATGCAGGGTGCTGAAAAATATGAGTTTTATCATAATTTCATATGAAACAAAATCATGTAATTACATTGCGGGTATGATGTCAAAGTAACGAATCTGATTTTTACAGTTTTGACAACATTGACCCTCAGTACTTGTATGTAATGCTTAGCATTATTGACGTAAGGAGGAAAAATGGTTGTACATGGTAAATAAATGTAACTCCAAATAATTCCGAGGCGACCGGGGTTTTTCATTTCGGACGGTATTTTGATAAACATGATTGAAGAAAGTGGCATAATAAGGTGTGTTTCAAAGTTTGAAACACAAAAATGTTGTACACATGCAATGCTAACTCTGCAATATAGTACACCGTTATCACAGCACCCCATAAACTTCAAATTTCGTCAAAAAGAGGGAAACCTAGTAAAATATGTAATCTCAAAGTAACAAACCGGATCATACATGATTGCATGTCATAATATTAACAATTTAACTTCAAATTATGACATGACAATTAATTGGCTGAGTGGCCGAACCATCCTTTAAAGGTGTGTTTACGTACGTGGCAGTTCTCTAATCGTGCTGCGTGATTGGTTAGTTTCGAGTCTGAGTCCGAGTCGAGTCCGAGCTCGGAGATTTAATTAGAAGGCAACTTTTTTCATGATATTTTTAGTAAAAATACGGTTCGTTGATTGTCCCAGACATATGCTTAGTTAATCACGGCTTTTCGTAATTTTGTTAATTAGTCGTGCACTGCTCCGGAAGTGACGTTTAGGGGGTTAAGAATTTCCCGCCATTTTGTTTTCAGTGTGACTGTGTGACTTGTCGAGTCAGTCATCATTTTACTTCGATTGTGATAAGTTCGGTCCTCGTTTGCGTTTGTTTACCAATCAGTCAACATGGTTGCTGCGTACTGGGTGTACTCATTGTCTCACGAGCATTTTGGGTACGCCATTACATCGCTTTTCGAAAGATGACTCACTCCGCGGTACTTGGCTCGTTCGTGTGAAAAATGCAGCGTTAGCCGTCCACGCCACGCACAAAGCAGTTGAGAATTACTGAGTAAGTGCATTTTTGCGGAAGCGAGAAGCCTCGCGAGCTGTGGCTTCATCTACTGTCATCCGGGAACTAGCAGTGATTCGCTCTGTGCTGGTGTTGTGTTCAGCGCAGAGCCTGTAAGCAGCCCTGCAGCAATGGTGAGTGGTGGGTTTGAATACAGACCCAGCAAGACACACAATGAGGAATATAGTTCGTCATCCAATGAACAGGCCGTTGAGCTAAACTTTGATAAGTTTATTGTAGACTTGACTAAAGTTTTGCAGATATTTAGATGGTGCCAGGTGTGTGGCGAGGGAGTCACACGTCGGGATGTAAGCAGTTTCGGTGCCCAGCCCACCAACAGCATAGGCATTCCATTGAGGTCGGTATAACAGTGCACACCGTACACTTGCACCAAGAGGTCCCGCCACGTGTGTCCTCAGTCTCTGCCTCCTCTCGCTAAACAGCTGTCTGTGCGTATTCTGCCTCACTACACTCGGGCTTAAACATTAACCACTCACTGACTGTTCATGAAAAAATTCCCTCGTCATCACTCATATGAACAATGTCTCCGTCACTCACGTTACTGTGCATGTGACATGGGTCGCCAACTCCAATCATTTTGAGGATACTACAAACTAAACGATCCCTAAATCCAACGTAAGTGAGTTCTCTAACAACCTAGCTAATCGTAGAATACTCGTCAGTGAGAAGTGGTGACGACAATTTTAGGAAACCAGCAAGAAATCAACAGTGGAACAGATCCTCATAGCAAACTCGAACGCAGAAACAAAATGGCGGGAAATTCTTAACCCCCGAAATGTCACTTGCGGAGTAGGACACCAATAATTAATAAAATTACGGGAAGCCGTAATTATCTGAAACATATGCCTGGGATAATCAACGAACAGTATTTTCGGTAAAAATGACATGAAAAAGGTTTCTTTCTCCTTTAGGTCCTTGGCCGAGGTGTGATAAATGCCAACTGGTTTGCCTCTACCTGATGATTTATCATATTGTAAAGTGTATTGAATTTACAGTATAAAATAAATAATATTAACTTACAGTATAAAAATAAATAATAGTAACAACGACAACAATAATGATATGACATACAACTATTATATTCTTCAAATCAGAAATGGGTATTAAGCATCTTTTAGATCGAATTTTTATACTTTTGTGTAATACATCGATTAGAGTTTCAACACATGTACTTCTGTAATGAATGGCCAACCTTCAAGATCAAAATGGAAGCCGTGAGTTAAGATAAGGCTGTGTTTGCGCAGGGATTATCAAAATTTCGAAGCAATTGTGAGTAACTTTTGTTGCAGATGAAAAGTCGTGGTGGTATCGTACTTTCGTCGCAGGTGGATTCTCGTTTAAATCTCCAAATTCACAGAGCAGGCCGAGCAGTTTGCCTAAAACACCGTCTCAAGAACGTCTAGAAATTGAGCGGAAGACACATGGCGGCGTGGTGTTCTTCAGAGACTACTATGCGCCGCTCTTGTTCAAGTGGCCGGTCAAGGCAATTACAGTTGTACTGTACATAGTGTACCTTGCATTCGCAATAGAGGGTTGCGCTGAACTGCAGGAAGGCTTGCAGCTGAAACACCTATACAATGAAGGCTCCTACGCTCTGGATCACCACGACAACACCGTGCAATACTTCAACAATTACAGCTTGTACGTGAGCTTGATGTTTAACAGCAAGTCCACCGAGTACCTGTCTCAGCAGTTTTTCGACACAGCCAATGAGCTAATTGACCTGTATAAAGACACCGGATACTTCCACGGCCGTGACTTCGCTATCTCATGCATTGGAGAGTTCCATAGCTATTACGAGAGAGCTGTCACCAATGCAACTAACAAAACAGACGACATGTTGAGGATGTTGGCAACCTTCATGCAGACACAGAGAGCCTTGGATATGAACTGCATGAAAGACATAATTATGGACGAACGCAACCGCATCACAGCAACACGGCTCTTCATTCAATCCAAAGACTTGCAGAATTCTCAACGGCAGATGGAGATGATGTTGAAGTCGCGCGAGCTGGTGTCTTTGCCAAAGTACCGTGTGTACAATATTACTTCATACTCTCCTTGGTTTGTTTTCTACGACCAGTACGCTACCATAATACCGAACACGTTGTTCAACCTTTTTTACACCATCGTTTCTATGCTGTTCGTGTCGCTGTTGCTGATCCCAAGTCCGATCGTCTGTGTCTGGGTACTTATAGCGGTTGTATCGATATGTACGGGAATGATAGGCTTCATGGCTTACTGGAAGGTCAATATGGACTCTGTAGCCATGATCAACGTCATTATGAGCGTTTGCTTTAGTGTCGACTTTTCCGCTCATATTGCTTACACATTCACATTATGTGAAGCTGACGACGTCGACAATAGAATGAAAATTGTCTTGTCACGAGTGGGCGTGCCTATCACCATGTCAAGTGTGTCCACGTTGGTCGGTGTGGCCTTGCTATATTTATCCAGCGCATACGTTGTACAAGTGTTTTTTAAGATAATGTTTTTAGTTATCATCTTTGGCACTTTTCACGGCTTATTAGTCATGCCGATACTTTTGAACCTAACCTATACACTGTTCTCAAGAAAAAAGAAATCTGATGCAGCTAATCAGGACGATAACCCGTTGCAACTGACACAGAGCCGAGATGAAACCAACAGCAAGAACAATGAAGGAAAATCAAACCTCGTTCAGTCTCATGAACAAGCAGAGGCAGAAACAAAAAAACAATCCGACAAAAATGTTGTTGAAGACAATGATAGGACTTCAAAGGTTGATCAACCGGATGAACCTCGTATGTCAGATGGCTTATTTCTGGTCCAGCCGTGCAAAGATATTTCTAAGCAAGACATACCCTCAAATTGAGCGAGGACACATGGTGTCAGTTATTGAACCGATTGAACTGCTTGTTGGCGAAATGTGTTATAAAACGTCTACTGACCTATGACTGGATCTTTTTAGAGGATCTGCCTCGTTGGTTGCAGTGACTAGTTCATTGAAATGTCACGCACGCGAGGACTGTATGGCCCCTCTTGCAGAAACATGTGAATACTTCGTCAATGAGTGTGAGGTGTAACTCCAAAATAAATATACTTTTTGACGCATTAGATGTTTGGTGGGGGCTCTGATTAGTAACGACCTACTAATCGGAAATTAGCTAAACTGTGTGTGGCATTACTAATGTATTGGAAGGTATTTTTCGTAATCCAATTTCTTAACTATAAACTCGCTCGCCATTAAAGGAGAAGGCAACCTTTTTCCATGTCAGTTTGAGCTAAAATAAGGTTGGTTGGTTATCCTAGACATATTTTCCACTTAATTACAGCTTTTCGTAATTTTTTTAATTACTCGGAGGCAACCATTTCGCGCCAATTTCTTTTCATATAGTCTGACTGTGAGAGCTGCCGAGTCAGTCATTGTTCTACCTCGGTTGTGTTAAGTTCCGTCGTCGTTTGCTTTCATTTACTAGTCAGTGAATATGCCACACTGTTGCTGCGTACCAGGAAGTACTAATTATCGGCTCACGCGCGCTTTGGGAGTACCTTTGCATCGCTTTCCGATGGATGACACACTTTGCCGTACTTGGCTCGTTCGTGTGAAGAACGCAGCGTTACCCGTCCACGCAACGGAGAATTACCGTGTGTGTGGCAAGCACTTTCTGCCGTCCGATTACGAAAGGGATTTGTACGTTGAACTGATGAAGGTCCCTGCGAAACAACGTCTGAAGAAGGTTGTCATTCACTCTGTGTTGATTCCCGGCAGTGCCCCGTCGCCACCCTCGAGAAGTGCGTATTTGAAGCGAGAAGCCTCGCGAGCTGTGGCCAGTACAGTGACTGGAGCCAGTGAAGGCACTTCATCTACTGCCGGTCACCCGTGCCTCCGAACGTACCTCAGAGCGTGCAATTCCTGGAACCAGTAGTGATTCGCTCGGTGCTGTTTTCTCCAGCCCAGAGCCTCTAAGCAGCCCTGCAGCGATATTGAGTAGTGGGAGTGATTACAGGCTCAGTTCGACACCCAGTGAAGAGGACAGTGAACAGATCGGTGAGCCAAACTTAGATAAGTTTATTGTGGACTTGTCTAAAGTGTTGGAGTTATTTAGAAGGTGCCAGGTATGTGGCGAGGGAGTCACACGACACGATGTAAGCAGTTTGGGTGCTCAGGTCACCATCCAGTGGGAGTGTGTCGCGGGACACTCTGGCAAGTGGGACAGTTGTTCCTCTGTCCGTGGTATGCCGGAGGTCCACTTAACCATGTCCAATAGTGGCTTGGCCTCGTCGAACTCTGAACACCACAAGCATTCCATTGAGGTAGGCATAACAACGCACACAGTGCATTTGCACCAAGATGTGTCACCATGTCTGTCCTCAGTAGCCGCCTCGTTTCTCTCAACAGCTGCCTGTGCCTGTGCGTACTCTGCCTCGTTATACTCGGGCTCAAACATGTACCCACCCACTGAATGTCCGTGAAAAAATTCCTCGTCACCACTGCTGTGAAAAAGGTCTCCGTCACTCACACTACTGTCACTGTGATACGGGTCACCGACTCCAGCCATTTTCAGCTTACAACACACTAAACAATCCCTAAATCCAACGTAAATTCTCTACTAACCTATCTTGCCGCAGAATACTCGCCGATGGAAAGTGGTGGCGACAATTGTTGAAAAACAGCACAAAACAAAAGTAGAATAGAACAGATTCGCACGGTAAAGTCAACGCAAAACCAAGTGGCGGGAAAGGCTTGCTTCCTAAAACGTCACTCCCGGAGTAGCGGACGAGTAATCTATAAAATTACGAAAAGCTGTAATTAAGTGGAAAATATGTCTAGGATAACCAAACAACCTTATTTTAGCTCAAAATGACATGGAAAACAATTTTGATTGAAATCACATCGTCATTTTGTGCACGCAATCTCGTTCCTCATAACACATTTCATAACGTCGGAGCCATTCAATAAACCAAACATATTGAAAAGAAGATAACAAAGCAGAGTTTGTCAATCAGCAGCATTCCTTTGAAGCAGAACGTATTGGTGAAATGTTAAATAATGATAACATCAATGAAGCCACAGACAATATTCGTGATTTAATTAAGCTCTGTCGATCAGCAGCAGGTATGAGATGCAATTCACGGTCAACTAAACATAAAAGCAATGCTTAGTTTGACCAATACTGTTTAAATAATAAACGGGAAACTCGTAGGTGTCTAGGAAATTGCATAAAAAATCAGTTGAAAATCAGACTCTCTACATACTTCAACGGGGAATATATCAAGCTTTATTAAATACTAAAAACATGCCTTTTTTGGACGTGAAAGTTTAGAAATTCATTCAATCTTTAAATGCCTCAGACTCAATTTTTTTGGAAATTTGTAAAAAACCAAGAGATACATTAAGACATAAGACGTCTAGTGACCAGTGGTTTCATACCTTTGGAAATGGGCACAGCAGTTGCTTTAAGAAAGTCGTTTGAGTAATGAGTACATTCAGTTTGGTATATTTGTCAAAGAGTTTTTAAGTCGCGCAAACTTGACTCTACAAGTTCCGCAAATGGTACTGAGGGAAATTTTGGAAAGTACTCTGGATAAAGAGAACACGATTGATGAAATCAAAGTGGGTATAAACCAGATAAAAAAACGATAAATCTGTAGGTGTGGATGGAATTTAGTTAGAGTTTTAGAAATATTGCGCCTCTTTCTTTCCACAAACCCTCCAGTTGTTATTCAATCGTATTATAAATACAGGTATTTACCAACAGCTTGGAGTCAAGGGGTAATTGTGCCATTGTTCAAGAAAGGTAAAAGAGATTCGGCTGAAAACTATAGCGACATAACATGAATGGAAGTTGTAAACAAAGTTTTCTCACAAGTGTTAGTCAACATATTACAGGAATGATCTAACGAGAACGACACAGTAAATGAAAACAAGGCTGGGTCCCGGAAAGCGTATTCCACGGTATATTTTAAGTACACTGATAAATAAATTGTATTTCAAAAAGTAGAGGTAGATTTTATTGTCTTTTTGTGGACTTTCAAAAACCTTTTGGTATAACTGGTAAAGCGTATAATGTTTTACAATCCATGTATGAAAATATTTGTTACTGCAGACACAATCTGTTGTGTTTTGATATATCTATACATATATCTATACATATATATATACATACATACATATATATATATATATATATATATATATATATATATATATATATATATATATATATATATATGTATTTTCATTACCCATATTGTATATTTGAAGTGCCCCCAGATCTTGGACACGTCACGTGATACTGGCATTTAAAAGCTCGCCAGTTCTGAGTGCTCTGTAAGCATTAGACTGTGACCACCCTTTCTAGCTGGCTCAGTAGAGATGGTGTAGCTCCTTTAGGACCTTCATACGCTGTAAGATTTTCGGCAAATTATGCCTCACACTGTAACATCAAAGTCATGTTGTTATAAATATCAAGCATTTTCTTCGAACAGTCTCTCGTTCAGTTCCCAAAATCGGTAACTGGCCATTTTTACACTCCGCACGCCAGGGATATGACGTCATACCACCTATCGCGCGCAATGTTAAAATGGCTTATTCTTGTTACTTACTACTTCAGTTACATCGAAGTAAAAAATGTGAAGGTTCTTATTAAGTGATTTAAAAAAGATCTACATTGGGATCTTGACGTGTGAAGCTTACTCAAATCCTTCATCCTTACAGCTTCCTAATTTTTGATTGTCGTGCTTGTCAAATCCAGATTTAACTGCTAAATGTAATTCTCAATTACCTTGACAATTTGAAACCCATGCGTCCAATATTTTTAAGAAATGACATTCTTTACCCACTATAATCTCACATTTTGGTTACTCGGTGCTCATGTCATTATGCTGCTGTGCTTCACAATGAACTTGTTCTGTATTTTGTTGACCGTTGTTTTACAACGCCCAATACTATTCAACACGTGACATTTTAATACGTCACACTTGATGTTACAGATAGTGTGCAAACTAACACATGGGATTGTTTAAATACCTGATTTACCCACACCGAGAAAAAATAAATTGCAAGATAAAAGTGGTAATGACGTGTTCACCTACAGTTCAAGGTCCACTGGATTTTATTTCTTTACACTGCTCTGCAGTTTGTCAAAAGGAGCCACAAGCACCCAGGTACGCAGTTGACGTATGCATTTCAATGCACGTGGCTTTTCACAAGCGTCAGTTGCTGGGTTTATCTTATTTCCCCCGACAATATCGTGCTATATAAAGAGCAAAATTGTTGCACCAGTGTTACACACTCAGAGCAAGTATGCTGTATACGGTGGCTTTGTTGTGCTTTATCAGCGCTTCACAAGCGGCTGTATCGAGACCAAACATTATTGAGCTTTCGCCTCGTGGTATCAGGTTCGAAATAAACGGTAGGTTTTACTTGTATACGCTACGTGGTTACCTCTGATTCAGTGCAACGTCATTGGTTGTGTCAAAAGAATTCACCAAGTGTGCTATCTACATGGCGTGAAAAAAGGGAAAACAATGAACCACAGACAAAATAAGATATGGTGATGTTTTGGACCCAGTAAACTATCTATCTATTATTGTGTAACAGGAGTGCCCTGGACATGATTATGTAAGTGAGATATATGCGCCCTCTAGTGGTCAAGCTGTGTATTACGTATGGAATTTTCCTATGATGTTGAGTCCTTTGGACATGGCCAAATATGGTCAGAAGCTAGGAGCTATGGGCCTTGCCCTTCAGATCGTGTCTGATTGGTTGAAATTGTGTACTTAAGCTTTGTCTCTGTCAGACACGAGGAGTCCAGTCGCAGAGTTCAAGGAGCAAACATTAACACTTTCACTCACACCAAATTACAACTGTTTGTGCAGCTTTCGGGCTCCTCCCGAACTTGGTTGCCAACAGTTTAGCCCCATGCAATTCTCGGGCTCCTCCCGAGCTTGATTGCATCTCACCTTTCGGATCTGAATAACCAAATTGCCCCGTTCTTGCACACACAACTATTAATCAGCGACTGGCTTGCCCGTGTATCAGAACTGTATAAATCACAACGCTGCGATACTAAATCATGGAACAACTGGATTGCTTGTAAGTGTGGAATATTGTAGTTATATATTCTTACAATAAACCCATGTATTATTCACCAACTTTTAGTTTTCAACATCACCCTCAGTCCGCACCGGGCTCGTAAAATCGGGGCGCCTTGGTCGTAGATACCGCCCCCGTTACAATTGTATAACAAAATGATTGAGAACATTAAAAATTAGTTTGGTTTTTAGGATCATTTGTTATTCCCTGATTTTTTTTGTACAGATAGTCCTGGTGTACGGCTGGTAGCAGTTCACTTTAATGTCAACAAACCACTGTCAGGAACACGAGCTGGTGATTGGAACGTCGACATTCGGTCCAAGACAAGTAAGCAACATGCACGGCTGCAGGCGCTCGATAAGCGGACAACGGGCCCTGCACAAACGGTCAACGGGCCCTGCAGAAAGGCAAAAATGTCGCAATGTCGAAATTTGGAGCACGGTTGCTTCTCGATGCAGCCTTGGTGCAAAGCTATACATTAAATGTGTAGCTAGCTGTATTTTAACGATAGTCATCATACAACTAACTGGTTGGCTAAGTATTAGTTAGCTGTAGTTTGACGGTAGTCTTCATATAACTAACTGACTGGCTAAGTGGTATCTAACTGTATTTTGACTATAGTCTTCATACAGCTAACTGACTGGCTAAGTGGTATCTAGCTGTATTTTGGCGATAGTCTTCATATAACTAACTGACTGGCTAAGTGGTATCTAACTGTATTTTGACGATAGTCTTTTGGCTAGCTAAGTGGTACTTAGGTGTATTTTGACGATAGTCATCATACAACTAAATGACTGGCTAAGTGGTACCTAGCTGTATTTTGACGATAGTCTTCATACAGTTAACTGGCTGGGTAGGTTCGAAGCAACATGTCTCACCCTGTCTGCATGAATGGCCAGCTCTGACACTTTTAAGGGTAAATGAGCTATATCTCCGAAATTAGTACCCGCTGACACCAAACTCCTTTATCCGACTACAACTTTCCCAAATACGCAGACTTGGTCAATGAAAATAGTGTGCTATTATGAACAAAGACGTTATTTTGGACACTCAAGGAAAAACTGATCCTTAAGAACTTGTTTTCTTGTGTTAGTTGACGCCAATAGTTTAATTGCAGGGTTCAAATCTACGAGTTAATGAAGACCTAGTATTGTATAGAACTACGCATTTCCTTCATTTCCATTCTTATTAAAACCTAACCACTGGCACACTTGCATGTTTGCCACGGCTTCCGTGCCCAGCCTGTGGCACTGCTAGACAGGTGCACCGAATGCAAGAAACAAATGTCGAGGTATGGTAAAAATAGTTGTATTATACATTTTATGTAAAGATACAACGAATGTTTGTCTTCGTTTTCATTTAAAGCAAATTCATTCCTACGCATTTAAAAAAACACAAGTGCTGCCAATTCTAACTAAGTGTAAAAAGTTGATAAATAACTCCAAAAATTAAGTGGAAAAACCTGACACGAGATTGTTCTACTGGACTTTCACCCCAATATGACGTACTTCAGTATTTCAGGCGGCAACACAAGTCTTGTTGTGACCAGTCCCTCTCCAAGTGCTGTGGTCACTCGAGATCGAACTCGAAATTGCTTTCGTCATTTCCGTTTCACTTTTTGTGAGTGCAAGAAAAATTTTGATTATCCAGTGCTCAAGAACATTGTGGTTTATGAAAATGTGATTCTAGTAGAATAGAAAAGGACAAAATTAATCTCGAGTAAAATTAAAGATTTGACCCTGACCCTGTTGCTTTCAATATGGTTTGTATTCTTTCACAAGGTGGTGTGTTAGCATCTTGAAACATATTCCTCTATTGTACCCCCCCCCCAGCTATTCCTAGATCTTTAGTGACTGTTGCCAAGGCTTAAGCCTAATCGTCTTCTACAAACAAATCACAATCTAGCACAGTATAGAAACTAATGATCTTCAAATGTTTCATATACTTTACTGGTTACATATTTTTTGATTCGCCACCTATGAAAATTTTTTGAAAACAGAGCGATTTAAACAGGTATGAAGCCACTGACTTTCATTCATCATAAATCGTCATATTGGTGACAATGCCTTGTGTCTTGAAGTCAGAAAAGCAAACGAAATTCCAAGACAGGTGGTGCATCAGCTTTACTTGTACATTTAAAAATAGTAACACAGTTTTCATGCTGAAATTCATCCTGGAACAAAGTCAAAATGAACAAAATCCAGTGGCGGATGGGGGGGGGGGTCGCTTTGCGAATTGCCAACTAGCATATGCGTGCACCCAAGGGAGCTCGGGGGGCGAATGCACAATGCATAGCTCTTGAATAAACCCCGTTTGCCTTTTTTTAGTAATAAGGTCCAAAACCCAAAAATTCGAGACCCCTGCATCCCAACATTTTAGGCTGGACGGCCGCATGTGGCGAAATTCTGGTTATTCCTGTGCCCTGCCCCCTTAACTCAGAATCCTAGATCAACACCTGAAATCCTTTAGACTTTTGTGTAATATGGTAACAGCAGCCGATTGTTTCATCAAACTCGTTTCACTAAGCTCACAAAAACACATGTACAAGTGTAAAGACACGCCACTCAAGTTTTGCTTCCTGTTTTAGATGGCAAATGGGTGTACGAAAACAAAAATATTGACATAAAGAAAGGCGATCGAGTATATTATTGGATATACCAGGTTCGTTATGGCCTTGGAGAACAACTGACGAACCAGATGCACACCGTGTCAAAGGGAGGCAGTGGCAACACAGGCGGAAATACAGGTGGAAATACAGGTGGAAATACAGGTAAGAAGGCTGTGAGACGCGCAAGGAACAAAGTTAGGCATCGCTAAGTGTGCATAATTAAGCGTTAATGAAAAGTTGTTTCATGGTGCTTTGGGTAGAGGTTTGAATTGGTATGTTAGAGGAAAGGTTTCTTAAATATTGCCCTTAATTGGCGTTACAGCCACGGCAAAGCATTGAGACATATTTGATGTATTTACACGACTGCAAATTTAAAACCTTTTAGTTGAACGTTTTAGTTCAAACAATTTAATATAAGAATGCGTTTTGTTTACATGATAAGTTTGATACTACTACGAAGTTAGTTGAGCGTAAGCTGTGTGTTCTCGTTCTAAGTGTTATTAGCAATGTTAACCTGTTCAGTGTTCTAATGTATGGTTTATTTGGTTAAAAGCTGTTCCCACAACTAGTCTACAAATTCTGTAAAATACAAAATAGAATACTTTGTAAAATATTTTGTAGGTGTATCTAGTCTTTGCTTTTGGCTGCCGTATTGTTCTACCATTCCGTTGATAGCAGAATACAGAAAAAGAAGTAGGCAGCTTCATGCCGAAATTTACAGGCACGTCTGTGCCAGTGAGCGCGTGTGACAACTCATCACCTGTGGTCATTGCATGTACACTGTTAGGAAAGACACATTTTTAGATAAACTGAAATATGAGGTTTGTAGGTGGCAACCTTCGACTTGTGTTGGACGAGCAGTTCAACGGAAATTCCCTGAACACAAACAACTGGGACTTTGAAGTCACCACCTGGGGAGGAGGTGTGAGTATACATGTGTGACCCACTAGGGGAGCTGTGAGTATATGTGCACGTGACGCAAGGTGTGGGCCGTCTATTTGGTATTGATCACGTGGGCTCAGTCAGTAAAATTGTCTTAACGCGAAAGCTCGTCAAAGTTCCTGACGAAAGTACCATCTTGCAATGTCTAGTACGGAATGATTCACTTTCCCCGGTGAAGGAATTTCCTGAAATAATTCACAGAATTCACGATATTTGAAATACGCAGCAAGGAAAAACTTTGTAGTCACCACAAAGTTTCTAATCTCCCTCCCACTTAAATAAAGGCGCGCAGGCGATCACAGTCAGCTGACTAACAAGATCAACAGTAATAGTAGATTATCATGTGTGACTGCACTCCGAATCTGACAGCTCAGTAAGCGGGTCAAGTAAGCAATGTACAAAAAATAATTAATATATTTGAATATTACGACACCTTTATAACTATTTTTATATAGTTAGGACTTATACCAGTTGCCTCTTAATTGGAATGACTGCTGCTTACATGTAAGTCGTCATCATTTTGTTTACATCCAAAGTCAAAGGTCACATTTCCCGTATAAGGGAAATGTACTGCGTCTGTCTTGCAATACCAAATAAGGAGACAGACTTTGCATTGTGGGAGAAAAGTCTATGAAATGACAGGCAGTTGACAGATCATTTTTCGAAATTTGAAACCAAAAGAAAAATTCACAACAAAAATTCAAAAGCTTTACGCGCAAACCGTAAAGATGACTGGTGAGCAGGTTGAATTCTATCTCAGTAGCCCAGAGCCAATCTGAATTATGCAAATTAGTCTTTTTTTCGCGTTCCACGCATCTTCAAGCTTACGTAAACGTAATTATCAACTAATTGTTTTTCACCAACAGACGAACACATTCTTTGTGAACGTTTGAGCAATTACTTCCTGACGTTTCGTTATTATGCGTTCACAACAACACCAGACTATATAGAGCATGCGAGCATCACAGTGTTCTCCCATAACGAAGCCATTGCGGTATGTTCGAAGATTTCTTGTAATCGCCAACAGCTCTTTCGCGCCTAGTCTGAACGTTGTTCAAGATTGTTGATGTTGTTCTAGTAACGTTACAAATAGTCTACCTTTTGTGAGTGTTGCCTTCGGCCATTTGATGCAACTAATGACATGTCATGCTCGTTTCGAAAGTCGTCAATGAAAATTGTAAAGCATACACTCAACGAAAAAACTCGAACGTCGGGGTTCAGTGATCAACGTTCCCCTAACTCATTGAAGAAATCTGTAGAAAACATCAGCGATAGTTTACTAATACGGTGACTTTGAAGACAACTTGTTGACTACAATAACAATCACAAATGCACGAAATTCTGTGAAGTAACATCAGATTTTCTATCACGGGAGAAGCAGCTTTTAGAAGTCATCAGTTGGGCCGTTTAAGTTTCCCACATGGGACAATATCGTTGGCCAAATTTTGATCTCCGTCAGCTCTCTTGTGTCAGTCTACGTCACAGCATAGAACTCTCGGACTGGATTGCCACGCGCGGCTGAGATTGTCACGTGCCTGCGTGGGTAGTTGTTTGCGGCTTCTTGCTGTAGAATATAGGACTGAGGGTGTTGTTTTGGAACAGAAAAAAGCCAGCCGAGTTCACGGCCCAACTCATTGGTCCTGCAAGTCAGCGCTTGTTCTATGCTCAGATCGAGTGGAGCTTATATAGACTGGGTCGAGGGGGTTGTGGGTCGTGGGTCGAGTGGGTCGTGGCGGTCCACTAGGGGATTTTAGAACAATCCGTTTTGTACAAACGAAGTAAGTTTAGAACTGTTATCACCAAAAACTTCATCCGATCAAACTCTTTCTATATTTTTGCAATATTTAGCAGTTTTATGGCCCAGAAACGAAGGATTATCTGTTCGCGATTCGGAAAGTCGGGAAGCCGACCGTGGATACTACTGCTGCCGAGCTGATCGGTGAAGCCATGTACACGTATAATAATTTCGAAAGTTTGCAGTTTAGAAGACTATTGGCCCTTCGGAATATCGGCTCTTACCGGTGGGAATTGTATTTCCATCTTTTGGCTGCTCGGACAAAAAGCCCTTCGAATTATTGACCCTTAGGACCCATGGCGTTAATGGTCCTATATTCACATGTTCAAATGCTTTCAGACATGAGCTAACGATCTTATTGCTCATTTCTCACATGTTTACACGCATAGCTTATTCCTCACATATTCATTCGCTTACAGACCATAGCTAATGGCCCTACTTCTCAGATATATTAACTCGCTTACAGACAATATTTAGCTAATGGCCCTATTCCTCACATATTCACTCACTTACAGACCACAGCTAATGTCCCTATTCCTCACATATATTAACTCGCTTACAGACAATATTTAGCTAATGACCTCATTCCTCACATATTCACTCACTCACAGACCATAGCTAATGGCCCTATTCCTCACATATATTAACTCGCTTACAGACAATATTTAGCTAATGACCTCATTCCTCACATATTCACTCACTTACAGACCATAGCTAATGGCCCTATTCCTCACATTAACTCGCTTACAGACAGTATTTAGCTAATGACCCTATTTTTCACATATTCTCTCACTTACAGACCATAGCTAATGGCCCTATTCCTCACATATATTAACTCGCTTACAGACAGTATTTAGCTAATGACCCTATTTTTCACATATTCACTCACTTACAGACCATAGCTAATGGCCCTATTCCTCACATATATTAACTCGCTTACAGACAATATTTAGCTAATGACCTCATTCCTCACATATTCACTCGCTTACAGACCATAACTAATGGCCTTATTCCTCACATGTTTTCGTTCAATATTTTAATCAAACTAACGTGAAGTCAAAGCGGAACGAAATGAGCAAATTTTTGTCAGAAACGGAAAGTATTATTCATGATCAGTTGCTTTGAATGAGAACAGCGTTTTTTGGGTCCATTTGATAAACCGCAGTCACGATTTGATTACTTTTCTTTTCAGAACAACGAATTTCAAATTTACACACCAGAAAAGAAAAACACCTTCGTAAAGGATGGGAAACTTTTTATAAAACCAGTAAGTCTCAGCTTAAACATTAAATGTACTCAATTTCTCTAGAATATTGTTTTAACTATGTGTTATCTACGTGTGCATGTAGTTTCTACGGCTTGTTGTCAATTTGTGCAATGTTGTAACTGAGTGCTTGTTGAATGACGCTCGTAAGACTTCTGTGACGGAGTGCCATATACTTGTATAAGCCGATGGGATTTACTCTTCCGTATATCAGGCGAATTTCATAGGACACAATCGAATACTTAGAATAAAATGAACATTTTTGGCTGTCAATGGTTGCAATCATCGCCAGGGAGATGGTTAGATGGACTTTCAGTGAAGTGGTGAAGTTCCCGCCTTAGGCCACGTAATACGTCATCAATGTCATTTTGATGGTGATCGGATGCATTGACAGTCGAAGGCTAAGTACTCGATTGTGTTCCATGAAATTTGCCTAATATTTGACTCACCAATTGGATGAAATTATTTTCTGAGCTTTTCTCTTCCTTTAGACTCTTACATCCGAAAGATTCGGGGAAGCATTTCTAACTTCTGGAGTATTGGATCTGAAAAGTAAGAATTTGAAACCATGAACATGATTAATGTATGCTAGATGCCGGTCAAAACGATACATCTTTAGAAACTAAGGCTTATATCTTATGTGTTATGCAAATTGATTCATGCACCGAATATGTTCATAGGAGAAGGCATTAAGTGCGCACGTCATGTCTTCAATTTCGGTGCATATCTTGTCTGAAAGAAAACAGTTGTTCAAAGCAATATAAAAGTAGCTAGTCGACACTACGTGACACATTGTTTCTTTCCTTTGATTAATTACAAGTCGACACTACGTGACGCATTGTTTCTTTCCTTTGATTAATTACAAGTCGACACTACGTGACACATTGTTTCTTTCCTTTGATTAATTACAAGTCGACACTACGTGACACATTGTTTCTTTCCTTTGATTAATTACAAGTCGACACTACGTGACACATTGTTTCTTTCCTTTGATTAATTACAAGTCGACACTACGTGACACATTGTTTCTTTCCTTTGATTAATTACAAGTCGACACTACGTGACACATTGTTTCTTTCCTTTGATTAATTACAAGTCGACACTACGTGACACATTGTTTCTTTCCTTTGATTAATTACAAGTCGACACTACGTGACACATTGTTTCTTTCCTTTGATTAATTACAAGTCGACACTACGTGACACATTGTTTCTTTCCTTTGATTAATTACAAGTCGACACTACGTGACACATTGTTTCTTTCCTTTGATTAATTACAAGTCGACACTACGTGACACATTGTTTCTTTCCTTTGATTAATTACAAGTCGACACTACGTGACGCATTGTTTCTTTCCTTTGATTAATTACAAGTTTTATAACTCGGTGTATTTAACGCCATTCTACGCACTGTTTTAACAATTTCGACATTTCACTATTCCGCATGGGCAGTGCACCATAGGGGCTCGGGGGGGGGAGGGGGCTATAGCCCCACGTTTTTCAGTGCTGCGTCGCCCATGTTCCAATACACCTTACTCTCACTCTCACGTTATTCCACTATTCCAACACACCGTACTCTCACTCTCACGTCATTTCACTATTCCGACACGTCTTACTCTCACTCTACGTCATTTCACTATTCCGATACACCTTACTCTCACTCTCACGTCATTTCACTATTCCGCCACGTCTTTCTCTCGCTCTCACGTCATGTCACTATTCCGACACACCTTACTCTCACTCTCACGTTATTCTACTATTCCGACACACCGTACTCTCACTCTCACGTCATTGCACTATTCCGCCACGTCTTACTCTCGCTCTCACGTCATTTCACTATTCCGACACACCTTACTCTCACTCTCATGTCATTTCACTATTCCGACACGTCTTACTCTCACTCTAATAATAAATCCCGCTGTGAGGGGAATAGGGTCCGGGAAGGAAGAGTTATGCGCACGAGCAGGCGCGGGTCACATGTGCGTGATGAAGTCTTAGTGCCATGCTATTAGAAGAAAATAGCCGAAATTCGAAAGACTAGCTGTTACTTTTATATGTAGAAATCGAGAAGCTGTAAACGACAGCCTTAGATTTGGGAACATGTCTTCCCATGTAACTGAACAGGACTAGTAATTGAGGACTTTAAAATGACATGACGCTCTTTTTGCAGAACTCTACGGGAAGTGTACGATGGGTGAAAATTGGGGATGTTTTAGAGAGGCCAAGTACGGTTTTATCTTGCCTACGATGTCTGGTAAAATCAACTCAAAGATTACTTTCAAATACGGTCGTGTAGAGGTCATGGCGAAGTTACCACGTGGAGACTGGTTGTGGCCAGGTGAGTCGTAAGTACTTGGCCTCAAATTTACCTTTTGAGGTCTGGTTATGATGCGGTAAGCCATCAGTACTTGGCCTTAAATTTTCCTTGTGTGAACGCGTGCGTTCAGTAGCGCTAGGACTTACGCTAGAACGTAGCCAAAATCTAGCCAAAGTAACGTGTTTTCATATAAAATACACGGCAATATCTCACCCAATCACGCGAAATCTTGCTTTTTAGCAAGGTCCTAGCGTTAGTGAGCGAGAGGCTGGTTGTGGCCAGGTGAGTCATGAGTACGTGACCCTAAGTATACCTTGTGAGGTTTGTTTGTGACCGGGTGACTCATGAATACTTCATCGTAAATTTATCTTTTGAAGCCTGGTTGTGAACAGGTGAGTCATGAGTACTTGATCATGAATTTACCATGTGAGGTCTGGCTGTGACCAGGTGAGACATGAGAACTTGACCGTAATTTTTTTTGGATCGTACATTTGTCAGTTATAGACTGACTGTGACTGGGAAAGTCACGCTGGGCTGGATACCGTTGTTAGAGCGACGTTGATTCCACATGCATAAACGTAGAGACATTATTGACATAACTAAACACGACTTCTTGATGCATCCTAATATCTTTGAGGTCTTTAATTGAAATGAACTATTAACACCATGATAACTACATGCCACTGAGTACGCCAAATATTAGTGCATTCTTTGGCAAATCCTCCCAAAAGCAGAAATCATGTTGCATTGGAAATGCTAACGAGATTTTAATAATTTGGAATCTCCTGAGCCCAGAGTCAAATCACTGCAGGGCCCGGGATCAAATACTTTTACTCAAAATCGAACTCAAAATTACTTTGGGGATTTTCTATTCTACTTTTGTGAAAACCCAAAAAATGCCCGTTATTCTATGCTCGAGTATATAATGCCTTAAGGGGATGTTGCAAGAGGATTGTTTCTTTTTTGTTGGCATCATGGCAACACAAGTATAGCGTGGTGCAAGAGGAAGGTTTCACTTTGTTGGCACCATGGCAACACAAGTAAGGCGTGTTGCAAGAGGAAGGTTTCATTTTGTCAGCACCGTAGCAACATAAGTACGGCGTGTTGCAAGAGGATGGTTTCACTTTGTCGCTATCATGGCAATATATTGTCGATTTGTCATTAAATTCAGCCAGCATGCACTCATTTCTCTTGGCTTTCAAGGGTTTTACGAGAGGTATAGCAAGCATTGTCACTTTCCCCCCAACAGTAAAACTACTGACCCCTGTTGGTGGGAATGGAACGTTGTTTTCTAAACGATACGTTTAAATGAAAATATGCTGACCAAATGCTCCACAAATCACAGCGTGACGACATGGCAAACTGGTAAAACATGCTGTGAGATGCGTGCAGATAGGGTAAGCGGATAATACACATTATGAATAGTGTGCGGGAGATACATGCGTGAGAAACGTGCAGGTAGGGCATTAAGAGTAATATCGGTGGTGACAGGAATGCGCATACTGAGCAAATGGGTGATAGATGCCTCGAAGAGCTTGTGTACACGGCAGTAGGGTGCTAATCCGATGAGGAGACAAATGAAATAATGCAGATGTTTCAAGATTAAGCATTCAATTGATATTATATATACCTCCGGATATGGGTGCGTGTGTATGATTTCTGTCTTTCTGTTTCACTAAGTTCTTAATAAAGCAGATTCTCTTTTCGTTCTTTCCAGCTATTTGGCTCCTTCCTAGGCCTTCAAGTTATGGTGGATGGCCAAGATCTGGAGAAATAGATCTTGTTGAAAGTAGAGGTAAATAGGGTGGTTATGTTAAGTTAATTATATAAAATGTAGAATTTGGTTCTACCTGTAAGCTACTTTGGATCAAACGTTTCGACAGCCATGTCAAATATGACGTAAACAGACACGGGCGGAGTCAAAGGTGACATATGTACATCAAGAAGCGCCGTGGAGGAGGTGTAACGGTCCCCTATCAATTTAACAATAAATGTGCACCATATAATCTAGGCCGAACGGGCGATTCCCTGGCTCCGAAAAAGCATATTTATTCTTACCTCCATTTTAAAATGCTTCGGTCAGGTACAATAGTTTTCAAAATAATCTGGGCAACGCCAAAACTCCCCGTTGTCAGAATGAATTTCTGTTTTTTTTTAATTTCCTCTTCACAAACATTTCATTTTTCACATTATTTTCACCAGACTTCGTCTTTTGTGGTGCTTAGTGGACTACTGTAAGTCCTCAATGAAAACATCCCAAAAGTACACGTGCTTGTTGCAGGCAACAGAGACTACGGCAACATCGGGATTCATCACATGGGATCCACCCTCCATTGGGGTACCAGCCCTGGTCAGAACCGCTGGGGGATGACACATAAGTCTTAGTGAGTAAACGATTCTGTCTGAGCTCAGGGATCCCATGTGGTTGTTGTGGCAATGATTGGCTTTGCTGGTTCCGTCGGGTCAACCGGCTAGGACAGCTGACTGGTTCTCGATGACGACCTCCAGCTTTTAAATCAATCAGATGTCTTATAGGGTTGACGGAACCGGAGAAGTCAATCAAGTGCAACTATATTGTACCATGAACCTTTCCGTTAGAGGGGCATCTTTTGAAGATGTGGTGGGTTTGGTAACACTTTGTAATAATGTCACCAACCTTGGCTTGAATGTATTTGATGAATATGCATGGTAACCCTTTATTGGATTTGTAGAAATACTACAAGTATTAGTATCGATGGCACACCTTTGATAAAGCCAACTCAGCGTATTAGCTTTATTCATGTCATTCTATTTTATGCGTGTTATGTTGTTGAAGAAGCAGTTGACAGAATTATTTGCAGTAGTTGCCATGGTAACTATTTTTGAACTTTCAAAACAGCGCTACTGCTCATTGGTGTTAGTAATTAGTTGATGCAAATCTAATACATTAGATGTATGCAGCTTTTATGTTGTTTTAAAAACGGCATATCAAAGTCTGTGTACAAGTTTTTGGGAGGGGCCACTTATGATTTAAGCAAGGTTGCCTGCCTTGGCTTCAAATGACTGTCCTCAAGCCTAGTAAAATTTGTGACCTTGACCGGATAATACGTGGTCATCATAGTAACAATTAAGCTTACCAACACCAGTGAGGTTTACCAATGAGACAACTCAGGTACTTTTGGCAAGGTTGCCTTGTTCTAACGTGAAATGGCCCCCAAACATAAAATTATTGATGATAACCACGACAACGGTGTATATTTCAGCTTGGAAACCCCTCAAGTTTCAAGGGAGGATCACTGTAAATACTTTGAACACGGTTCTATGCTTTTAGCATGTCATTCCCATCAAATTTAAAACTAACATTACCACAATGACTTATGAATTAAAACTTGAACGTTTTAGTAACGCACCTTCTGGTAAAACCTGGGCCGACGGAATGCATAAATACGTACTGGACTGGGATGAATCTGGAATCAGGTAGGTGTCTTAGCAACGTTAATAGATGAGTTTCACTTAGAAATAAACACCAGACAAGTCAAGTGTCCATAGGTATGGATACAGAGTCAGTTCAAACGAATTTCAATACACCTACATAGGCTAGGGAGTCAGTACCGCCAGGTGTTAACAAGCGTGCATACTATGTCAGTCCAGTCTGGTGTCAATAGATCTGGATTAAGTCCAGTAAAGTATAAATGGGCCTTGAAACATATAGAAGAGATGAACGTTTGGGGAAAATGTGTCAACTACCAATGCCTGATTTATCATCTGAAGACCGAAAAACTGGTGTCGATGGAGAGTGCAGGTTGAGGTTTGTCGACTGGAGATGGAAGAGAGTAAAACCGATATCGATCTCGGATAAAAACTGGTTGGTGGCGGGAGTGAACCTGGAGTCGACCGGTGCGAGGGTTACGCTCACAATTTCTTGTCTCCCCACTTAATTAAACCTCTCTATGCCTATGGCGGGTGGTCAGTGCTATCGTCTGAACCGGGACGGCAAAGTTGAGTCAGACGGGTCTGATGCAACAAGTCCTGGTAAAGCCAGCATAAGCACCTTTTGTGCGTAAACACTTTTGGAGGCCACCGTTATCTTTGACTGTGACCATCGACAAAACTGTCTTAATTTTGTCGCCTGTCAGTCATGTTTTGCCAGTCCTTGTTTTTGAAAGTATTGTGGCTAATATCTAGACACTTTTGGATATTTTGCCGTCATTTTTAACAGAAATCCATCAGTGAATGGCTTCTGTAATGACACCCAGAGAGACGGGTTAGGTTGTCCAACAAAACTGCAAGAGCGGCCGTTCGGCGACCAGCAGGCTTACGGACACTGGACCCATATGGCTGCGTCGTGAGCTTGATGCTGGACTCGTCTGGATTGTGTCTGCTTCTGAACATATGTTCAATCATTCTTTTAATGCCACTGATTTCTAGGTATGTGCCTCGTTGGAGACCCAGCGTGGACATTAACTCCATTTACTTTTAATTAAGACCATTTGCAATTGTTCATTAGACACATTACAGGTGGTTTCGTGACTTGAAAAGAAATGTCAGTTCATTAATGCTTATAAACAGGCTTTATAAGTTTTCTTTTCACGACCGGTCATTTTATGCGACAAACGTTGTCTCAAGCAATAACGAACTGCAAGTTGTTTGTTTCGTATCGAGCAGATTGTCCGACATTAGCTTGAAGAGTTGACAAAAAAGAGCGTTGGGTTGTTGGGGTGCTCTGTGATTCCATTACAAGTTCGGTGAACTTATACGTATTATAAAACTCGGGAAGTAAGGGTTTATAATTTCAAGGTAGCTGAGGTGAATCTTTGTAAATGTCTAGTATCAATTTATATTCTGTGCTTCTGAGCTGTTGTCGTTTCATACTTGTGTTTACGAACACGAAATGGAGACAACTCAAATCCAAGATAGTAACCAACAAGTTGTTTGTCAGCATCGTTTGTTTCACATGTACATCCGTTGTATGTATTCTTATTTGTCAGGCGTCTTACTCTCAACGCATTCTATGTAGACTTGGTCAGATTTCCACAACAGGTTCAAATATCGACTGGCATCTTTCAGAACGTACGTGGATGGTGTACAGGTTCTCAATGTGCGTACACCCAGTCAGGGGTACTACAGATGGGGAAACTTCCCTGAGGGCAATGTTTGGGGTTCCGGATCCAAGGCGGCACCTTTTGACAAGCCGGTTAGTTTATGTTGCGAATATTCAATTCACTTAATATAAACTCGCAATCCGAGGTGAACTTTAGATTTAGACCACTTACTGGTATAAACTCAACTTATTTCTTATTACTCAAATGGTATGTGACTTCCGGGTTTGGGCCGGGATTCCTCGAAACTATGCTCCGTTTCTTAAAGTGACACACAGTGACAACCCAAGCATAATTTTGTCCACTGTCCAAGGGAAAATTTGAGACCAGATTCATAACGTTAAAAGGTCTGAAGGAAAATTTGTTTTCGTGATGTATGACGTGTTTACTGTCGCCTTAAGTATAAGCTCGACTTGATTTCGATCGCTTACAATTGTGTAATGAAAAAACTGAGCGCGTGAGATGAGACTACGAGTTCAGAGCATGATTTCAAGCAATGACGAATTGCCATATCTTTCCAACCCCTGATACCACTTCTCATATGAGAGAGGAATACGTGGAAACAAAATTTACAATCAAATTTACTTTATTTTCTTTTATGAAACAAAGATTTAAAAGTGCCGGTTTAGCTGGCTCAATAACAAAAGTAGAATTAGACGTTTTGCGCTCATAAAAATTGCCGTTGTCTGTCGATCGCTTTAACACACCCGCCAAATTTCATGAAGATCCTGTAACCGCTCTAGGAGATATGGCAGCATGCAGACGACAGACGCAGGACGCTGTGACCCCTGGACGTCCAGACGACGGACGTGGACGCTCTGACCCCTGGATGCCCTGACCCCTGCACGCCACGACCCCTGCACGCCCTGACCCCTGCACGCCCTGATCCCTGGACGCCCTGACCCCTGATCCCTAGATGCCGTTACCCCTGGACGCCGTTACCCCTGGACGCCCTGAGCCATGGACACCCAGACCAAGATGACGTCAAAGATACTCTTTTCTTTACATTCACCAATTTAGAACACAGAGTGAGTTTTGTCAGTCGGAATATGCCATCAAAATGTAAACATTTCATAACTTTCAGCCCATATGGCGGCAGTTGAGTGAGTATCTATCATGTATGGGTCATCCGTCAGTAACTATGGCGGCCATTATAGGTGTTGGTGTACCACCAAAAACCAAAATTAAGATTAAAGCAATTAAATAAAATTTAGTTAAAATGAAATATTTGGAATTGAGTTGAATGAGGACTGTTTGGACTTAATTTGTGACTAAACTAACTTGAGTTGACACCCGTTTAATGAAATTTTTAATTATAATGACACGACTGATTGTTGAAAATACAGAATTGTAGGTAAATGTTGCTACACAAATCGACTAATCCATGCATCACGGTGACAAGCACGCGTATTTGCCATTGAAAACTACCAAAGGCCTGGTTTTGCTTTGCAAAAGCGTAAGCTAAATTGTATTCCCGAACACTCGACCTGTACCGGCGTGCCTGTGAATATTTAATAGACAGGTTACGGGTCTCTTCCAATTTCGTAACTAACCGAACAGTTCATAGGCCTACTATCACAGCATGGTTCTGCGCCAATACATACAAACTTTATTGTCGTTAAAACATCGAACATTGACATGAATTACTAAACGAGTGTTTCTTTACACTACTCGCATAACGTTGTTAGAACGAACATAACGAGTACATGTACTACTCTAGAAATGTTATTGCATAGTCAAGGAACTATCTCTCAATAATCCCTTACAAATGAGAGACGCATATTCTTAAATTGGCCTGATAAATAAAATGTGTTTTTTTTAAATTTGCAGTTTTATCTTACGCTCAACGTAGCTGTTGGAGGCAACTACTTTCCAGACGGGGTGCCCAACCGCCCACATGGCAAACCGTGGACTAACAACGAACGAGATGCTCCCCGAAAATTCTACAACGCTAGAAGTAAATGGATGTCTACGTGGCATGGCGATGATGCTGCCATGCAAGTCGAGTACATCAAAATCTGGGAGAAGAAATAGATGAACTGATCTGTAGTTGTAATAATTTCTTTCAATAAAATAATTGAATTTACTGAAGTAAGTCGAAACGTTTGACCACTGGTGGCAGAAGTGTGGCAACAGCCCATATCCAGGGTACCGGGCACAGAAGAGTTATGGTATCAGAGAGGCTCTGTTTTTTTATCGTTATAAAACCAACGAGAATATTGCCTTAGCATGGTGGTCTCTACAATCTTAAATATTTCGATTCCAGTGAAAGCTATTGTTTTTATCTCAGGTTTTTGGTTGTTTGCGCCGCATGTCTTAATGTTGTCGTCTTTAAAATGAACATACTGTGGTTTTTATTTCACATTATACCATTTTTCTACTTCCCATAATGAATAGTTGACAGTGGCGGATTAATAGGATACTATGGGACAAAAACCCTGTGCATTGCCTCTAAAAGAGGACCTCATGATGAGAAGTGGTACCTTAATATGAAAGGCATACTGCCCAAATTCTCTACTACCAAGAGCAACCCCATGGAAAAAGGAAAAGAGTGACACTGATTCCATCACAAGCTCAGCCTCCTACTGACGTCATCAAGACATCTCCCTAATACCACTGCTACAACTCCCTGTATTTGCAGCAAAAGTTCGAACTAAACAAGGAAATGCTCTGGAAATGGTGGAACCTTCAATTCAAAAAGCTTTAATTAAACCCCGGAGAGTGTTATGAATTCGTTCTATAGCGTTTTTAACGCGGCACTAACGCCCTTTAAGTCTTTATAACACAATCAATACATAAACGCGAACATTTTAGTATGAGTTGAATCGGGAAAGGTACTCTTTCACGGTGAAAGTGCCGTCCAGAATGAACACACGTGAGCCGCATATCCCGTATGCGCCGTTTGTGTAAGTATTTCCCACCTAATTCCTCTGTCTACCAATGAATTGCTTCCCTTGTAATTAAACGTAGTTACATGTCGCCTGTAGGGTTACATGTCACCGACAAGGTTACAGGTCGCCTATAGGGTTTCCCAAAAGGTTACACATAATACTTTGGTGATTCTGTTACGGTGTGTCCAGATTACTCTCTTACTATGTGTACATGGTCTACACACTCCCTTTCAATATGTACATGGCCCACACATGACTCTCTTACAATGTGCGCATGCTCTACAGATGACTGTTACAATGTGGCTCTACATATGACTCTTACATTGTGCGCATGCTCTTCAGATGACTCTTACAATGTGCGCATGCTCTACAGATGACTCTTACAATGTGCGCATGCTCCACAGATGACTGTCTTACAATGTGCGCATGCTCCAAATATGACTCTTACAATGTGTGCATGCTCCACAGATGACTCTTACAATGCTTACAATGTGCGTATACTCTACAGATGATGACTCTCTTACTATGTTCGCATGCTCTACATATGACTCTTGCAATGTGTGCATACTGCACAGATGACTCTTACAATGTGGGTATGCTCTATGACTCTTATGTGTGTATACTCTACAGATGACTCCATTACAATGAGTGCATGATCCACCCATGACTCCCTGACAATGCACACTGATTACTCACTTACAATGTATGCATGATCCACAGATGACTTGGTTACAACGTGCTCATGCTTCCCAGAATTAATACGTGACACTCAACTTTTTTCAAGATAATTCCAAGAGTTTGTACAGCACTAACCAAAGGTACAGTTGTATTAATTAAAAAATTTTTCCGCCTTGGCGAATCAGCTACGTTGAAAACTCAAAAATATATGCAGCAGAAGCAGCAGCAGCAGCAGCAGCAGCAGCAGCAGCAGCAGCAGCAGCAGCAGCAGCAGCAGCAGCAGCAGCAGCAGCAGCAGCAGCAGCAGCAGCAGCAGCAGCAGCAGCAGCACAAATGGTTATGTTTAGTGCAGAAGCATAACAACTGGTGTTCTTTGTAACTAGTCAACTATGTTAATTGTTCCAACATCCGGTCGCTACAACATAAACTAGATTTGGAAGTCCTGGAATTCGAAAACTATCATTAAATTCCAGTAAAACTCTTATCCTGCTTTCAACACAAAGAATTATTTGAGTTCTGTGTGCGTTAGGTAATACCTGTGTTCCATCATTTCATACAATGAAGGCGCTAACCACTCCGCGCACATTGGCGGCGGAGGCGGGTCCCCACTATTTCAAAGCGGCCATATTTACCTGCTTCTCTATGTTTTCCAGGTATCCGGTTTAACTACATAGCCGAATTCTTGTCAACGAATGTCACACAAAAAGATCACTCGAGTCATTCATCAAAGCTTTTCTATATGATTGGTGTAGAAGATCTCTGCTATAACTAAAGCCGTGTGCAATGGCTTGTTCAGTAAGACCTCTGCTTCACATTTTGGACCAGTCAAATAAAAATAAAATGCCAAAATTCTAAATTATATTAACAATAACAATAATGGTTAAGAGCAATAATAATAACAATAACAACAACAATAACAATAACAATAACAATGAAAATAACAATAATAATAACAATAACAATAATAATAACAAAAACAATAACAATAATAATGACAATAACAATAATAATAATAACAATAATAATAACAATAACAACAATAATAATAATAATAATAACAATAACAATAATAATAATAACAACAATAACAATAACAATAATAACAACAATAACAATAACAATAATAATAATAACAATAATAACAATAACAACAATAATAATAACAACAATAACAATAATAATAAAAATAATAATAATAATAATAATATTAATAACAAAAATAATAATAATAATAATAACAAAAATAATGATAATAATAAGGTCAAATTTTATGTAGCACTTTAAATTACTAATCGTTTGCAAAATTATTAGATAGCTCTATAGTCAGTGGCTCTAAGCTGACGAACATTTCGTACGTACGTTCACTTGGTAATTTACTTTCCTCTTCTGTTGCTAAATAAAGTATGCATAGTTCATTATTTAAAATGTTTCCACGTTTTAAGTTGCACATTTTCTGTGAATTAAACCGTCACTTAAAGGCGAAGGCAACCTTTTTCCATGTCATTTTGAGCTAAAATAAGGTTGGTTGGTTATCCTAGACATATTTTTCACTTAATTACAGCTTTTCGTAATTTTATTAATTACTCATCCGCTTTTCCGGAAGTGACGTTTTAGGAGGCAAGCGCTTCCCGCCACTTGGTTTTGCGTTGAGCTTACTGTGCGAATCTGTTCTATTCTACTTTTGTTTCATGCTATTTTTCACCAATTGTCGCCACCACTTTCCATCGGCGAGTATTCTGCGGCAAGATAGGTTAGTAGAGAACTCAACTACGTTGGATTTAGGGATTGTTTAGTGTGTTGTAAGCTGAAAATGGCTGGAGTCGGTGACCCGTATCACAGTGACAGTAGTGTGAGTGACGGAGACCTTGTTCACAGCAGTGGTGACGAGGAATTTTTTCACGGACATTCAGTGGGTGGGTACATGTTTGAGCCCGAGTATAACGAGGCAGAGTACGCACAGGCACAGGCAGCTGTTGAGAGAAACGAGGCGGCTACTGAAGACAGACGTGGTGACACATCTTGGTGCAAATGCACTGTGTGCGTTGTTATGCCTACCTCAATTGAATGCTTGTGCTGTTCCGAGTTCCACATCAATTATCTTTTTGGTCTCTTCCTCCATTAGAGTGTATGTGGTATACTTGGCGGACCGCCCTGGTGAGTCAGACAAGTTCTCCTTCTCCATGAATTCCGCCACCAACTCGAGATGTTGTGACATGTATGCGTCATTGACAACTGGTATTAAATAGGAATTCTGAATGTTGTTGAATGTTGTTTTCGAAAAAAAACTTGACTTTTCCAAAGTCCATCATTGTCTTCACCGACTGAAACGTGTTTCCAGTGAAGAGCACACCACTGGACATGGTTAAGTGGACCTCCGGCATACCACGGACAGAGGAACAACTGTCCCACTTGCCAGAGTGTCCCGTGACACACTCCCACTGGATGGTGACCTGAGCACCCAAACTGCTTACATTGTGTCGTGTGACTCCCTCGCCACACACCTGGCACCTTCTAAATAGCTCCAACACTTTAGACAAGTCCACAATAAACTTATCAAAGTTTGGCTCACCGATCTGTTCACTGGACGACGAACTGTCCTCTTCACTGGGTGTCGAACTGGGCCTGTAATCACTCCCACTACTCAATATCGCTGCAGGGCTGCTTAGAGGCTCTGGGCTGGAGAAAACAGCACAGGGCGAATCACTACTGGTTCCAGGAATTGCACGCTCTGGGGTACGTTCGGAGGCACGGGTGACAGTAGATGAAGTGCCTCCACTGGCTCCAGTCACTGTACTGGCCACAGCTCGCGAGGCTTCTCGCTTCAAAAACGCACTTCTCGGGGGTGGCGACGGGGCACTGCCGGGAATCAACACAGACGGAATGGCATCCTTCTTCAAGCGTTGTTTCGCGGGGACCTTCATCAGTTCAGCGTACAAATCCCTTTCGTAATCGGACGGCAGAAAGTGCTTGCCACACACACGGTAATTCTCCACTGCTTTGTACGTTGTGTGGACGGGTAACGCTGCGTTCTTCACACGAACGAGCCGGCGAAGTGTGTCATCCATCGGAAAGCGATGCAAAGGCACTCCCAAAGCGCGCGTGAGCCGATAATTACTACATCCCGGTACGCAGCAACAGTGTGGCATGTTGACTGAATAGTAAATGAATGCGAGCGACGACGGAACTTTTAAGTTCCGTCGTTAAAACACAACCGAGGTAGAACAATGACTGACTCGGCAGCTCTCAAAGTCAGACTATGTGAAAAGAAATTGGCGGGAAGCGCTTGCCTCCTAAAACGTCACTTCCGGAAAAGCGGACGAATAATTAATAAAATTACGAAAAGCTGTAATTAAGTGAAAAATATGTCTAGGATAACCAACCAACCTTATTTTAGCTCAAAATGACATGGAAAAAGGTTGCCTTCGCCTTTAATTTGAGCATTAGCCAATAACCAACTGAAAAATACATTTCTGGTGACGCCAGTACATGTAGGTCATGCAACTACCCCGGGTACCAGAGTAAGGAATCCTTGTCTGATGCACATTTATAAATTAAACGGTTTTGCCCAAGTTATGAAAGCTTATAGTTAGTCACTTCAGCGCCTTTCCATCTTCAGACAATGCTGCTGCTGTATATTCTCTTCATGATCGTTCAGACTGAAAACTGTGGTGGTGCTGGGGAAAGCGGGGTGTCATGATGGAGCAACCTAGCCGACATGTGCTTCGTAGTTCGTTAGAATGTGTGCGACTTAACGAGAAGCAAGAATGCAATTTCTCGTTTGCATCACTTTTCCATTTAAAGATAAAAAGAAGGGCGAGGCCCTAAATCCAAAGCTGTTTAACGAATCCCATGTTTCATAATACTATTGAGTCACCAGCAGGTGCTGCACGCGCCAAGATGTTGAACATTATGGCAAGGGGAGAGGGAATTCTCTCTAACGAGTGTATAATTACGCTGATGACACTGCAATTATGTCCACAGCTGGATCGGTAAAAGAACTCGAAACTTCTCTCAACAATGAGCTAGCCATTATCCATGACTGGCTGATTCAAAATAAACTCACTCTTAACGTTAGTAAAACCAAGTCGATGCTGTTTGGAACCCACCAGAAATTAAAACAACAAAAATTATCCCTTTCTATCAACGGTTCTCCCATCGAGAATGTTGACAAGATTAAGTACTTGGGCCTTACTTTAGATCCCAATCTTAAATTTAATATGCACATAGATCATATCACAACGAAATTATCAAAGAAAATCGGTGTACTTAAACATCTAGGCAAATTTCTTAATGTCCGTACTCTTAAGACCCTTTACCATTCTATTATTCAGCCTCATATTGATTATTGTTTACCGGTTTGGGGGCACACCAGTGACACACTTGTAAGCAAAGTCCAAGTAATCCAAAATAGAGCCGCCAGGGCTATCCTGGGTACTAAAATTAGGGACACTAGGGTTGACGACTTGTACTCCAAGCTGGGATTTATGAAAGTAAGACAAAGAAATAAATATCTCTCTGCCAGTTGTATATACAGATGTATCAATGGCTTGGCTCCTGCATATCTCAGCAGTAAATTCAATAGCAGTCAGGCTGTTTATTCTACACGTTCTTCTGTTGCTGGCAATGTTTCTTCTAAAAAAATTAAAACCGAGACGGGCAAGAGATCTTTTATCTATGCAGCTGCTATAATATGGAATTCTTTTAGCCCAGAAATTAAACGGTCCAATTCAATTAATACCTTTAAAGTTAATGTTAAAAAGTGGCTGTAATTTACGTAACCTTTTATACCCTGCCTGTCTTAATCATGTCATTTTTTCTTTGTCGTAAATACTCTCATTGTCTAGAGTCATCTCTTAATTTATTTCATCTGTCTTAGTTAATTTTTTACCATTATTTGTCATTTAGTTATTGTCTTAATTCCCAACCTTAACTGTTTTAATTGTATCTTTGTTACGTATATTTCATTGTTGTTTCATTACTTCATTGTATTATAGTACTGTTTTTCTTGTTGAGGGCCCTCTTGTAAAGCAGTGCTATCACTGAAGAGGCCACCCTCATTTTAAATATCACAATAATAAATAAAATAAAATAAATCACCTTGCTCGACTCTCCCGATACCCGTCTACACAAAAGTCACTTACTCAACAAATAAATCACTGTTACCTTATACAAGTGTGTCGGTGAACCCATATTAGAACAGAAAAAAACGTGTGACGAAAATCAAGGGTAGATAGAGAATATTTAAGGATTGCCTAGAATCATTGTGGTCGTTTGGCCCTATCATAACGTTTAAGTTAAAATCTCTCTCACTGACGTGGACAACTTTTGAGAAGAGGACAAAAATAAAAACGAAAAACGACCACCTCACTGCTCAAGTATAAAAAATCGTTTACAACCAGTATTATCACAGAATTTTTCTCCCCGCTCGCCATTTTGAAGCAGTGCGTTGTGCACAACTTTCAAAGTATCACAACTTCAAAATTGAAACAGTTTGGGTCAGCACTGCACGCCCAGATGTCACAAGTTTTACGTGTGACAGTTTGGGCCTGTACTGTAGTATGTGCCCAAATTGTAACAACAGCCCAAATTGTCACAATAACGTAAGACGTTGCAGGGAGAATATTCAAGGTATAAAGATAGGTTGTTCCGTAACTAGCAGATGAAAGCGCTATTTGGTTTAAAACTGATATGCACGAGAAGTTGCAACGTAGCTCGTGGTATAACCCAAGCAAAATAGATTGCGAAAATTTCATATACACATGTACACATGTTTGTGCCAACCAAATTCATAACATAATTCGTTGAATAAGTGTGACATGAGGCCCGTTTATGCAATATGCCGCACTTTTGCATCGGCATGTATTGTAAATAAACGCCACACGCAAATATACACCTGGGCCCAGTTGCATAAAAGTTATACGCCTTATAGCAACAATGACGTCGCATTGTCACGCGTTACGTTGTTATTGTTGAACAATGCACCTGGCCTCATGTAACAATTAAACTTATCAAGCGGATAATTTTGAAGTTTTATGCAACCCAGTCCAGGGCTGGGTTGCTATACGGCGTATAACTTTTATGCAGCTGGACCTGGGTTGAATGAAAATTTACATCGCGTTCGTATGGGGAAATGAAAAGCAGCATTTGCGCTCAGTACAAGCCAATAAGACAATCTACCTGTCATGTTGGAGGCAAGTGGAAATGGATGAGTGTAGTATTTGGCAGACGCGCTGTTGGTAACTTAACAGAATTACGAAATCACGTGTTTTCCTGTTCTCATTGCAAACATGAAATCAGATCAGTCGCAGCCGATTACGTGATAAGTCATACCGTAGTATGCAAAATTTTCATAAGGCCATCACCTGAATGATAAATTTGGGATTTCCCAAATGCCGGGGTCTAGTTGTGGTACCAATGGAAGTCGCTTATCAATAACCCAGTCCGAAATATTGTTCACATTTTGTGTTTCAACAACATGGTTCTAGTATTCGATTAACTTTGTTTGTGATTACTGACACTAATACATTAGTGATATAAAGACAAGATGGCGCTTTTGGAACTTCAGCGTTTAAAGTGAACAAGAAACTTTTGAACCGAAAAGTTTTATTGTCCTTATGAAGTTGTAAATATGCCTGCTGCACTTAATAGGCACGGAACTTATACAGTAAAACTGTGGCGTCGGCGGCTGCAGCATCGGCATCAGCAAACCACGTAACATTATGACAACAGAAAACCTTTTGCACGTTTAAAGTGAAGGTGGTGTTGTTTTAGAAGAGGTGAGATTACAGAAAGAATTTTGTAACGTCACTTTTGGTGGAGTGATTTTGCCTCTACACCGTGTGTAAATTTAAATCGCTTTCACACGCACCAGGTGTGTAGTGCAGTTACACATTCAGGTGAAGAGTTACCCCTGAGTATATTTGCGTTTATTTGTCAAAAATATAAACCGTACCTAAATGTACACTCGGGTGTAAATACACACTCGGGGCTTTAGAGTGCTTTTGACGCTTTGATCAAATAATTTTTTTGAGTGTGGGGCAGACTGCGAACATAAATGTCAGGCTCAATTTGTCTTCAGCGCAGTGATCTTGATTTGTGACAAAATGTAAAAAATAACATTACACATGATAGTCCAAGCAGAATCGTGAATATCTCATTCAGACATATTTACTTGTAATACAGTAATAATATGCCGCTTTAGAACGATGCATTGTCTATCGTTCAAAAAGTCAAAAGGTCGAAAGCAACGCTAGGGGTAAGAATTGTAGATGATTTAACAAGTTGTAGCGTCCCGATTTCCCCAGAAATAAAAAAGGTTAGACGGATTTTTTAAAGCTTTTTTCGAAAACATTTACAGAAAAATTGCTCACAGCTGCCAATAAAAAGATTATAGATTGGGTTTATTGTCGGTCACGAGGGCAGCACACAATGAAAGTGAGGACAGTGTGTTCTGATAAGAAACTAATCCATCCTAATTGTTGCAGTGCCTGACCCGAACACAATAAGCGGCTTATGATATCTAATGTTAGTATTCCACTAACAATATGGTGCGAGCGTGAGTGAAGGCTGTTGGTGACAGATCTGAGGCGATAGACTACATCACGGTAGTAGAAACTTTGACAGTTACGAAGGTCTGAATGTGTCGAGCATTGGCATACAGCAGACAGCATTCACTATTAGGTAGAATACTGACAGATAGTACCGTGGAGAGATATTGACAGACTTTACTGTGGAGCTATCGTAGCGTTGGGGCGTTGTGGAGAGATATTGGCTAACAGTACTGAAGAGATATCTTAGCAGTGAGACGATACTGCGGAGAGTCATAAGCACCGAGACGATATTGCGGAGGATGTGCGAGGAGACAAAAGACGTCAAAGTGTGCGTCATTGGGGTAAGATTAGATCAACATAGGCTAGTGTTCCACATTTTATTTTCACATGGCCTGCCAATAAAAGTCAGAGATTTTTCTTTTGACACTTTTTATGTTCGACTATTTGGTAATGCGATTGGCTCATAACTAGTTTACATGAAACTGAAAATGCCGCCACCGTCATTGCTGAATATTTCTTCTTCAAGGCTTTTGTATTTTAAAACCAAAATAATTAGAAATAGGGTCAGAATACCCGTTAATTGGCAAATGTAAAGGTTTTGCTGCATTAGTTTTAAAGACAAAACTTCAGACCCTCCGGTGCAACGAAATCTTTGAAAATTGCAACAGAACAAGGTAACATCATAGAACTAGAACTGGAATGCCATGTGACGCGATCTGGCGCGATGAAGTTGCACCGCGCATGCTTGGGATTTCTTTACATTCCAGTGCTCAACGATTAGCTTAACAGCAAGTCGCATTTGGGGACTTTGGAAAAATCCCAGATCGCCAAAAAATCTGAGGTCCCCAATCGAAATAATCGACTAAAATGATGAAAAAAAATGCACCATTCAATAACTAATCCAATTGCTGGAGCGCGTGTTTCACAGATATTGCCCGATTTTTGCCGAACAATTCCGACTTCCCTCTGTTTACCACCTTTTGTAATTTAAGCACGTTTCATGTATGCTGACTGCTGAGAGTGGCAAATGCGCTGACTTCACGAAATAAACGGGGAAATTGTGAACCAAAGGTGCTAAATCTTGAGAAAGTGTTAGTAATTTAAAGTTTGAAAGTCACCACAAACTTTGAAACGAATCTCTCGGAATTACTGTCTGACTTGGATGCTCGCTGTGGCGGCTTCATGGCTTCTTGGGATTTTTCCAGGCCGCCAAAGACAATATGAGGTAGCATTGACCTGCAAGTCACCAAATCGGGCACTGCATTCGTTTATTGCAGTGTTGTTTCTTGCTTTGGAACATAGGGATTAGGATGGACTTCTTTCGAGCAAATTACATTTTCATGGATATATTTGGGATGTTTTGCGGTCTAATGGCTACAAACATTTTCAAACGGAGGTTCATCTGCTTGTGATATGGTGATTCGGGAAGCCGACCGTGGGTACTCTCGCTGCCTAGCTGTAGGACGTAGCGCGATGTCATCTAGATGAATGATAATCGTTTCGAAAGTTTCCAATTTCCTTTGAATATATACATGTACACGTAGCCACTGAAGTACCGCCTGAACTCTGATAAGATACCAAAACCGTGTACCTAGGACAAATGATAACGAATATATACTTTATCACGAGGTCTCCTGGGGAGAAGTGTCACCTCCTTATTGTCGTTTTAAAAAACACATAGCAAATCTGCCTGTCCCAATGTTCCCCGGCCGCCCCAGTCTTTTCCCGTTCGGGAGAAGATTGGGGCGGGGGAAGGTTCCGACGGGGGAACATTGCGGAAGGGGAAGATTGGGACAGGGGAAGATTGGGACGGGGAAACATTGGGAGGGCCGGGGAGCATTGTGACAGGGGAACATTGGGACGGGGGGGAACATTGGGGCAGGGGAACATTGGGACAGTGGGACATTGGGAAAGTGGAACATTGGGATGGGAAAACGTTGCGAAATGGGAAGATTGGGACGGGGCAAGATTGGGACGGNAACTCAAGATAAGTGTCTATTATTCTATGCTCGAGTACACAATAACTTACGTAGATAATTTATTGCCCTTAGTTCGAAGTTTGTAAACCCAATATTAAAGCAATAAGTTCGAGTTTGAACTCGAAATTTCGAGTTTTTACTCGAGTTTGTAGCACGAATATAAGGGTCTTCAAGGGCAAACTTGAACTAGAAACTCCTTTGCATAAACTATAATATATTCGAGCACAGTGTGGTAACCAATTATCTTAAGTTCGCACAAAAGGAGCAGAGAAATTGCCAAAAATAGTTTCGAGTTCGTTTCGAGTACAAAGATTAGAGACCGGGCCCAGGTCGAGAAAACGCCGTCAGTGCGACTGGAGCAGTGCCTGTACTGTTACCAGCCAGCAAACGGGGATAAAATAATCGACAGCGCGCCTTAATTTTAATAAAATCAAACTATGGACAATTTTATCGAATTTGCTGAAGAAATGTGGCCAAAAAATTTTGACAGAAATTATTTTGCCAGACTCGGGACCGCAGCCTATCGGACCCGGTGCGGATCGAGACCAGACACTGGCGAACGATAAATGCATGCGATTGCAAGCTGTTTTGTCGAAGTAAAATGGTCAAATCATAAATGCTGCATATATTCAAGGTTAGTTTCAGACACTTGCATAGAATTACGGGCTGGTTAGTCCTGTGTCACAGTGTCGCGGCAGACCTTAGTTAGCCTCAGTCACCAGTTACCAGTGAAGACTATCGTCAAAACACAGCTTGTTAGTGAGGCCTATACAGCTTTGCGCCAACGTTACCCTTAGGCCTAACTAGTGATCGCTGGACACAGCGCTCGCTCAAACGTGGTTTATTTAGAACTTGGGTACTCATCTGGCGAACTGTGCAAAGTTGTTGGCTTTCAATAGAGATTTTCCCAGTTTTGTATGAGCGCACCAAGCCTAAAAGAAAAATATGAATCATTTTGTGACACCGAATCAAGTCTTGAGCAGCAGTTGACAGACAAACAAAAAACCATTTCAAAATTATTTCAACTATTTTTTTAGTGTAAGATCACCTGAATGGGAAATTTACAGTAAAATAATTCGAATACATCTTATATTTTTGCACAAAAACATGAAAATTGAACAAAGTTTCTTTTTTGTAGCAACGTTTGTCAAAATGTATCAACGTTAAATCTTCACAAATTACAAAGTAGCCGACTGAACATGCCTTTCAGTTCAGCAAAAGTCGCCATGTTGTCGGTGCCGCCAGAAAAGAGACGAAGTCCAACGGGAATTGTGAGCACATTTATCACTTAATGAGTAACAACTGCGAGGCTGAAATTTGGTGAACACTGCTAAATCGTGCAGAATAGTAAGTAAAGATATGTCTAACTAAATTTCACCGTAATTTGTAGGCAAAAACAATTTACACAAAGTTTTAAGCTCGTAACTTATCCCGCTGTCCCCAATATGGCCGACGAGATCCAACCCAGTGACCCAAATTTCGCCACAAAACTTGCAATAACTTTACACTGCTTGCCCCGATTTTGATACTTTTTCGATTTTTACTGAGTAGAATGCACTACCTTTCCGATGATAGCAAAGTACTTTTTCAAAATGAGAAAAAAAATAAAACCGAAAAAATAGGTTCGACCCATATTGGTTCCTAGGTTCGACCGGCCTACGTAAGGAACTAAACACCAATGCTATTTTAACATACTAAATACGCGTAACATTCCAAAAACATCAACGACCACTAACTACAAACTATAAATACATTACATATGCAAACGAATCACGAGATATTACGAACAAAACAAAATAATGAAGACTTTTCGAGCAAGCGATAGCACATTCAGTTACAAGGAAAAATGGCGGCTTTCAGGACAAGTTCCTGAACTGATGAGCCGGAAATGTGAGTACGGAAATAACCGATGACAACCGGTAATCATACGCTCAGAGAGAAAGGTCAAATACTGTTCAAAATCGCTTTTGGCAAGAAAGGCGAAAAGAATATAAAGAAAGGGTGTCGAAAATAAGATTTTATGTAGTAAGTATTTTCGGATACTGGAACCACATGGGCAGTTTGAGAGAAGGATTTCAAAGAAATAGAGGCCTAGCGATAAAGAGGATGTATCTCTTAAAATAACAAGTGGATGGCGATAACCACGATTGATAATACGTGAATGGTGCGGAGTTATTTAGACACGCCTGTTTTAGATTTCTCAGGGAGTTAGCTGTAATCTCTCAGATCACGGCTTCGCTAGTCCACCGTTGCCTAGGTGATCGGTGATATTAGGAATTTAGTTGCAATAAGTTAAAAACTTGTAAGTTCTTTGTTTCAAGGGCTAACTAACGGTTTAAACACTGATCCTAGGGTGGGCTTAATGAAAACGTGGCCAACCTTGCAGTGTACCGGATTCAAAGCGACAACATCGGCATCATGTAGTAATGCACTCCAGTATTGACATGCACACGAGGCTCTCCTGAATATGCTTGAGGACGACATATACAATCTTTTGATAATCCATTCTACAACTTTCGAAAAATGTGTTTTTAACAGGCCTTACCTCCAGCCCACATGGGAAACGCGCGTGGATTGGCTTAATTACCAGTTTTAGCTAGATGGTGGGCGAAGCCGTCGACTTTTTTGTCACTTCATTGGCTACAATTCAGCTAGATAAAGGCCAAAAGAAAATTCGCAAACGAAGTTGTTTTAAGAAAAAGAAGTAAAAATTTTGGCCTCTGCTCTGTTCTATCAGAATCTGGATGTCCGCCGTGTGGGAGCACTTCCGTGTTCAGCAATATGTTTTCAGAGCACTTCCTTGTTCAGCATGATGTGTTCAGAACACTTCCTTGTTCAGCAATATGTTTTTGCTGCAAATACAGACAAACTTCAGACGCATAAAAATGCAACGAAATAGTAAATACTGACATATATCAAGATATACTTCTGGAATGTACAGTGCAAGAGCGCATTTTTGTTGCGATTGTGGGGAAAAGAACGCCAAATTTTTTTTGCTCTTCAATTTTCCGCTGGTCATAGTAAAGCAAAAGACACGATATTGTTGAATTTCTTCATTGTTTGCTTTCTGTAAGCTATTTTCAGGTGAAAGTGAAAGTACTCACGATACCTTTTTAAAGCTCATTTAACTCGGAGCCCACCGATTATCATCAGTCCTGTAATCGTCCGCCGATCTCACACGTCAAAATATTTCTTGTCATCTTTTAATTGTCAAATATTTGTTAATTGCGCTTTGTCCGTCCAAACCCTCGCATTCCTTTTGTCCTTTCCTTACTTGTTGTTATTATTATATTCCTCTCGGCTGCCGTTGAGAAAAACGGGCGTGCGTTCAGTAACGCTAGGACCTTCGTTACGGCGTAGCTAAAATCTAGCCGAAGTCACGTGCTCTCATTTAAAATACACGGCAAGATCTCACGTAGTCTCGCTTTTTAGCTAGGACCTAGCGTTACTGAACGGGATGCTGGTCTCTATTGTGAAGTCAACACTCATATGTTAATGTTTGTAGAGCCAGTTTCAAAACCAAACTTATGACGGTTGACAGCATGAATTATCGGTTCAACGTCTGGGACACAGCTGGGCAAGAACGGGTAACTAGTTCGAATCATTCAAAGACTTGACGGGTAGGAAAACTCAGCTTTGACGGTGACGTGTTATTTGTACTGCTCTTTGTGGAAAGTTAAATCAAACCGCGCTTTGAAGTTTGTATATTGTGAAAAACAATTCCCCAGTCGTGATGCTAGTTTTACCTGAACTCTATTATAATGTATATTAATGAGACATAGAAAACAAAACAGTTGGCGTTCGAACAAAAATCATGTTTTCAAGGACTATTGCTAGTGAGAAAGGTGATTTTCTAAGATTAGCATCCGCGCGGAATCGACCCTACACTCGTGAGGTAATAATTTGGCGCTCTTCCAACTTCGTATCGGTTTTACGGCAAGACAACGCGTATTTGGGTCCTGTGTTGTCTAATTTGATCAACGAAGAATTTGAGAACAATCTCGTTATGGTAGTAAATCTAAAGTTAAGTTTTGCAAAAAAGAGCGGCATTGCCGGCGCTTTAATTATGTTTCTTTCCTCAATTTCTTAAAAATTAAGATAAAAAAGATAGGTAATACTTTACATGATTTTTGTAATCTATGTTTGATGCAGTATAAGTACTCCTTTTTGATGACCAAGTCCTTCAAATGTGAACGGAGGGCTTGCCCATATATTTCACCGGTATGGCCACCAGTGGCGTGGGTCGTTCCGGTCGCCGGCGAGCCATGTATTTGCTATGGGCCGGGTTTATTTGTCGCTGGTTTCTCGTATGTTACCTTTTGGTATGTGAATGGTGTTTATTGAACTTTTGTTTGTGCATTAATAAAGAGTTTCTGAAGTTCTTGCATGTATTTTGTACTGCAGAATATGCTTCTTTAGACTAATTTACGGTTGAAACGGAGTGGTTTGCTTCTGTGTGTCCGTCTGCGAATAAGACATACGTACATTATTTGCATTTTTCGTTGAATTCACGGCATGCACAGAGCTACTTAAGGGGGATGTTCCTTGACCAATGACGTGTTGTTACCGAAGCCTTGACATCAAACTAATGAGTACACTACACTGGCAGAACGCAGTCTCATTTGGTGCACTCTAGAGGCCTCGAAATGCATTTTTGATCTACTGTAGAGAAAATATTGGTCCAGCTACTGCCGGTCCGGTTCCGGCGCAATGACCAATATTGTAATTATCTAGTGGGGTTCGCCGTCGCCCAAGACCAGGTACGGTGAACTGTCAAATATGCATTATCACAATAAAATGGTGCCATTGTAGCTTAACGAGTTCATATTTGGGCACTGCAGGACCTGTACGAGTATAAACATGTGTTACGGTAGCGCCTTTAGTTCACAGTAGGCTTCTAACAACAGTAACTCAAAAAGCGGGTTATCAAATACAGTCGTGCCGCTTTCTCCATAAAAAGTAGCAGTTTGCATACACGTAAGGAACAATTAATTTGAGACTAATGTGTCGTAACTGTAAATAGTCTCAATGAAAAATACTCGCGGGTTGTTACACACCCATGAGCAAAAAAGCAAACCTAATGGAAAATACATGCACCAAGGACAACGCTCATAGCCTATGGTGAAGTCAACCAGGCGTGATGGTTAGATTTCAGTTTAACCATACATCTAAGTGAAAAGGACGTAAATTGATGCTTCGCCAACATCCAATTTAATCCATACCCGTAACTTTATCGCAAACACCCGGCTGCCGTTCGAAGGCGGTAAAAGCACGGCAATTCAACCGTAAATAAATCGTCAAAAGAATGTGTTTTGAAAAACATCAGTGCCTAAGATTTCACAGGTCATTATAATCAGTTACTTACGTTAGCTTCCGGCAATTGGAATTATCATATCGATCTCTATTTTGGGAAAAACTAACGATAAATAATCACAGTCTATAGCACTGAAATGCAAGATGACTTCTTGAACGACCCAAACTTCTGGCGATCCAAGCAGCTAAAGTAAATATTGTGCAAGTCCCCCGTTGACTAAATTGTGAACTGACGCTGGTTCAAAGTTCTTGCATATTCAATATTCGATTTCATTAACTTCAGTACCGCTCGCTAGCTCCTATATACTACAGAGGGGCAAACGCTGCGATAGTCGTGTATGACATCACAGATAGGAAGTCCTTCGATCTACTCAAGTTTTGGATTCAACAGCTGGCAAAATATACTTCATCTGACATAGTCACAGCCGTAGCCGGCAACAAGCTAGACCTTAGCGATGGACGGAAAGTTACAAAGACAGGTGAGGAAATGACCAAGACCAAAAAGACGATAAACCGGTGCCAGTCGGTCTGCCAAAACATTCGTCGTAGGCAGCGTTGTGTAAGACCAAATTGTCACGACGTTCCACATTGTCGCAACATTAAAATATGACAATGTAGGCTGCAGGTCCAAACTGGCTCCGGTTAACCACTTTATTAATCTAGACTGATTGTTCACAAGTTCAGTCAAACAAAAGGCCCGCTGCAACCGATAAGGAAAGTTTATAAATATTTCGTGCTGCGCTATGACTCAGAAACCTTGCATGATTGATCGCTTCCAGCATATAATTCCGTATTAGTCAAGAATGACCAGCAAAAAACAAAGTAAAATTAAGACGGTCTTTTACCTCAAGCAACGGCCTCATTCGAAAATGTATTACTTCGCCTATGCGCCCGTGGATTTTAGGGTATCTGCCCTCGGATCATTATCGCATCTTTAGCACGGTAAGAGTGCCTGCCTGTCTCTGGCAGGTTCCGTCAGAGGAAAAAATTAATGTGATGTGTGCCTGATAACAATGCTTGAGTCATGTGGTAAATGTGTGCGTCCGCGTTAAGTGTAGGTCTCCACCGCGCGATTTTGGAATACGAAAGTGCACTGCAATCCGGCGTTAGTAGACTATAGATCTACACACTAGAATTTGGCGACAGTTTGCGTACAGATGTGTACCACTACCGCTGCAACTTCAGGTATATAATCAGTTTTTAAGAAAACAGTGTTTTAATCTTGTACTTGAGGAAGCGCTTTTTCGCAAAACAGCCAATCTTTATAGCTAGAATATAACCCCCATACCATAGACTCCCACCAGTACGGCTTATATTCGAACAAAAAGTCATCCAATTATAAATTTTCTCAGATAACACATTATTTCGATCTACGAAATCTACTTCAACCTTTGCAATATGTGCTGTTTTATTTTACTATTTAATCCAATGTGGAATGATTTCAGTCAGTCAATACTTTATCAATTGCGATAGCAGGGCCAACAGATCATGACTTACCTGGAGAAAACAAAAAAGAGCTGTCTTGATATCCGAAGAAATGCTGTGACCTTAAGTCGAATACAGAGTTATAGCCATATATTCCGCAGGGCTCGCAAATGAGTCATGACATAGAGCAAGTTAACACTTCTTGTCTTCTATACAGTTGTCGGAATAGAATCCAAAGGTGTATTAGTGGTTTACTAAATCGCTTCATTCTTAATTCATCTTACTTTGAATTTGGCAATTAGTTTTGGATCCGCCTATGTAGATGTCTCATAACTTTTACAGTTGTTATAACACTCCTAATTTAATACGTAGGCTACATAGCTTGCAGGAAGGAAAATACATCTAATGAAATATCACTTTTTATGTTTATAGAGGGCGTTGAATACGCTAACAGTTGCGGTGCACTTTACATGGAAACCAGTGCTCTACAATCGACCAACATACAAGGAATATTCGAGGAAATCGGTAAGTTAACAATATGGCGCCGCATACCTATTTATTGCAAGCATTTTTTATCCTGCAGCCGGTGAAGTCGGAACCACACGATGACTTGGTCTACTGAAATTCCAGAGAAACATTCGACCAAAGTAAGCACCATGTTGGTTGTAAATCACATCACTTATGTCGACCTTCAGGGGCCTACTTCATGAAAAGTGACGTAAGACTTTAGACTGAAACTTGGTCTTACGCTCCACACAACAATTTCTGAAAAATAACTGAATCTTACTTGAGCAGAAATACAAAGTCGCTGAGAATGTACACATAACTGCTACTTACTGACATAATTTCTGTAAATTATTCCCAGACTTGTCTAGGCCTTTTTTCAACAGTGGGATCGTAATACCAAATTTTTGTCTCAAGTATTAAATCACTTTCATGAAACTGACCATATCTTTATCCTCAGCGCTTGGCTAGATGTCGTCATCATGTGAAGCTATCTGTCACCAGTGCTTGGCAGCAGACTTCGCGGACAACAAATGTCCTCATCCGCTGCCCACGCTTTCATTTGTAGCTGTATAAAATAATCTACAGCAACAGTAAGTAGGCCTACTCAAGATGGAAAGGATTTGAAGACAAAAAATCCCCAGGAATGTCGAAGGATTCCACTCAGCGGAGTGGATTTGTGTCACCGTGTTAGAGGGTAGTTGACCAGCTGCTGTTCAGAGACATGGCGCATAGATTGAAAACTTTAAAGACTGAATTGTGTCGCAATACAGTATCAAAATGGGAAATGTAGTCAAAATGACAAACACTTATGACTCATCCTATTTTACTAAAACTATATTTGTTTTAATAAATTTCACTTATTAGGAAAGTTTTGCCGGAACAATGAACTGTAAAATTTTCTCTCAAAATATTCCCCAAGCCTATTAGCAAGTGCTGTATTCCGTAGAAGCATAGATTGGCTCAAACAAGAAACACGCAAAACGCAAGATCACGCATGGAGTAGAAGCAAAGCACGAGAACACTAACTTCTCTCGCAAGCGTCTCGCGTCTAAACGGAACTCTGTAAACAAAACGTTTCCACATGTTAGCCTTTGTACAGACAATCACTGACTGTTCTAACCTAATATGTAGGAGGATGAATCAGAATAGAGGGACACCTTATTCACATGACCAAATCATTGGTTATAATTATTTTCAAGGAAATTGTCAAAACTTGAATACTCAACCATGCACGCCGCAACGTGAAATCGCATTCATACTCTGAAAAAATAGTACGGATCCGTGACTTACGTTTTCAGTTATTCCGTGGAAACGGCCTCGGAGATGGCACAGGCGATGCAACGAGAAACAAATCGATTCAAACTCATTGATGATCGCCGACCGCTCCTTTTTTGGATAGACCGTCGGGCTGATGGTAGTAAGAGAAAAGTCTAAACTCTGACTTTTGGGCGGTTCCTTCTTTTTAAACACAATGCAACAATTTTTAAATCCAAAAACGTTTTTATAAAGACGCCATAGTTTTCATACGGAAGGAAATTTACAAGTTAACAGGACTGAACGAATTTTGTCAAAACAAGGCATGTAATTTGAAGTCCGGCCCTCACAGTGAATACAGATGAGACGATCTCTTTTTAGGCAGGAGGTTGACCTACGTTGAGGAAGACAATTTAAGCCGTCAAGCAAGTCAAGAGGACGTCCATTTGATTGACGTCACAGAACGGCAGTCAAAGTGTTGGTACAATGCATGCTGTTGCAGGGACAAGGATGACGACTGACACGGTTCACCCACACGAGACAGTCGAGACGACGACGACTGACACGGCTCGTCCACACTAGACAGCCCGCACCTTGAAGACTCACGCGGGTCGTCCGGCACCCGAGCCAGACCGGACGATCATGACTAACAGGGACAGTCCACACGAGACAGTCCGCAAATGATTCAGCAACTTAAGTTCAGTAAACAACATGAACTGTAATATTTTCAGTTTAGCAAGCTCTAATTGTCACTTGGCTGATGACCGTCACCCAAGAGGCTTGGTCACCGAAATGTCTAAGAAATTTTTCGAAATATTTACATTGTTTGCAGAAATATACTGTAAGCCTAGGCTGACATTTTTTAATAAATTTATGGTATTCAAATGGTGAAAAGAGTCAATTGACAACAGGTGTGTGCTCGAATGATTACACGTTTTTTAGTCTATATTTCGAATTTCCTAACACCAGAACAAATACATTGAATTTACCAGTACAGATACAGTGGCGGATCTAGGATATCACAAGGGGGGCCCAACGTGTAAGCATTTACGCAAAGTGAACCACAATTGTAGATGGGCATAGCACCGAATGGGGGAGGCCGGGAGGGGGGTTTGCCCCCCTCACGCCCAGGAAATTTTCTGTTTTTACCTCTAAAAATCGAGCATTTTCCTTGATTCCTGAAGTATTATCCAAGAAAAAAAGGAAAAAAAAAAAAAAAAAAAAAAAGCGGAGAACGTGTCAAACAGGAAAAACTGCAAGTATCAAAGATTCGAATTCACGACCTGGCAATTACAGCGCGCTTGCAGAACCACTACACCACCACGATTTCACTACTAATCTCATACTAAGAGACCTACTTGTTTATGGTCCACAGCGTTTGCGCGCGAAACCTACTTCTTTTTGTAATGCTTATTACACGTTTTATATTTTGTGCCATCGATTCTTAACAAATTTGTAGTATTGAAAATAGTCTTCAAATGCCAAAATGACCAAATCCGTTTTTCGTGTTGGCAATAATGACGGGATTGCTTTGGAAATCGTCTTAAGATAAGGTTTGACAAAGAGAGTATTGCGAGTTTCTGAGTGATTTACTAAGGCTTCGATTAAAATTCACATCTTACCAG
>NMRA01000327.1:2179-16982 GCA_002633005.1 Phoronis australis
GGATAGCGTCATCGCACTAATAGGTGCCTACATACCAAATTTCATGAAAATCCGTTAAGGACTTGTGAAGATACAGAGGTAAACGTAAAATAATAAAATTGCCACTAGGGGGCACACTGGTAGGCGCATCCGTCCAAAAGTCGTCATCGTCTGTTGTTAACATCATATAAATACACTTATTAAATTTGTAAAGATCCTGCGAACGGTTTAGGAGATACAGCCATAGGCGCAAAAAAAAAACTGCCACTAGGCGGCGCCTTAGTAGTCCAAATCGTCTGAAATCATTGTCAGCTGTCTTCTTTATAGTAAGCACATACATGCCAATTTTCAAAATCATCCTTTGAGCGGTTTGGTTGATAGAGGGGTGGATGTACAAAAACAGACTCCGAAACACTAAAAATGGCCACTAGGTGGCGCAAACTATGTCGAATCCATCTGAAAACGGGAGGACAGCGTCATCTCACTAATAAGTGCCTACATGTACATACCAAATTTCATGAAAATCCGTTGAGGACTTTTGAAGATACAAAGGTAAGCGTAAAAAACTAAAATTGCAACTAGGGGGCACACCGGTAGTCGGACCCGTCTGAAAGTTCGCACATGCCGTCCCATTCATGAATGAGACATATGTGCCAAATTTCATGAACGTATGTCAAAGGGTTTTGGAGATAGAGCAGCGGACGCCGGACGCCGGACGGACGCCGCCCGGACGGACGGACGGACGGACGGACGGACGGACGGACGGACAGACGGACAGACGGACGGACGGATGGCATAATGCGTCCACATATAAATATGTGGGCGCATAATGAAATGATATGATCTGAATTGAAAATTTCAAGTGAAAAAAGTGTGGGCCAAAATTATGAAATCGCGGTATTCATGACTCCAAAGGTTTGCAAGTAAACAAATCCATCAATTCAAATATCCTCACAAGTCCGAGAGACCATTAGTTCGAAAGCTAAAAATTCAAAAAATTTCATGTCACGAGGTTCTGAACAGTGATTTCGAACAAAATGTATGGAGATTTGTAAGCACGTGCCTCCCTGGAACCAATCCTTCTAAGAGCCAGTGCCTTGGTAAAGCATCCAAACAAAGTTTGACAAAGTGCACTGAACTGTCGCTTTGATTAACATTTCAACTTTTGGAATACAGTCACTAAAATGTTGTTGCTCTTCTGACGTTGAAGTTTGAATCACTGGCTTCTGGTCTCTTTAATATTCGAACTGTTTTCGAACTAATAAGCTTTTTGTCGAGTTTGTGAACCTGCGTCCCGATAGGGCTTTTTATAAACATTCCCGTTTGTCGTATAATGGGCACAGATTTGAAAACATTAAAGGTATTGAGCTTCACCCTATTTAATGCAATAGTTTACCTTCATAATTTTCGTCTGAAGAACTTCTTCATCCGTTTTGGTTATTCGAGGATCGCAGCGTATTGCTGGGGTATGGGTACTGCGTGTAAATACACAAAACGTGTATTAAAAAATTTACAAACAATCGCCAAATCAACTGTTTTCAATATCTCACACGCAGATCAATTGAAAATCCTTGTCCTTACTCCGCCAGAAATTGATACCGGGAACCACAGCCTTGCTCCATTCCGTTATGGCATCTGTAGAGGAATTCAAATAATGACATTCAGCATACATTTTGTGACTTCGAACGTCAGTTGGATTAATTGGTGATGTTTTTAGGGTTGTTAGGACTGGTATTAGCATTTAATTGGAACTGTTGGCGGGATTAGAATGTGTGTTTGCATAAACGTTAATGCACAAGCAAGAAAAGCAACAAACGTCTAGTCCAAGCGAATGATACTACAATTGATAGATGGACAGATCTACAGTATATCTATTGGAATAAATGAGCGTAATCACGGCCAAAGCATATATGAGAAGAACCCAGAGTAAGTACAATTAAAATACAGCTAACACTAGAAATGTATTTCAACGACCTGGACAGCACAGTGTTGTAACAGGTGGAGAACTGTAACTGCACGTGTCAGCCAGTCCAAAATGTTATCAATAACGAAAGTAACGCACACCAGTCGTAACTTGTGTATCGGTAAGACAGCATCTCATGACGTACGCCCTCAAAGAAGAGGAAATTTCCTGGATTTTTTACTTTTCCTATTCTGGTGTCATTACATGGTGACAGTTCAGTGACATTCTTGTTCGCTGCCAGTGGTGGCAAGGACAGCGTCCTGCTACTTCGGATGCTGCGTGGCCCTAGAAAGTGTCCACATTTCTCTAATTTTACAGGTTGATATCTTAGAAATAGCAGTTCAGATTTTTGTAAAATCTCCCATGTTAATGGTATACTGGTCAGCCAGTAGTTTGACGAAAGAACAAGTCCCTAAACAAGAGCAACGCAGAGCTTTGAAATGCGCCCACGAATGCATGCCATCGCAAATGGTGTGCTTTTAGGGTTATTTATTTGTATCATAAAAATGGCCACTAGATGGCGCAAAAACGTACATTCCATCCAAAAACGGGAACATGCCATATTTCACAAAAATCTGTCAAGAAACTTCAGAGAAACAAAGGAAAACAGAATAACATGAAACTGCCACTTGTGGGCACAGCGTTCGTTGGATCCGCCTGAAAGTCGTCGTCTGTTGTTATCTTCCTATAAATACACTTACTTAAGTTAATAAAGATCCTGAAGTGGGTTTAGGAGATATCGCTATGGGCGCAAAACGAAACATAACTACCACTAGGAGGCGCCACACTAGCCAGTTGCCATCATCAAACGTCCTCTTTGCACTGAAAACATATACAGTGTACGCCAATTTTCAAAACTATCCCTATAATGATTTCGTTGATAGAGGAGTGGACGCCAAAACAAGATTTGAAAACAGCAAAAATGGCCACTAGGTCGCGCAAAATACCTCAATTCTATCCAAAATCATAGATACCTATATTCACAACTTTTTATGAAAATCTGTTGAGGACATTTGAAGGTGCCGACTGGTAAACGTAAAAAACTAAAATTGCCACTTGGGGGCACACCAGTAGTCAGATCCGTCCGAAAGTCGTCGTCGTTCGTTGTCAACATCATATACATGTAAATACACACAAATTAAGTAATAATCCTGCAAACGATTAAGGAGATACAGTCATGAGCGCAAAAAATGTGCCACTAGGAGGCACCACAGTAGTCAAAGTCGTCGGAAAATCATCGTCAGCCGTCCACTTTATAGTAAAAACATACATGCCAATTTTCACAATTATCCTGAAAGCGGTTTCGTTGATAGATGAATGGACGCCAAAAACAGACTCGAAAACAGTAAAAATGGCCACTAGATGGCGCAAACTAGGTCGAATCTATCTGAAAACGGACAGATAGCGTCACTTAATAAACAGATGCGTGTTTTATGAAAATACGTTGAGGACATTTGAACACACAGAGGTAAACAAAAAAAATAAAATTGCTAGTAGGTGGCACACCGGTAGTCAGATCTGTCCGAAAGTCGTTGTCTTCCGTCGTCAACTTCACATAAATACACTTACTAAATTTATTAAAGATCCTGCGAACGGTTTAGGACATGCAGCCATAGGCGCAAGAAACTGCCACTAGGAGGAGCCATAGTAGTCGAAGTCGTCGGAAAATATCATCGTCATACATGCCAATTTTCACAATCATCCTTTGAGCGGTTTGGTTGATAGAGGGGTGGACGCAAAAAGCAAACTCGAAAACACCAAAAAATGGCCACTAGGAGGCGCAAACTACGTCGAATCCATCTGAAAACAAAAGGTTAACCTCATCTATCTAATAGGTGCCTATGTACCTATTTTTTCAAAAATCCGTTCAGGACTTTTGAAGTTACAGAGGTAAACGTAAAAAACTAAAATTGTCAATAGGGGTCACACCGATAGTCGGATCCGCCTGAAAGTTTGCTCATGCCGTCCCATCCACGGAAGAAACACATGTGCAAAACTTCCTGAACATACGTCCAGGCGTTTTGGAGCGGACGCCGGACGCCGGACTCCTAACGGATGGACGGAGCTGACGGCATAATGAGTCCACATATAAATACGTTTGCTCATAAAACCTATAATCAGGTTCGAAAGAAGTTAATCCCCTCGAAACAATGAACCCATATGATCTGAATTGAAAACTACAAGTGAGAACAATTTTAGGCGGAAGGTATGAAATAACGGAATTCGTGGCTCCGAAAGTTAACAAGTCTACAAATAAATAAATCCGAAGATCAACACAAGTCTGAAAGAATATTAGTTGTTTTCATATCAGTTTGATAGGGCTGTTTTTAGAAACATTTTTATTTGCCTGATAGGGTATTTAATTTAAAAAAGTCATTCAATGTTACATAACTTGCCTTCAGGCTTGCGAACCTTCGGAGTATCGAGCTCCATCTTATTTATACTAATGCACTATGACTTGCAAGCTACCTTAAATTTCCTTCTTAATTTTAATTTTCGGTTGTTAATTTTAAGTCTTTCATGCTTCTTCTTCCGACTTGGTTATCCGTGAGTCCGATCGTATCGTTGTGGCGTGGGCATGGTAAGTAAATAAACGAAAACGTTCATTAATAAAATTTACAAACAATCGATAAATCAACTATTGTTTTCAATTTGCCACTCGGAAACTAATTCAAAAATCCTTGTCCCTGTCACGGTAGTAATCGATCACGGGAACCACTGTTCAGCTCCATTTGATCTTGGCATTTGGAGAGGAATTCAAATAACACCACTCAGCATGCATCTTGTGACCTTCAACGTCGTTTGTATTTATTCATGCTGTATTTCTTGATATGTTAGGATTGGTGTTAGCATGTTAGTGCAATTGTTAGTCGGGATTAAAAAGAGTGTTAGCGTCAACGCGAATGTACCAGCAAGACAAGTAACAAACGCTTAGTGCAAGCAAATGGTAATAGATTAATGGATGGAGAGCTTCTATTCGAAGTACATGTGCGTCATCGCAACCCAAACACTAATACTTGAGTACAACCCAATTATCTGGACACCATACATTTGTCACAGGTGAGTAACTGTAACTGTAAGTGTCAGCCAGACAAAAATGTTATCAATAACGAAAGTTACACACCTCTATCGCCCTTCATGTATCGGGTAAGACAGGATCTCATGGTCTACGCCCTCACGTAAGAGGCAACTCCTTTTTTTACCTTTCCGGCTCTGGTGTCATTTTGCGTTGGTGCTTCAGCGACATCTTGGCCGGGTGCACTGCCAGTTGTGGCGAGGTCCTGTATGACCATAGAAAAAACGTCAACATTTCTCTAACTTTGAAGCTTCAAAATCGTGTACACTTCCCCAACTTTGAAGTTTTATATTTCAGAAATAGCTATCCAGATTTATGTAAAACTTCCAAATCCAAGGACTTAAACACCGTTTACAAAACGAATTCAAAATAAAGTCATGATATTTTAGAACATTAATAAATTTTTGAAATCACGTCTTGGAACATTTTCATCAAATGAAAATCGAACTTGTTATCGATACCGTTGTTTTGCTATTACTGTGCTTTTCTTTTCTTTTTCGCTAAATTTTACTTAAGGGAAATATTTTTGTGAGGCAATCATTATGAATATCATACAAGTAAAAACCTAAATTTCAAATTCTTCTTGGGTTTCTAGTTTCCGATAATATAAACATTTAAGTAATTAAAATATTTAATTTTGTAAAAAATTAGCTAAAATAGCATACTTGGCAAATAAAGTCCAATCAACCTTCGAGGGCGAATTTAACATACATGAGCCGAGTTGAGACTATTTCATATGTATTGTGAAGTATACATTGAAAGAAATTTGGTTAGGAAAGTAAAACGATGTCAACAAACTAGTATAAAACATTTTAAATGATTTTTTTCTCATGAAAGTTGAACGGTAATACGCTTTTCAACTCTGTTGTCAGTCGTATTTGTGGTACTGCAGGAACTGTTTGATGCACTGTAACCCGTCGTGACGTCGTAGTCCTGTATGGTCCCGTAAGGATGATGAACCTTATATTGGTGATGTCAACCAATCCACTTTCTGTCACCTGCATTGCATCTTTAGTGTCAAATCTTCCAAAATAAAAGCAGGAACCATCTGAAAAAACTCATATTAGATTTTTCACGTCGCTTTTCCAAATAAAACACCTGATCAATCAAGTGTTGATGGCTCAAATGAGTACAGACATGTAGTCAAAACCGGTAACTGCCGGAATATTGATTTACAGCTGAACGGCACCATATCTTTGGCCCTGGTGTCATTCGTGTTAGTGGTCCTTCTGCACTTTTGGTACATTGTAACTGCTCGCGACGTCAGGTGCCGTGTGTAAATGGTACACTAGTCAGCCAACGTCCACTAGTTCGACGACTTGCCAAGTAACTAAAAATTGCACAATAAGAAGTGATCAACCTTATATGACCTAAATTGAAAACTTGAAGTGAGAAAGAATGTGTACAGAGTTTCTATGAAATTAAGGTATTCATGGGTCGCAAGGTTTGCAAGTCTAAAAATCCATAAATCTGAAGACTTATCCACACGCAATTACGAAAACCCACCAAAGGTTATAAATTTGAACTTTCATGACACTCGGTTCCGAACAGTGATTTTGAGCAAAGCAAAACGTTCAGGGATTTATTTGCACACGGCTGCTTGAAACTAGTTCTTCGAAGAGCCTGTGCCTCTCAAAACGGGATCCAAACATGAAGTTGGGCGATTCACTGAGTTGCTGTAGTTATTTACATGTTCGAAGTATGGTTTGTCGCCGCCAAAATTTTGCTGCTTGGCTGTCGTTGACTTCGAATCGCTGGTTTCTGGGATAAAAGACCTTCGTACTAGTTTCGAACTAACTATTTTTTTTCTTTCTGTCGGATTTGTGAACCTTCGGCCTTATAATGCCTTTTTATTCATTTGTGGTATTATGAGAGTTCGAACTTGTGAACCTTTGGAGTATCGAGCTGTACCATATTTACACTAATACAGTATGACACGCAAGCAACGTTAGATTACACAGCCCCCCTGTTAGATTATCTTCTTAATTTTCGTCTTCCACCTTTCTTCCGTCTTGGTTATCCGTGGGTCGCAGCTTGTCGTTTATGTATGGCGTGCAAATAGACAAAAACGTGCAGTAATGAAATTTACAGATAATCGGCAAATCAACAATTGTTTTCAAGTTGACACTTCGAGACTAATTGAAAAATCTACCAAGGCAGTTATCGATCACGGGAACCATTGTTCTGTTCCATATGTTGGGGGTCATCCTGATGTGTTCCCGTTTTATGCATATCGGGATTCTACATATGTACGTGTCCGGGCTCGGTACGACCAGTTTTCAATGCATCGGACAGAGTTCTATGTGTCCTATTGTGGTAGCTGTGATTGTCCCCCTGCAGAGAATGTCCTAGCTGCATGTATTTGAATGCCGGTGTACTGGCACGTTAATCAGTGGATTAGCCGGATGCTTCATTCAAATACACACAAGCCGGACAATTTCTCCAGGGGGACAATGGCTAATTTCACACCGAGTTCTATGTGTCATTGCATGGTCAGTGCTCGACGAGCCAAGAAAATTAACATACCCAAGTTCACCGTTTGCGACCTAGCCGAAATCTCGAACACTAAAGGCGCATTTGCAAGAAGTGAGCTTGCATTCCAAAATTCCAGGGGGCATTGCTTTATCTGACAACGACCAGAATCCAATGCAACTAAGGAGAATGCATAAAAATAGCACGTTAATTTATTACTTGTTGAACTTATGCCCTAAATCACGATAGAAAAGCACCTGAAAAGTGTTAAGTGGGCATAAATGGCAAGTGTTGCTAAAACTTGCACACTCGTCCGCTTAGCGTCTGGACTATTACGCAAAACATCGGGACACAAAAACCCGGGACAGATAGGTTCCGGAGTCCATAAAGCGGAACGCATGTTAGGGCCCTAGTTAGTATGTTAGTACAATTGTTAGTCGGAATTAGAAAGAACGTTAAATTCACCAAGTCAAATAACAAACGTTTAGTGCAAGCTATTGATAATACATTTGATAGATGGATAGATATATCTATTTAATAATAATAATAATAATATCACTTATTGTACATCGTGAGCTTTGCTTACTCATACAAAAATACATAAATTCAAATGTATATTCAGAGTATTTACACGGACAGCAGTTCTTCTCTTAAAGCCATAGTCTTTTCAGTGAATATCCAGTTGAATAAATGTGCGTCATCACGACCCGAACACTAATGTAAGAGTATAACCCGAAGTACAACTACTGTAAAATACAGACGCCACTTAAAACATATACGTATTACAACTACCTGTACACCAAACAGTTACGACAGGTGGAGAACTGTAACAGCAATCAGCCAGACAAAAACGTAATTAATGACAGAAGTTACGCACCTGTATCGTCCTTCATGTATCGGGTAAGACATCATATCCTCACGGTGCGCGCTTTCAAGGAAATGGCCACAATCTGAAACAGCAGGCCGACCCACTCAAAGGGAAACGTTCAAGGGTCATGCTATTACTTCTCAGGAGGGGTTATTGCGCTTTCCAACGAACTACGAGCACACCAAGTAATCGAAGTGCAGCAACCAGGTAACCACGTCATTACACAATCCAGATCAATAAACTCGCCTTTTAGAGATACTGAATACCAAAAGAGTGTTTTCAATGGAAAATAGTGCCACATGTCATCTTGAAGTGAAGAAACGGGAGAGATCTCCGAGGGCATTGCATATGAATGGAAACTTTCAAAAACTAAACCGCATGGGGGCAACGACGAAGTTAGATGCAGGTCGCTCGTAAGTCTTGATTCGTGAACAGAGATTTGCCTTAGGGGTCGTGGTCTCTCAAACGGATAGGTCGGTGTTTTTTGTTTCCTGTCAGTCAACTTTCGATTCAGGAACTCGTATTGCTTTCCACTATCAGGCTCTGCCCGCCCGTGATTAACGCGAACCCTACCGGTCGTAGCATGAGAATATCCGTAGCCAAAAGTGATATGTAAAGTGTTGCTATAAATCTGTCTTAATAGTAAAGTAAATTTGTACAACTGTATGCGCGAATTTTCTCTTTAACCTATTAAAACGAGTCTTAAAACAAAATTAACAACAACAGACGCACCTGTACAACCTGGGAAGCTCATTTATATTGAGAAGCAAATTGTTGAAGGCACTGCATTCATATGTTGTCACACAGGTCATATGTTGGTCACATCACGTGAAGACGTGTCAAACATGTAAATTGTTACTGTGGCACAATTAATTTTCTATGCAATTTACATAAAAAACAACTATCGAGTTTAGCATTATGTAAAATTTGAGCATTTGTTTCAATACTACATTTGTCTAAGGTTTCATTACAGAGCAGGTGTCGGATCGAGTCTACACAGTCACTTGTCTTTGAAAGTTTATTATTGGAGTTCATGGTTATTATTCAAAAACTTAATAACGTTGTAGAATATATTTATTCATGTAATGACGATGGTATTCTTCTATGTCACAATGTTTCCGATGTGAAAGTTTTGTAATATGCTGATGATATGGCTTTGTGTACTTAATCTCCAGTTAAACTGCAAAAACTACTGTGTGCTTTAAGTAAGTTCTGCCAGGAATGGAGCGTGTCTGTAAATTTAGTGAAGACCACTGTGATGGTGTTTAGAAACGGAGGTCCCTTGAGAAATTGCGAGATGTGGTATTTTGGAGGTGAAAAACTCGCAGTGATTTCCATGCCAGCTACAAGTATCTTGGTGTTGTGTTCACGCCAAAGTTATTGTGGACTATGGCTGCTCAGACCCTGTCAGCCCAAGCCACGGAGGTAGCCATTACAGTCGACAAGCTACAAAGAAGCTGGACCATATTTCAACCACGTGTGGCTTTTGAGACATTTGATAAAATAAGTTACCCCAGCTCATGCTATGGAGCCGAAACATTGGGGCTTACGAGAATACAAGTGGTTAGAACAAGTGCAAATTAAATTTTGCAGGCGTGTATTGGGTGTAGCTAATTCATGCTGAAACAATGCTGCACTGCGCGCATGTCGGCGGTTGCCATTATTTACTAATACATGTAACTATGTTGCCGTGATCACGTATTGGTTCAAACTTCTCAAAATGCCTCCTCGCATGACTTTGACCAAAATGGTTGGCACTACCTAAATTGAGCCATATCACTTAGACTTATACAGCCGATTTCATAAAGGTGGTTTAAAGTTAAACCTGGTTTAAACTGGACTTAGACCAGGCTTAAAGATAATCTGCATTTCATAAATGTGGCTTAACTTTTAGACCAGTGGTCTAGTAAAACCTGCCGTAACTCTAACTGAGACCTGGTCTAAGTCAGTTTTCATTTCACCAGCGGAGTCTATATTCTTTAGATCTGTATTAAGATCTTAAACCAGGTTCAACTTTAGACTTGGTCTGACCTAGGTTTAATTGTTAAATATGACAGACTTGCATGATATAGGTGCAACTGAATGAGGCCGCGGTGTGCATTTACGACTATTTTCAATATTCAGTTTTACAACGACACAAGATCAAACGTAGCAGGGGCGGATCCACGACTATTAAGGAGAAGGGGTAGGTCAAAGACTTTTGAAAAAAGGGGACCAAGTCAACAATTTGAAAATTGTAGATTTGATCTCACTAAAATCAAGCAAAAGGGAAGTCCGGACCCCTTGACACCCTTGGATCCGCCTATGTGTAGATTAACTCGTGCTGGATAGTGTCCTGCGGATTCTTCAGAATACGTCTGGTTGAGCAGGGCGTCATCGTCATAAGCGCTACGGGTTTGACTGAAGACAGCATTTTCTGATTCTTCTGAGTGTGTACCATTGCATACCCACGTGATCATTTTTTCATTGAAGCACTTCTGAGTTTCTTTGTTGGGTTAATCCAGATCGACACAGCATCGTGGCTTAGACACTTTACTGGTTTAGAAAGACCAGCTTTAAGTCTTAAACATGGTTTTGTTAAAGCACCTTTATAAAATCGGCTGGATGTGTCACCGGGCTAACTGTTCTACTTTGTTCAGCAGTTACACATACAGCTGGCGGCAAGAACGGGCAAGCTTTGGCTATAGGGAAAGTCTCAATATGCAAACGAGAAGAAAAGTATAAGCCATGATGCTGTCGAGGTACAGATCTCTGGAAATACTTTCGATGTCAACAAATACGATATAACCACGGCTTTGGTCCAAATATGTTGATGGCCAAAATCAGATTTCTCTGCACACGTTTCAGTTGCTGAATTCTTGTGAATTTTCAATGCACTGACAATCTACTATGTCTTTATAATCGTTATCTACGTGCATGTACTTGCTTTCAACAAAAAAGTTATACCACGATATAGAAGAGAAAAAAGGTGTTCTGATAATGTCGTCGATACAAAAATGTCTGTAAATTAGACATAAGCACTACAAAAACAATCTGGGACCGTTTTCATCAAAATGTATGTACCAGAATGGAGGCTTATGACTTGGTCAGTGGTAGACCTACGTCTTGGTGAGTTTCCGTTTGAACTCTGAATAAAGTTACGACATTTTAGGGACGAAGCCCCAGTGGCTGGTTGCATGGCACAGTCCCAAATAGGGAGTTAACTAGGTTCTCTAAATCTACTGCGTATTTGCGGGCTTGTGAAAACACTGCTGGTCCTATTTTATGCTGTTTGAGTATCATCAGTATGCCCATTTTTAACTTTGATACAAGTCGAGAGAGAACTCTATATTGAATTCTCAATATTATTGAAAATAAATAGGGATATTTTCATGCAACGTCCCCAATTTAAGGACTAAGTCCCTAATTATTTTGATTGAATTAAGGGCTCATTTTTAGTAATAATACTAGAAAATGACAATAGTCAAAGAAGAACTCCCAATAAAGTTAAAACTATAGAAAAAATATTACATCTGTGCCTAAAGAATGAAACAAGTACGTAAAAGATTTGGGGAATTTAGCTGAGTCCCTATTTGGGACTGTTTCATGCAACCGGGCACAGAAGGGTGCATTTGAGTCATGCAGCTTCTGAATGTCACGTCGATCTTGAAAAAATCAGAGTACACATCAGATTTGTTATCGAGCGTCGTTTGAAAATGTTTAGTTATACCAGAAGGTTATTAATTGTGTATTGTTTAGAGGATATATGCTAACCTTTACAGAACGAAGGAATCTGAAGCTTCAAATTTCAACTCCAAGCTTGCTTTACATTGTCGTTTGTCGTGTGTGACGTAACACTGTCATGAGGTGCAATAACACGTCGAGTAAATTTGTAATACTGAGTTTGACAGAAGTTTAGTTGGATACATGTAGGTGGCACGAGAGAACGAAAAGAATCAATTTGACTCACATTTTTGCCATATTGTCCTATTTTATTAGATTCAATTTTATGATATTCAGACACGTTGTAGTAGAAACAATTTTAGTTTTGTTGCTTGTGGGCTCCGTAAAACGGCTCAACATTACAAAATATTGACAAAGTACATTTAGTTTCAGTGAACTGCGATCACGTCAAACAGAAAGTGTCACCGAGCTAACTGATCTGCCGTGACAACCAATTAGAAAACAAACTAGAACATTGATCAACAAGGCGATGTACACGTATTCTATGCAAGCAAAAAATCGACTGTTGTGGCCAGTGTTGGGTTCGAACCCAAAGACATTCTCGCTAGCACGATCGCTCACAAACTCAACTAACCGTTCAGATTTGGTATTGTTGAACAACACCCATTCTTCTTTTCTGTAAACTGCTGTTAGAAGCACGTTTACGCAATATCCTTATTTGCTTTCAGATGTTTTGTGGTACATGTAGACAGGAAACGCTGCGGTCCATCTGGTGATTCAACAGTCGTAGTGCGTCTTGGCTAACAGGGACCTTCCTCCCAACATGGCAGTGAGAAGAAAAGGCGAACTCATGATGCTCACGATCTGTGTAGATCTTTGGAAATGAGTTTGTTGTAAATAAAACTAAAGGTTTTAGTGAAAAGAACCAGGGAATATTGGTGTTCTTACATGATTTCGTTGAGTATATGGCCGGAGATTTGACTGATATTTCTTGACCGCGCCGGCTAGACTCGTGCCAACGCACTCCTACCCCCGCTTAGTAGACCTATACTTGATGTTTCTGTAAAATTTACCGTTGCGTGATTCTGTGCAACTCTTGTGTATATAACTATATAGGAAATTAGTTGCAGCAGTTCTACCATGTGTGATAGGAGTGAACTCGAGTGTACTACACCGCGAGTATCGTCGTCTTGTGGTTGCCATTGGCAACTAGTTACGGAGCATTCCGGAAAACAACGAGAGGCCAAAGACTCCATGTCCAATTAAATTCGAGATTTACCACAAGTCCGGGTTGCGAAATCCTTCATCAGTGTTCACTGCGAGTGGAAAGGTCGACACAATCCTCTACTTATTGTTTAACTAATTAACATGTTTTGGAGTTCGAGTCACTGAGAACACGACAGACATGTGGTGGGTCGGCATGCAAACTGCCAGCTGATAAATCAGACGGTGAGTACATCTCTGAATCTATAGCGCAGTATCGGGGATTGGCCAAACGTAACGAAAGGTACACTCTATAAACAAAGTTCTCGACTCAAGTCAAAAACACTCCAGTTATGTTTTGTGAATCGCGTGCACTTCCTAACCCGTGATATTGATTTCGAAAGTCAGTGCATTAGTACGTCGTTATATAGCTGCGGTAGGGACAAACCCATGGTAGTGATCCCGCCTGTACTAGTCCCTTTGGCATGGGCGGCGCAGCACTGAAAAAAGTGGGGGGGGGGGGNGGGGGCTAAAAGGCTAAAGCCCCCTAAGCCCCCCTGTGGTGCACCGCCTATAGATCATGTGCGACGTAGCTGTAGTTATAGCCGAGATTACCCGACCTCGGGAATCGAACCAGTGACCCCCTTAAAATAGGCAAGCGTGCTAACCATTCAGCTAATAGGCAATTGCCCATTAGCGAGTGGCTAACAGAGGCTCATATATGATTCACCGCAAGCACTTTCACAACATAGCACTGAAAAAGTGGGGGGGGGGCTATAGACCCCAGCCCCCTATGGTGTGGTGCCCATGTTTGGTGATCTCTGAGCTTTTTCGACTATGAAGAGGACAGTGTCCCCCTCTTCCCAGTTGTTACAGTTCAGAGTCACTTAAACCTTAGCTAATAATTTACTAAACATTGAAAGCATTTTGAAAGAATAAGTAAACTTACTGGCTTAGTTACATGACCAAGATAAATGTGGAAGTTTATGAAAGTAAATAAAGTTTCATTCGAAACAGAAATGTAGCGTACAGTCGCACGCACATTAGATGTCTCTCTTGTTGTTGTTGTTGACCCAGCGGTTTACACACGTATAATAATAATACCGTAACATTGGCTCATAAAACTTTATTTATGATATGATACGATAAGATACGATTTTCAATACGGTGAACGATTTACGATTCACGATACGGTTAAACCTGAAACAATTAATAAAGATAATGCAATATCTAATACAAATTGAAGTACCAAATACATCATACTAAAATACAGAAAATTGCATATCTAATAATATTATATCAACTCACAATTTGACAAACAATAGTTAGCAGAAACTTGTAGTTACAACAATTTCTATTACAACACTTTCTATGAGTTAATCAAATAATCAAAGAACTGAGAATAGTTGTTTCTAAAGTCAAAGTTTATAGTAAAACATCAAGAAACAAAGTTGTCTCTTACCAACGCTGGGTATCTGTGATATTTTTGAAGCAAGCAGCAGCCTCTCTCCAAGCAATATGAATTCTAGAGTAGCTAACAGAATATTTATACTGAACACAAGAAAGGTGGGCGAGATAA
>NMRA01000327.1:19036-57423 GCA_002633005.1 Phoronis australis
AAACAATAGTTAGCAGAAACTTGTAGTTACAACAATTTCTATTACAACACTTTCTATGAGTTAATCAAATAATCAAAGAACTGAGAATAGTTGTTTCTAAAGTCAAAGTTTATAGTAAAACATCAAGAAACAAAGTTGTCTCTTACCAACGCTGGGTATCTGTGATATTTTTGAAGCAAGCAGCAGCCTCTCTCCAAGCAATATGAATTCTAGAGTAGCTAACAGAATATTTATACTGAACACAAGAAAGGTGGGCGAGATAATTCAAAACATGAAAACCCACAAACTTCCTCTAAATGCTACATCTAGTTCCAAAACAATTCTCTGAACAAGGTCGCTGGTTCCAAACCAATTCTGTGAATCAATCTGCTGGACTCCAGCAATGAACCCAAGTCATTACCAATTGTGGCACAGGACAATCAAGAGTTGAGTAATTCCGATGGACAAATAACAGATTATTGTTGTTGTCGGAAATGCCTCATCCCAAAGCTGACAGGTTTTCAAAGACTTTAAGTTTTTTACACAACTTGCAAAACAAGGCACAATTGTTATTATAAACATCCCACAACTGGTAACAGACATGTGGTGAATCACTTCCCATGAACTCCTAGGAGGTTACAAATTTTGGTAAACAACCAATATGTTTAATTAATTATACACTAGTCACTAAAATTGCATAACGTTGCTTTTAATTAGACTAATTATCTACAGCATCAAAAAAATGTCACCAACAAGAAACTTTCCGTGATGAATTTAGGAGTGATCGTGAACACTTTTCGCTCTCTCTTACTGATAACAAAACAATTTAAGAGGTAATCCTAAGAATTTTTATGTCCATGGAAACAATGATTAATTTCTGTTAGTGGTGTGTCAGTCATAGGTCACTGTAACTGATGATCCACAAGGCAAACAGTCAAAATTTTTATTACTAATATATTACAAGTAATTTCATCAAAATGTTTTATTACTAATATATTACAAGTAATTTCATCAAAATGTTTTATTACTAATATATTACAAGTAATTTCATCAAAATGTTTTATTACCAATATATTACAAGTAATTTCATCAAAATGTTTTATTAGCAATATATTACAAGTAATTTCATCAAAATGTTTTATTACCAATATATTACAAGTAATTTCATCAAAATGTTTTATTACTAATATATTACAAGTAATTTCATCAAAATGTTTTATTACTAATATATTACAAGTAATTTCATCAACACAGAACAATTTAGAAGTGTAACAATATAGTACTTACTACTGTCTGATGCCCATCATCAAATAACTAACTGGTAAGGATAATTTTTCACAATTAAAACTTTTTATTAGAACTTTGTGACCTCCATCGAAGTTCATGCAATTGAGACTCTGTGTCTTGTTTGTAGTTGCAGAATCTAGACATGGCAGATGTTGTGAAGTCTAGTGGGGGGGAAATTGGCAAGGGTTGTGGTGATGATGACGATGACGATGATGTCATGGATGAAGAAGAAGAATGTTGTGTAGCAGTGGTGGAGGAGGCCATGGTGTCAGCAGGGGCAAAGACGGAGAATGGTAAGTTGTTGGTAAATTTAGTCCTCTTTCTTTGATGCTGGTTGTAGTGGTCTGTGATTGGGCCAAAAGGATTGAAACTATGGATATATCTCATTTTATCAGTTGCTTTATATGGTATTTTTTTGTAATATTTATTGTTATATTTTACAGAATAGATCGATCCTTTGGGAATGAGTTGACGTAAAAGTATAGGTCAGTGTATATACATGCATTCCGTAATACCAACTGTTTCAACTTAGAACAAATCCTGAAAGCATTCTAAAGGTTTGCCAATATCTTCTTGCACAAGGTTATGATGAGTGTCTCTTGCCTCCCTCCATAGGGTCTTGACTGGAGGCTGTTGGCGGGAGTGAGTGCTGGGATAGAAAAACAGGTCTCTGCACTGATGGTTGGGACAATAAGCCTTTTAAATATGTCTTACTTCATGCTTTTGGTTTTGACTACATGTACACTTTCCTATATAAAGTGCTTTGTCTTTTGCAGACATTGATGATAGTCCGTCTAGTGGCCCTCCCCGACTGGTCATCCTTTCTAATAAAGTAAAGAATTCATCTTCCATCCACAGTGCCTTATATGACAATGTTATGTCTGTTACATTTAAGTATGAGACTACATCACTGGATGGCCTTCTAGGTGTGTTATCTATGTTGCAACATGTTTTACATGCATACTAGTCTTAGTGGTTGCTGAGCTTAAAATAAGGGGTAGTGAACTCAAAAATAGGTTCAGACTGTGCAGTCTTGGATGTAGAAATTCGAGGACTATGTTGCAGTGTGCAAATTTTGGCAAATTGTGAAATGAGAAGCACCTAAAGGTTAGTGTGTTGATCTGTATTACTTTTGTACAATTCCTGCTAGTATATGTAGTAAGGTTTGAACATTGCTTTCAGAAAGAGGCGATCTGTTAATTTTCAGACACATTTTTAAGAGTGCAATTGATTTCATAGGTGGTTATTTTTGACTGTAAACAAATCACACCCAGTGATATGTTTTGTTACGTATTTTGATTTGTTTCTGATTTTTCTGAAGGTGCATCCAGACCTAAGAGACAATGTTTTTTAAGTTCTCATTTTGTTGCATACTTTCTGAAATTTCAAGTGGCACGATGAATTCAGTAGACAACCAGTAGACTTTGACTAAGTATTACAAGTACTTTACAGGTCTGGTTGCCCAACAGTTAGGGTCTACTAAGGTGCAGAGCATCGCCCTGCTACTTCATTCATCAGTTACCTGTGTTTACCTGTGTGGCAAGGATGAGAAGACAATCACCAAGGAAACAATCCTGGAGCAGCAGTCAGTGCGCGAGTTCTTCATCACACTGGTCGAAAACCATATAGACCGTACGTGGGTCAACGCTCGTCTGGACTTCCTACAGTGTAATGTAGGTCAGGTGGTCGATGGGGGACTGATAGCGCGTGAGATAGAAGAGTTCCTACATATGCCTGTGGGCCTGTCAAAGGAATTGAGCGGTGCAGACATCCCCATGACCTGGATAGGGGATGAGGGTCATAGCTACCAGTGAGTGGAGAGCTTGACATGTAGATGACTGCCTGAATTTTAAGCTTTGAGGTTATATGTTAAATTAAACTTTTCAGTATCTGGAGTGTGTAATGGACATTCTGCAGTAACCAATATAGTAGGAAAGTGAAAGATTGCTTTAAGCATATTTTGTTTTCTGATTTTTCATGTTACCATCATACATGTAGGTGTTGTGACTGAATATGACAGTAATGCTTCAACTGTCCTAGTGGCTCACACTCAAATGAAATAAAATGTTAATATAAGGCTGCAAAACTGCATATTGATGGTCTTCATTCACTGGAGCCACATGCTGAATCGGTGTCAATGTTCATTACTCTCTGTGCTAGACGTTTGGACAGTTGTGTACAGTGATACCACATCAAGATGCTAGTTTAACAAAAGATGGAAATAAAATCAGCAAAAGTGAGCAGTCGTGCTTTCAGTGGGCTATGTCATAAATATTGAAATCACAACCTGGGCACAGGGGAGATTAAAGGGTAGTAATGTCCTTTGAATATTTCTATTTGAAAAAAACCGATAACCCACGGATTCCATAATTCTGCAGCCAAACTAGAATTTTGAAAAGAAACATAGAGTAATATCACAAATGCCTGATTTTAAGGATCATGTACTGTCTCATGTTTTTAAAAGCTATTAACCTTTCATTATAAGCATGTGTTTCATTTCCAGAAATGTGGGCTCATTGTACTTTGCCATTGACAAAGTAAAGAGCAATGGTAGTAGCCAACAGAGTCTCGCTGGCTTTGAGAAGATCCGCACAGTCGGAAAAGGTACTACAGTGTGTCTCACTGTAATCATGTTCTGCAACAATGCTAGTTTGCAATGAATACTTACAGAGGAACACATGTCTTAACTGAATGTGTGGTAATCCCTTTTAAATGCTGTTATATTCTTCTTAATCGTTACGGACCCGTGGGATTAGTATCCCGACTTCGCTGAATTCGCTAGTTGGGATAGAGCTGTGTCGTTATCAGCTTGACACTGATAGCAAGGAGAGAAAGTTGGCAAACTAATATTTACGTAATCCAGCTCTCTCATTGTCTGCGTTCATCTGATAAGCTCACGTAATCCAGCAATTATGTTGAGGCAGTGACATGGAGCTGTGTCATTTGTGTTCAGTTTCTGTTTCATCTTATGTCAAAAAATTTTGGTTTTGGCTCTACTGCTGTTGATAATTTTCAGTATAGTTGACTCGTTTTGTTGAAGTTATGCTAAAAAACGTGCAAGGAAACTGGACAAATTGACACTAAATTGTTTGAAAATTCACTGAAATTTTTTTGCTCTGGAATTTGGCAATTTTCAACAAGTTGAGATGATGTCATCTTTTTGAAACTTACTGAAGCAGGTGTCATGGTGGACATTCATTGTTAAATGTACTCCTGTTTCTTTTTAAACTTCAGGTGCTTATGGTGCTGCTGTATTGTACAGGAAGAAAGATGATGACTCACTAGTCATACTCAAGGAAATCAACATGCATGATTTGAATGCTGGTGAACGCACATTAGCTTTAAATGAGGTAAGAGCTGTTTAGGAAAAGGTACACTGTGATCATGCAAGCGTCAAATGATCAAGTGTCTATTAGATTTATTGTATTTGGGAAGAAACCTGTCACTGAACATTCTGTGGTTCTATTTGATATTCAGAACTTTGTATGTACCGACAAAATATTTTGTGGTCACATTTAGTCAGCATCTCATCCTTGTTTTTTGTTGATTACTTCAAAAGCCACTTGACAGGTCATGATTACATTTAGTGCAGAGTCATACAGCTGGGATGGGCCAACGTTCAGCAATTTTTAAACGGATTTGACTAATATGACACCCCTGTTGGCCATTTTAGTTTTCAATAAAAAATTCCTTGTCCGTCAATTTTTGGCAAAAGGACTAGATGAATTTTGTTGAAACTAGACATGAAAGTATGTGGTGAAATGTGACATCGCCAGCTTTTCAGGTGAACTCCACTCCTTAGCATCCGCTATAGGCAAATTTTGAACTCTCTACTAGATTTTCCTTGTCTGTGGATAATTGTCGTAATGGCTATACATAATTTGATAAAATTTAACTCAATTGTTTGTGACTGGAATGCACTGGCAACTGTCACTTTTTGGAGAGGTTCGACTGTCGTGGCACCCCTTGATGACCAAACTAGTTTTTTTACAATATATTGCTTACCGGTTAATTATTTGTCATAACAGGTTGACAGATTTTGAAGGAACCTGACACAAGTTAAATGACAGAGATGGGCTGGCACATGTCTAATTTTTGCCCAAAGATTTAGTTGCTGTAGCAACGGTCCCTGTTGGCTAATCAGTTTTCGACAGGATTTTCTTTGTCCATTGATTGTTGTTAGTGGCTTACCAGATTTTGATTGAAGATATATGATTCATAGGTGGGGGCATCAGTTGATTTTCAGATGGATACGAGTGCACCACCTGTTGGCCTTTTCAATTTTGGCAAGAAATTCATTGTGTGTTGATTATTTTCAAAATGTTGAGACAGATATGGCCAAATTAGTCTAATGACAGTGTACTAAGAAACACCCCTAGAACGATAGCATTTGCGGTGCAGTTGTGGCCTTATTGCAATGCTTTGCTCTTATTAAAAATGTTTTATGTTACTAGCTGTGTTTAGTTGTTTCCATTTGAAGTTTTCTACCATGCTAGCTACAGATGTTTTGTTTCATTAACATTTTGACATTTTTTTTCTGATGAATCAAAGATTTCTGTTAACTTTATTAAACATTTAACACAACTAGAAACAATGTGGAATGTTTTCTTTTTTAAATATCCTCACCTCAGTTTTTTGTTTTATCGAATTTTCTCTTGTCACCATCGTACATTTCCGAAATGTCTTGACAGCGAGTATCAGAGTGCTGTTTACTGCTAGTCATTATTAGTATTTATGATGGGTTGTGCTATTTCATTTTCAGATCAAAGTGTTAGCGATGCTGGATCATCCAAATATTATCAGTTATTACGACAGTTTTGAAGAAGACGGAACACTCATGATTGAAATGGAATATGCTGATGGAGGGTAATCATTTTTATAAAAGGGAGATTAATCATTTTTATAAAAGAAAATAAAATCATTTCGTGTGTTATGGTAGAATACATGTAGGAAGCTCTGATGTCACATTCTTATACGAGTTGTCTTGTAGCCAAATGTGTTACTGGACTTGCATTCTTTGATTGCACATGGTGGTTGAACCCTTATCTGAGGCTCTTGAATCACTGGATATTACAACTTTTTAAAAAAAAGATGGAAATCCCTTGAAAGATTCACCCAGTCACACTTCCTGTAAAGCAAATCTTTAACAGATACACATTGTCAAATAGGCTGACTTTTATAGCTGTGTGTTGTCAAAAAGGTCTACTGTACTCTGATAACATTGCTTCATTCAAACATGCTTTTCTGAAAATTTGACAAGCTTTGTTACCAATAATTTTCATTTCATTCTGATTGACAAAATAGAGGATGGTGATCGAGTTTCATTTGTAGAACAATTATGTGATCATAGACAAACACCTGGTAAAGCTCACAGAGTCAACAGCTGTGTGTTTTACTCTTGTCTCTGTCTTCAATTAAACACATTATTTGTATTTGCCTGTCAGTTATTCATAGAACCACAAGGTTTATTCGTGAAGATTGTATGTAACACATCTTGTCAATTTTTCAACAAAACCTAACAAATTTTCTATACACCACATCATTGTGGGCCATTCCTGCTTTGAGATTATATAAAACTGAATACTGTCCCATCTATTCACTTGTTAAAGTGATGGTGTGACTATACCAGCTGTTCATCTTCTGACCTGAGTCCACCATACCCTTTTAGGGTGAACACGTCCACCCACATCTCTTATGGCAGTGATCTGTATGTGATTTCAGGAATCTGGCTCAGTTTCTCGCTGGTCGAGACAAGCCGCTGGAAGAGAAAGAAATACTAACCATCATGCAACAGTTGGTGGCTGCAATAAGACATATCCATGAGCATAATATATTACACAGGTAAAGTTACCACTTAGTTTGGATTTGATTATTCAGCTTTAATTCTGCTACGTGGTCATTGAGATGATTGAATGAATGTGAACCATAGTTTAACTGGTTGATGTGAAGTATATTGAATGAATGTGAACCATAGTTTAAGTGAATAAGGTGAAGAACATTCATTTGAATGTGAACCATAGTTTAGCTGGATAATGTGAAGTATATTGAATGAATGTGAACAATAGTTTAGCTGAATAATGTGAAGTACATTGAATGAATGTGAACCATAGCTTAACTGAATAATGTAAAGTGGATTGAGTAAATGTGAACCATAGTTGAGCTGAATAATGTAAAGTGCATTGAATGATTGTTATACATAGTTTAGCTGGATAATGTGAAGTACATTGAACGAATGTGAACCATAGTTTAGCTGAATAATGTGAAGTTGATTGAATGAATGTGAAGCATAATTTACCTGAATAATGTGAAGTGCATCGAATGAATGTGAACCATAGTGTAGCTGAATAATGTGAAGTGCATTGAATGTGAACCATAGTTTAGATGAATAATATGAAGTACATTGAATGAATGTGAACCATAGTTTAGCTGAATAATGGGCCAGAAGGTGTACTTTGATTTCCTTGATGATTTGATCAGAAGCTCATTTCTGTGCTCTCTTTTCAGAGATCTGAAGACAGCAAACATATTTTTAACTAAAGATGGCATTGTTAAAGTGGGAGACTTTGGTATTGCCAAAATGCTGACCACTGCCAACAAGGGTGCCAACACTGTCCTTGGGACACCATATTACATCAGTCCTGAGATGGTATGTCTTGATGTTTTGTGTTAAATACAGTCACAAGAAACATGCTTTTATTGAGAGAGGCAGAAAGCCTTCATGCCTGGCCAGTATTTTATGTATGTCTGCACATATTTTAGTGAATACTTTGTCTTTTGGTGGCTGTTGAGCATTCAAATAAAATCTAGATCTATGTTTAGTAAGTTGAGTCATTTGATAAGTAAACATGTTGCTTACATTCTAGTCTTATTTCAAATTCCATTTGATTGCAGTGTGAGGGAAAAGCTTATAATGACAAGTCGGATGTTTGGGCTCTGGGGTGTATAATGTATGAAATGGCATGCCTTCAGAAGACGTTTGAAGGCTCTAACCTGCCAGCACTTGTCAACAAAATCATGAAGGTAAGGCAGTGTCTCATATTTACAGGATGATTTTCCAGCCTTCCATCTCGTTGGTTAAACTTTCAATTTCTGCTTGTCGTTAGTGTTTTGAAGGCAATTAAAAGTGTCTTCTGTGATTAATGTTTCTGGGATTCCGTCAAAATTTCTGTCATAATTTAACCCGGATCTTGCATAGTTATCGTTCTTTGTATGCAGGGCCAGTTTGCTCCAGTGAAGGGGAACTATAGGTCAGAATTCAAGAACTTAATCAAAGACATGTTGGAGCGAGAACCTCAGTACAGGCCAACGGCTCATGAGCTGTGGAATAGGAGGTTACCTGAGGTGAGCATGTCTCCTGTGAGATTAGCATGCTCAATGTGAGGTGAGCTTGTCCTGTGTGAGGCGAGCGTGTCCTGTGTGAGTTGAGTGTGTTTGGGATGAGGCAAGCGTGTCCTGTGGGAGATTAGCGTTTCAGTGTGAGATGAGTATGTCATGTGTGACGTTAGCGTGTCCAGTATGAGGTGAATGTGTCCATTCCGCACAATGTTCAATTTGGTACTTTTTTGTCTGTATCGTTTAAGTATTCTCTTGATGTACAGTGATAACGTGTTGACATCCCAAAGAAAGTATAAAAGTGCTGTGAAATACTACTGTCTTAATCCTCGTCCAAAATCGCAAAAATGAATTGTTAACTTTGAATATTGTTGATTGAGTTGTCTTATCATCATCTAGCAATTGTGCATATTTCCTTATGTCACCACTGCCTTACATAATTTTGCTTTAATCCCTAAGTTAATTTCAGAATCTAGTCTCAGCTGATTTCGATTTTTCTTTACATCTAATGCAAATGATCCACAGAGAGCAATGTGGAATATGCACTTCGATTACATTAGGTTACACAACAAGGTACCATGTTGTCATTAAAGTGCTTAAAACCACGATTAACCTCGACTACATTGTCATCATCATTAAACCTCCTTTATAGCACTGCATATTACAATCCTGAATTCAATATTCCAAAATGAGAGAATAGAAGAAAAGCACTTCAGCAGAAAATTTCTAAGCTCCACAAACATGAGTGTGTTATATGACTACCCAGCACCAGTGTGTCCTGTCTATCAACACGCAAATTTATTGTACAAACGTGTGCCTTATCCGTGCTTCTCTGATGTCCCGCAGGAAAATGAAAAGAGCCACAACATGGTCAAATACCAAGTTGTCATGACAACCACAAATGCAACACCTTGGCTTTTCTTGTTGTACCATGAATTATGAGAAAATGAGCAACAATATCTGTCGACTTTTCACACTTAACGAAATGGAGTATGGCTAGTGCTGTGTTTGGTTGTCCTGCTTTCATGTAGTATGCTTTGACCAATAAGTACTTGGTAACTCAAGATTACTGTCAGATAATGTTAGCAGCAGATCGACTTCTGGGTTTGACATGAAATTGGTGATTTTAAACACTTTTAAGGCTTTTGAAATACTTGAAATTAATCTTTTCAGTTGTGAAATGCGTAAGTTAGTTAGTTAATAAAGTCCCCATAACTTACATTGTAAAACTGCGTGGAATATTTGTGTTTCAGCTGCTGCTTAAGTATAATGATCCGCACACAGACAATGAAGATGACCTGGCCAGCTCTACTGATGGTAATCAAGTCAGGAAGAAAATAAGGTAGATATGGATTAACTTGAAGACGTGTCGGACAGAATAGAGGCTTGCTTGCTTATTAACTTGTAAAACACTGTCGGGATGTGTTATTGATCCCAAAACTGCTGGTGGAGTAAGGCCTTCCCGGGTTATACAGTGACATTATTTTAAATTTTGCTGTATTTACCCACAATGCTGCAACATCCGTCAGGCACTTTGTAGCCCCGTTTTTGTGCCATTGAAGGTCATTTCTTTGTTATTGTCATATTCTTTACATTGCCAAGTTTTTCTTGGCTGGATTAATCTATTTGCCCTTCCAGTGCCATTGAAATATTACCGCTGTGTGTTGCATTGCAATTTCTGGTGGCAGACAGTTGGATAAACTCGACAAATCCATGGATGCGTGATGTTAACATTGCCTTCCTGACATCAATCAAAAAGTAGAAACTGCAGGGCGAGTGCATAAAGCAAGTTCATCGAGTTAATTTTGAACTTAACAGATTCTTCTTTCTTGGAGATACCTTTTTAATTCCTGAACTTTTGATGGGTTGAAATCGGAAATTTTCCATGGCCATATACCTTGACGGTTTGTGACACGACCTATGGAAATGTTCCTGACATTCCAAAATGAGTTCAACGAAAGCAATACGCTTCTTTACCTACAGGACAAAGAAGAGTTTTATTGCTGTGTAATCCGGGTTGGCCTTGTTCTTCCCCAATACCTCGTGAAGAAACAACTTCTTCATTGCGACTGGATTTTGTTTTAACGTGGTAGAAAAATGGAAAAGTTAACTGATTAATGTAGTTGGTTAAAATATTAATACTTCGTCAAAACTGTAGTTAGAACTCTGTTACAATAAACTTCGCCAGACCTGTCTAAATCATTAGTTGTAACAGAGGTTCGCTGTAATCAAATCAACCTTTTAGAGAAAATAGTATTCATGGTTGACTGTAAAGTTGGTGAAGTTACACATTGGCACATAGAAACAGTTTAAAGCTGTTGTGCAGTACAAAAAATTGGAATTTATTGTGGAATGGAACATTACAAGCCAGCAAATGGTAGCTTGCTACTGCTTTGTTTTTCAAGGAACTACATGAGGCAGATCTGAGTGTGATAAAGTCATTGGTCTAAAATAATGAACAGGTATTCTCTTTGGTGTTTAAAGTATTTATTGGCTTATGTACTGTGTTACAGCCAACATAAACTTCACTTCTATTTTCATTTCTGCATGATCGTATGATTTATCTTTCAATTTCAGAATATGTGCTGTGTTACTTGGATTGTCTTGAATTATTTTGCACTTCCAGATCTGTTCTTTATTACCTGGAGACAGATGATGTCAATCTCATGCCTATTGAGCTTCCACCAAAGATCAAAATTAGACAGGTACAAGTCTATGTAATGTGATATCTTTTAAGTAAGTTCTGTTAGGTTGCTGATGACTTAGTTTATTCATAGAGTTTGTTTGGTTCAGAGTTTTAGTGTCATTGTCACTTTTCTTACACACAGTGTATAATTTAAAAAGTAATTGTATCTTTTAATTAGGATTCCTTATAAAATTAACACTCTCTGAAGTTGAATATTTTTCAGATGTTCTAAACTTAGAAAATTAGACTTACCGTATTCGCCCTAATAAGCACCCAGGTTGTTTAGAAAAATTCGCTTCAGGAAGGGGGCACTTATTATAGCCCAAAAGTGGTTGAAACCCGGTCTCCGAAACAGGAAAAATTGTAAGTTATAATTCATCAAATTTGCGCTCTGTGACGCATCTGTAACCTATGACAGAGTTTCTACAAAATTGCAGTGCAATGCTATCAAACTTTTTTATTAAATTACGAGAATTTTTCAGAAAATCCCAGTGCAAAAACTCACCGACTGATGTGTGGCTGCCTCATGATCGCCGATAGATCAACTTGAATTTTTGAGTAAAAGTTTTGACTCCTCCTTAAGTTTTCAAAATAGTGTCCCTAAGACTTTTAAGTTCCTGTGGAGTCGGGATTAACTGCACATTAAGTCCAAATCTGCTCTAGATCATACTCCGCAACATGAGAAAAATCTCTGGATGAACACACATGTTGTTGTCACGTGATGTTTGTTTTGAGGGTTGTCTGCGTATTGTGTGAGTGAGTGAGCACGTGCGTGTCATCAGAGTTCATTTACCAGAGTAAACACGATATAACGATCTAGGTGTGCATTGTAGCTCAGGAAATGAACTCAAGTAATAAAGCAGAATGTTTTAATTATCACTTGTTGGTCTCATCTGCTAAAAAACGTCAGAGAATTTTACTCGGTAAGATCGATGTCTTTGAGTCGCCTGATGACTGGATGCATGACAGTCTAACAGTTATTTTCGGGAGATTCAGTGGGTGTTAGGGTGTGGAAGTGTTCACTATCAGTGGGTCATTTTGACTTCGTTTTTTACGGTATTAGAAACTTTTGGGAATAATTGCCAGTATTTATTTCTTGCTGATGCTATGCTACCCGTTTCATGAATAGATAGTTCCCGAAGACTAATCTTCGATGACAAAAACTTGAATGTAGCATGCGCTTCCTGGCCACGTGCTTTTAACTGAACAAAAATCAAGTTTTTATTAGTCTTTGATTTTTGGTTTTCACGTGTAGAAAGAAACTTGGATTCCTGTTGAGGGAGAAGATCCGGTATGGGAAAGATACAATACAATCCCTTTGACATGTACGTTGCATCTGTTCTGAAAGGCCAGACCAGACTATAATAGGTCACGTCCCTCGCAAGATCAGCAAAACTTCCGTTCATTTTGAAGCACGGTGGAAGTTTGAAGTGTATAGTCATGGCTAAATACCAACATAGCGGCGAGGCTCGTGGTCTACAAATTCTGCACACAATGATTTTTTCAGGACTGTCGAATCTTATTGATAAATGTTACTGTAGATAGGCATTTTTCACATGTACATGGTGTTCATTGACTGGGGGCTTATTTTAGCAAAGTCTGAAAATGTGTGGGGAGCACTTATAGGGGCATGGGCGCTTATTAGGGCGAATACAGTAAGTGATTCTTTAAAAGGCAAATTTACTTTGAATTTGGATATTATGCAGCGTTGTTTTTTGCAGGTTGCTATAAGCAATGACCACACAATTGTCGTGACCAATGAGCGATCAGTATATAGCTGGGGTGAAGGGTCAAAAGGTCAACTAGGACATGGAGATCTTGAACCTCGTTACAATCCTCAGCTTGTGGAGGCATTGAATGGCAAATCCATTACAAAGTGAGCATCTCATGGTGTATGATCATTTTAGAGCTGCCGTGTTGCCTACCCAACCCTTATAATTCATTGATTAGAAAACTGGGAACATTCTTAAGATTGCTGAGACCAGCCTGGTATATTTCCTAAGTGTCACACGGCCTACAGTACATGTTAAATATTATTGACAGAGTTGCTGTCATGGTGACTGAGTAAAAAAGAAATGTAAGAGGAATTGGCATGACCTTCTGTGATAGACAAATGGAATTTTGTTTGACCATTTCTGGTGTATTCTGTACAGACTGTTCACTAAAAAATCTCTTCATCTCGGTAGGTATAGTGTCTTACAGACTACTGTTTGACCATAGTATAAGCTAATCACATGTGTGTGGTAATGAAAATGACCCAGAATTCCCTTTCTCTTGTGCAGTGATAATTTCCTGTTCTTCCAGAGCCTGTTGTGGAGATGGGTTCAGTTTGTTCTCCAGTGACAATGGCATAGTGATGACCTGTGGTGATGGCACAAAGGGGTGCTTGGGTCATGGTGACTGGTGTTCTACTGCCAGACCTAGACTGATTGAGGCATTATTGAGGTATGTGTAGGTACAAAGAGCTGCTTGGGTCATGTGACTGGTGTTCAACTGTCAGTGTTCAACTACCTGACGTGTTCAACTGTCAGTGTTCAACTGTCAGTGTTCAACTGTCAGTGTTCAACTGTCAGTGTTCAACTGTCAGTGTTCAACTGTCAGTGTTCAACTACCAGTGTTCAACTGCTAGACCTAGACTGGTTGAGGCATTGAAGACATGTGTTGGTCTAATGAGTCACCTGTTCCTTGAAAGTGATCATATTCACAATACTGTTACCTGAGTTCTGAACGAAGTATAAAAGTTTGGACAAAATGACAGAATGATATTTTACAATTGGCTTTTGTTGAAGATGGGACTTGATCAATTGTAAAAAATTGTATTTTAAGTTGAATTTTGAGCAAAATATGGTTTATTTTATTGATTGTCTAGAGTGTTAAGAAAAACCATTAACTGAAAACATATACATGTTTAGTCTTTGTTCATTTCTTGTTGTGTAATGGTTTATTTTTAGCCTATATTTTGCTTCATTTGGCAATTTGGTATTTTCCACAAAAAGTCAACAGTTTTACTTTTGCGTTCTGCACACTTGGCTATGTCAAGGTGGCTGAATTCATTAGTACCCGTTAATCATTGCAGTGTTGATGTCTCAGCTGTGGACTGTGGAAAGGAACATGTTGTCATCGTGGGTAGTCAGGGACAGGTGTATTCTTGGGGACAAGGTGCTGCCGGGCGACTGGGGCATGGAAATGAGGAAGACTGGTGAGTGGGGGAGAAGTTGGTTCAAATTCCACTAGGTGGTACTGCTGTAGTCTGGAGTAAAGTGTCTGTTCTCTGTTTGTATGATAAGTGTGACTCCTGCCTCAGAACACATGAAAGTTATAGCTTGGGAAGCCCTCTTTAAAAATCTCTTCAGCAATAGGAAGGCAATTTTGGAATTTAATACAGAAAGTTGTTGTTCCTAATTTTACCAGGTAACGTTATTGCCTGGTTGTAATTCTTTGATTGCTTCTGTGGCATATATTTATCGTCACAACTAATTCTAGGTTACTGTTCACACTTCTTGTGTTTATTGTTATCCCTGTGTGGCTTTAAATTATTTGTATCAAATTTAGATTTGTGAAGACCATCATGTTTCAAAAATCTTACAATAGGTAGAAACTTTGCCATCTGATTTTTAGCCAAGAGCTCTTTTTCAGTGTATTTTTGTTCTAAGGCACTGCTCGTTTTTTGTCCTGCTTGATGTGTTGAGAATTATGGATAGTGGCATTTGTGGTTAAATTTGATATTGTATTGCCTTGTCATCAGCTGTGAACCCAAGGAGGTGGTAATATCAGAACCAGTGAAGATCCGTGATGTGTGTTGTGGTGATGATGGTACTATGGTACTAACTGATGTGGGCAGCTTGCTGGCCTTTGGCAGTAACCAAGACAACAAGCTGGGACTAAACCACAGGCAAGGGTTCCTTATGGCCATGAAGAATATCTTCAACAAGGTAACACTTGCTGACTTTCATTTACCTTTTTACAGTATTTCAACATGTAACTATGCTTAGTGAGTTGTGAAATACTCAATTATGTAATTGCANATATTTTAAAACAAAATAGTCAAAGATGACTGTCTAATTTATTAAATTTTTCATCTTGACAGTTTAGGAAATATGGACATTTTTCACCTCCACAGTTTCTGAAATAAAGATGTTTTTCATCTTTACTACCTCTGAAATAAGGACACTTTTCATTTTTGACAGCCTCTGAAATAGACATTTTTCATCTTAGCCACTTTTGAAATAAAGCATTTTCCAACTAGAACAACCGTAACATCTCCTTGACCTAAAAAGTTCAATTGAATGTCACATTTCTTGCAAACATTTTAAGTCTTGTCAGCACGTCATCTGTTGGCCACATCACATGACCTAATGAATATAAGTCTGAAAAGATTTCTGCCCCGCATCAGGACGTGATGTGGCCAACAGATGGCGTGCAACATAGATCTTCAATGCCATATTGAGATTGACATATTCATGTCACATTTCTTAGTTTTGTAAGTGTGATGTTTTCTTAAACAAATGAGTAAAATAAATTATCCATTGACTAATAGAAGACCAGAATATTGTCATCACAATACAATCACAGTACAGATGGGTTTATTTTCTGGCTCTGATTTACAATAAGTTCTGACTGTTAGATACCAATTTTGACTAGACTTTCATTTGTGTGGTAATTTATGAAACAATCCGTGAAACCTCTTAATCTCATATCATTAGTAAAATATTTTAATGTTTGCAATATATGTCAATACTTTGAGGAAGCTTGAAACAATGACAGTAAATTTCTTATTATTTCTGGAATCTGTGCAAATGAAAAAGTGTACTCATAAGTATATAAAAAGAGTAAAGGGGAGAGAGAAACTATACTGGATACATCACTTTGCATTTTGGTCCAGGAACCCTGAGATGATCCTATTGCCACATAATCTGGTGGTTTTTGCCTTTGACTGTTGAGAAGTTAGAATAAGAGTGCAATAACACTCACTATTTGCTAACTAAAGATAATTTGATGTTTCTTGATGCACGCAATACATGTTTACATTTTAGAATGAGGTGGAGGGAGCCAAGTCTCCTTGTGTTGTGCGTGCTATGGCCCGCCACTGTGTCACTTCCATCTCCATGGCATCCACGCACAGTGCCGTGCTCGTGGAGTCTGGTCACGTGTACACATTTGGACGGAACACGGAGGGACAGCTGGGCACAGGCAATAACAAAGCTCAGAATGCACCGATAGAGGTGAAGACTCTCAGTGATAAAATAGTGTTGGTAAGTGTGCAAGCAATCTCATCAAACTGTTTATAGAAACCGAGTAAGTTGTTATGATTTAATGTAATTGAAAGCTAGTCATAATACTTCTGTAATCAATTCTTCATGTTTAATGCTGCTTTGTTTTGAAAATTAATGAACTTGACTTTTAAAGTTATCATGTTAACACTGAAATTTTAATCCAAATCCATCTAACTATGTGTGACATGTGTCTTTCAAGAGAGTTCAGTGTACTGACACATTCACTGTAGTCAGCACTAAAGAGGGTGAGCTCATGTTCTGGGGCACCTTGTACAAATCTCACACGACCAACAGTGCCACTGACGATTCTCACAAGACCTCGGACACCTCTGCACAGAGTGCCCCTGTTCAGCATGTCCAACAACGCTCCAGCACGTCCAGTATTAGTAGTCTCAATAACAGTGGCGGTCACAAGGAAAAGCCGGGTTCAGCCAGCAGCACATCAAGACAGTCCAGTAAGTGTCAAGTCCTTCCAATCAGTCCTTGTTTGGCCAGTGGTTTTGCTTGAACCATCTTTGTTGCTGTCAGCCAGAATGTAGTTTTTGCGAACATCAAATATGACAAGGGAGATCATCGGTAATGTGTGGAAACTGTGTACCTTTTGTTGCAGGTACAATTGAGTGGGATTAATGGAATGTTTGGAGGTCTGAGAAATCTCATCCATAGCCTACCATTCAACAAGCTTCACGTTCTGACAGTCTGTTGTATTCTTTAGGTCAGGCTTTGAACAAATTGTTGGTAAACATGGATCATAAAAGTCACGATGATTTTTAACACACATATGCATCACCACTTTATAGTTTTAATGCTTACCAAAATCTTTTTAATGAGATGTATCCATATTTTACTAGATTCTGTGTCAGTATGTTATCTTCCTTTTCTTGTGTCTGGCTACATCATATTTGTGCGGTGTGCACTGTCTTGTGTGACACTTGCTCATTATTACATTATTGTATTATCATGTCTCCACAGACTTTATGCCCGAGATGCAGAATGAGACAGTGACTGGTGAGCACAGAGTGCATGACCGACAGGCCAGTGTGGACAGTAATGTAAGCTCAGCATCTGGTGGTGCCTTGGACACCAGTCAGTCATCCAAGTATCATGGCTTCAGGCCTTCAAGTAAGTGAACTTCACATTGGTCTGTAGCATGTGTCTCCTAATCACATGACAGGGTAAATTTGATTTTTTGTTGTTAGTAGTTCTGCTGTGTTTGATTAGTGCAATGTTAATTCATAGGGATTCTGTGAATAGACCTATGGCCAGGATTTTGAGTGACAGCTTAACTGACCAATCAGAAAGCAGAATTCTTGACACACCTTCATTTCCAAGCTGCCATTTTACTTGACAAACATCTTGTTGTCGGATAAAATTTTTTCTTGTTTGTCGACTTTTGGAAGGGGTCGGAGCTTGCGATAGGTCAGTTGCTCCATTATGATAAAAACTTGCTCCACCAGTGATATCAAACACAGTCTTCATGTCTTTGTTATCGAAGGAGGGGGGCATTTTCCAAGTCAAATTGACCTGTCAGACAGTCTGTTCCATTTAATTTGATTAAAATGAACCTGCTGCTTTCTCATGAGTTCGCTTCATTTCCAAAAAAGGGCCTAATAGTATTTGAATCTTTATCTGGCAGGTTGTTTTGTCATTAAATACGTTTTGTTGTTAGTTAGCTTTCAATTTGTTACATCATTCCGAGCACAGTCTGAGTAAAAATAACAATACTAGATATTATGAAATTAAGCATAGGTTCCAGATTCAATGATAAAGACTACATGGTAAGTCCAAAAGCAGTTAATAGTAGCAGGCTGGTGTACATTATTACACACTAAATGCAGTGTTCAGACACCATACAGAACTGGAGTACACACTCAGACTCTATACAGAACTAGAGTACACGAAGACCATATAGAATTGCAGTACATAGACACCATGCAGAACTGGAGTACACACTCAGACTCTATACAGAACTAGAGTACACAAAGACCATATAGAATTGCAGTACATAGACACCACATAGAAGTGGAGTACACAGACGCCATGTAGAACTGGAATATAGACAGATTCCATTACGGAAACAGCCGAATTCCTGGGAAGCGCCATATTGAGGTCACGTCATTACAGGCATGTCATACTAAACGCTGTAGTCAGGCAAATGTCAGTAGTCTGTCTATAAAACAAGCCTTCTGAGTTGGTGTGCCTGCTTGTGTTTTGTATTTGGTAGCAGATCAGCTGATTTGAAATCATTGATAGGGAATGAAACCTAAAGTCAGTACAAATCACACAATACTGCAAAGTATATGGTTGCAATTGCACCAAAAATGGGTACACCATGTACGTATCTAAAGCATTTGGGGGGCAGGTGTAGTGACAAATACATTGTTCAAAAATCTGGATTTCTGGAATACCTTTTACCCAAAGACACAGTTAAGACAGATAGAGGTTTTACTATTGGTGAACTCCTGTTTCCAAGACGAGTTAAGTTAAACATACCAGCTTTCACCAAAGGCAAGTCACACCTTAGTCAAAAAGATCCGACAAAAAACACAGCGCATTTCCACAGTAAGAATCCATATGGAGCGAGCAATATGGAGACTTAAAAGTTTTCAAAATTTTGAGTACCAGTATTCCAGTGTAAAGCACAGAATCAGTGGATAACTACTTGATTTTCTGTGCTGGGCTTGTGAACCTACGTGCTGATCTGATCAGAGATCAAAATTTGTAAGACATGGACTAACTTCCAGAATTTTTATGTTGCCCATTCCAAGTGGTAACATGTACCGTTTCAATAAATATCTGAAAGTAAAATGTAAGCAATCGTGCAACAGTTTGCTCAACAAAGCTTTCACTGTGTAGCACATCTACGTCATAATAAAGTCATTGTCACGAACTTTAAAATTAGCGCGCACGTAAATAATTAAAGTTGGTGCTTCTGTTTTGGCCTATAACAAATGTGATCAAAGTCATTGTCAGTTGTGTACAGAACTAGTTTTTCCAGTACAAAACATGGTCGTTGATACTATTTTTTAAATGGACTGTTTGATATGGGTATCACCAGGACAGTAATGCGGTGCAACTGAACTAAGTGACTCACGAAAACAATCTTAAGACCAGTTCCTAAGATTGTTTTCGTGAGTCACTAAGTTCAACTAATGGAAATCATAAGAAATTCATCACAATGTTGCAATATTAGGAAATGGTTATTTGGCCCTGGGATGTTTCTGTGAACACTGTGTCATCCTGTCTAGAACATGTGTGGATAGATTCCAGGGGACAGTTCAGTCTCAAGAAAGTAAACAAATCATAACAGTACATGACCAACGCTGGAGGAGATCCATTTGAAATAATTAAAACCCAAGTTAGAATAATAAACAAACAACAAATTCATGTCAGATCACATATTTAATAAAACAGACCTTATACAACCCAGGAATACGACTTTGAATAGCTCACTACCATGCTGAACAGCTGTGCTGTTTTTGTTTTTAGCATTCCTGTAGTGGCTGACTTCGGTATGCGAAGCCTGTGGCTGTTTTGTAAAGTATAGTATGAAGTTACACAATCTCTGTCTTTATAGACACTACATAGAACTGGAGTACACAGACACCGCATAGAACTGTTAGTATCCAGACATCTTATAGAACTGTTTAATTGCAGGCAGCACTCCTAGACGTCCAAAGAGTTCTGAGGGTGGTAAAGATGATGGCGAGATACAGTTCTTCAAACCAAACACTTTGTTGATGTAAGTTTCTTTTAGTTCCAAAACCAAAAGTTATTTGTCAAAGGCAGATGTGTAACCGACACATCTTTGTATTAGGCTAGTGTTCAGAATGCACTAAGTTGATTGTAATGTGTTATAAGCTATTAATCATTTCCAGATTGGTGTTTTTTGATGGATGTCAGCTGAGTATGTTTTGTTTGTATTCTTATCCATCTATGTGGACATAGTCCAGCTGTGCAAAAACTAGAAGCCTGAACTATGCATATTTCTGAAGTCTACTTGTTTTGTTCTAATATTATTCAAATTCAAAACCCAAGTTCCATAATGATTGCAGATGTATGTATGTTACAACATAAAAAGTTATGCAAGACATGCACTCAGGCTGTGAACGTGTCATATCTGTGAGATCTCTGTGGTCTAGTGTACTCAGGCTGTGAACATGTCACATTTGAGGTCTCTGTAGTCTAGGGTCTGTACAATATCACCAGACGCGTTCTTGTTGTTGACAGGATGGAGAAGGTTCAGGGAGAGGAGTCAATATCTCTGTCCAGTTTCTACTGCCACGGGACACATATCTTTGTACAGGTGGAGACGACCGCGCCCTTTGCCCCACCGCGCAGACGAAGGAGTAGGAGAAAAGCATTCAGCAAGTAAGCAGGGGAGTGCGTGGTGACTGACTTCATTGTAAGTAGGGGGGTGACTGACTTGGCTGTGGGTGAGGGGTGACTGACATCATTGTAAGTAGGGGATGACTGACTTAGGTGTAAACAGACACTGGGTTTGTGTATTTTATGTGGTATGCTCCTTCCCCTTCCTGGAATGTTTGATTGTATTTTTATGAAAATATAGCCAAACCCCCCTTCATTTTCTGTACATCTTATCTAATGGGATTGTGTTTCATTACGAAGACTGCGCTCTAGGTTGAGCATGAATCAGATAGTTTTGATTTCTTACAGAAGTCAAAATGGGAGCCAGTTGGAAATACCCACTGCACCAACCAAGCTGAACTCGGCATCCAGTCGTGACGCTGGCAGTGAATACTCGTCAGATACGTCAGAGCTGGATACGTATGGAACTGTGAGTTGTTAGCAATAGTCTTACACTCTGATCTGTTAGCTGCAGTCTCCATGTTGGATTGGAATAATGTCAGTATGCTGTCAAAGGCAGTTCTTGTGGTTGCTGTGACATCTCAGAGTCATGTTTAGATTCTTTGTTTGAATAATGTGCTTTGCTTGAAAATTGCTCAACAATTTTCAGTTGTGGAAGAACTACTTTTAATTTAAGATGATCATATGAAGTGTCTGTACCAGAAGTCTCTAATTCATGAATTCAGTTTTTGTTAAGAATGAAATTAAATATCAAATACCGTATAGTTTATGTCACATTTTAGGCTGACTCTTAAGTATTGCTTTCATTTTTGAAACCATTGGCAGGAATACTAGAATCTAGGATCAATTGTTCATGCTTGGTTTTCTTTTCTGAAGATTCCAGCTTGGATCCAGCAGGAATTGTCTGCGGCGAAGGGGAGTCATGAACAGCCAATTGATGACGTCGATGGTCAGTCATCTGAGGAGGCAGAAGATGGTGCCACTAGACTGAATGAGTCATTCTCCAGTATTCAACTCAACAGGGACCTCAAGAGGGTGGGACAAAAAGCAAAGCCAAAAATTAAAAAGGTAAATAATTTTAGTTGGCATACCTCTGTATGTAATTTTTATAATAAACTGAACAAAGATGAAAGAGACGATGTGAAAGTGATTGTTTTAGCATTTCTAGTCTGCTGTCGTCATTATTTTGTCCAAATGTTGACATTTGCTGATCCTCTTTTTCTTTACATGTTTCAAAAGTTGACAATGAATTACAAGATATCTCTCAATTCCACTCTCATTTGTTTGTTACTAGGCTTTACCACTCACATCAGAGAGTGGTGTTGAGTGCACTCCAGTTGAGGACCTGTCCAGTAGTAGCTTGGACAGTGAGATTGAGGAAATGTAAGTAGTCTGCTGTTAATGGCTTCATTTGTTGTTCACATTTATTGTCAGTTAAAATCTATTGTTTTGTAGATATTTAGCTAAGTACATAGACTTGTCGGTGATGTTCTACATAAAGTTAATAAAGTCAGAGTCCTAGTGTTGACTCAAAACCTAGATCTTTGGTGTAAATTAGCAGAGTCTCTTACCATACAATGTCGCTAACAATACATCAGTTCTGTTAAGTATTGCTAACAATACCTCAACACTGTTTCATACAAACATTGTTTTTATTAATATGCCAGAATTGTCCCAAAGAAGAGTGAAGAAGCACCAAATAAAAAACTGACCACGATCCCAGCGGGCAGGAAGTTGACTGGCGCGTCACCATATAAGTCAAAGGTCATGCTTGGGGGAGGACAAACTCAAAAACCTCTGAACAGACTGCGGGCTCAGAACAAGGGGAGAGGCAGAGGGTGTGTAGTTTGTATCATAAATAGTATAGCTCATTCTTTGTGAAGAACTGTACTGTACTGTTCACAAATATTTTGTCGAATGAATAGTAATGAGGCATCATTGGCCAACTCGATGATGGTATGGAGTGACCAACAGCCCGGAAAAGAACTGATTGCACTTCAGATGTCCGGAGGTGTTCCCCAGCCAGCATGAAGATATATTCTGAAGCAGTCCGTCTGGCATGAGTTTTTTCTGTGCATGAATATTTGACAATGTGGATTATTTCTAATTTCCTGTTGAAGAGTCAATGTTTTCATTCACTAAGTTAACAGTTTTGTAAGAATCAGTGAATCTTATTTAGTGTAATATATTCATGTGAAATACCACGTTGACGTAAAAGAGCCAAATGAAGAAAGAAACTCCTGTGATAAAATGTCAATTTTGAAATTGATTGCCATGAAACGTTTCTGTTGAAACTTATTCTTTCAATGTTAGGTGTTGTTTTATTATACCCTTACTACAGTAAAATCTCATAAATTTAGGATTTAAAGCAGACAAGTGAAATATTATTGTATTTTCCAATTTTGTTCATAAGATGTAGCATCAAATTAATGGTTTTCTGTATTCACTTTGTGTACCATAGCTACCACAATGTCAAGTTAAGCTATTCATTCTTTTTGTCCAAAGTTGGTGAGATTGTATCACATTTGTCACGGCCGATTAGTGGGAATTGTTTTTCTAATGTTGCACATTTTGTGTTCACTGCTTGCTTCCTGTTGCAGCACTGAGCAGGTCCAATCAAACTCTAGAGAGTCTGACTCACCCGTCCCTCGAGGGTTACTTTCAGAGGTGACCCACAGGAGGAGAGAAGATGCCATTCAGGTAGACGGCGATGTTGCTTGTAATATGGAAGCTAATCTCGCTCTAAATCTTGCAATGTCTTCACCAGATGAAAAACTGAGAAGGGAATTCAAAGAAGACAAGATAGGGAGAAAGATTTTTAAAAAAAATGAATTCTTAATGCAGTGACCTTTTTCATTATGTTCAGTCATTCTCATACAAGTTGCATTACTGTTTGTTTTTTTGTCTCGTTTGCTTGTGGTTCTGAGTACACAGTTATGTTAAATGAACTCCCAATGTCTCTGTTGTCATGCACTTTTTGTTGAAATTGGTTGAAAAATTAGTGCATTTAGTTCTTTAAGTAAATTCTAATGTTATAATTCCCTTGACAAGTCACACACTTCGTAAATATTTTCTAGTGTTGTAGCATTTTCACAATTTTGTTGTTAATCTCTCAGTCCTTTTCCTCAGCTGTTCGCCATAACATTACAGTAACTATAATTGTACATTTTTGTTCGCATGTTCATTAGGTGTTTATTTTTTAGTTCAGAGCTCTAGTTGCAGAAGCTGATGCATTACTGATTTACTCACTTTGTTGTTTGTCTGGCATTTCAGCAAGAGCTGGAGAGGTTAAAAGCTGAGAAGGCAGAAGCTGATCAGAAAATCAAAGACATGCAGCGCCAGCAACAACAGCAGGCTGAAATCATTAGGAGGGATGCAGAGATTAAAGCCAAGGTTAGGTGGTCATGGTGATCTCCTTGATAATCTTCATTTTGTTTGTTCAGCCTGAATGTCTACTTAAAGGAATGAGCCAAAAGTAATGGGACAGAATGTCCCAGAATTCCCTATTGTGAAAGCTTCCTGCCATTGTGTCCGTGCATCATGACCAACAATAAAAGGGGGGATTTAACGGAATGTTTACAAGTTGGAGATGTTTGTTATGTAGCAAGTCTCTGCTAATCGTTTTTGCTGTTTTATGTTTGGTGTGTGTTTCAGGTTATTGTATTTCAGTGGCATAATACACTTGATAACTCATATGACCAATTGTTGTATTTGTTTTAGGAAAGAGAACAACAGTTGGAGAAGGAAGTACTACAATTGAGAACTGAGCTGTTACAGCAAAGTAACAAGATGCAGGATAACTACAATGTTGTCATTGACCTGCAGGTAAATACTAGTAAGGTCGAACATGTCATTGACCTGCAGGTAAATACCAGTCAGGTGGAACATGTCATTGACCTGCAAGTTCATACTGGTCAAATAGGCCAAGTGGAACCTTGGGTTGGTATTCGCCTTAAGTCAAGTTGGTGAAATGAATATATATATATATATATATATTAGTAGTTTCTGATTTACTTCATATGTAAGATTTACTGTAAGGATTGAATGTTTTATAAAGTACTTGACAGTCAAAAATTTTTTTTGTTAATTGAGCTCACCATATGCATTGTTTCCTTTCTAATTTTTACTTTTGTCTAATAAATGAAATTGCGTAAAGAGATGTTATCGATTTCATGTCCAGAAATGCATTTTTGGGATTGTTGGATGAAGCAGACTTCTTGGTTATTAGCATTGACCAGAGCATTGACCATAACCTTAAAACAACAACAAAATCCGTACGGTTGTGTTTTCGTGATTTTATTACAAATTGCCAATTCTCATCGTTGTCTGCCAGACATTCATTGAAATCAAGGCAGGTGAGTGTAATAGTTACTGTTAACTATTGAGTCAGGTTTAAATCGACTCGTGGACTGTGGCCACAGAATTTGCAGTTTCGATTTCACGCTAAGGCTGATCTCTGTTGATAAGGTCCTTTTTATGAGTAGAAAATTACTGTATTGAATTTAACTGGACTTTTGATAAATTGTTTTTAGCTACTGCAGACATGATAATGTTTAAAGTATTGAGATTTGAACTGTTGAGCATGAGCAAAATCTGCTGAGGAGAATGAACAGTATCTGGTCTTCAAGAAATTCTGTTGTCTTTAGTTGCCAATTCCAAGCACATTTAACAGTTAAAAGCATGGTTTCTTGCAGGAACAGTTGCTTGAATTAAAACAAGAGCAACTGCGAATCAACGCCAGGGAGCAACGAGCTAAAAGTGCCAAGTCTCAGCAGTCGGTTCAGAAGGACAGTAAAATATGCGTACTCTCATGACATATTGCAGCACTGCATTGCTTGGTGCTGAGAAGAACAATAATATCATTGCAGTCTTTATGCAATGGAACAACAGATAATCAAAACTGTGGATCTAATCAAATTAACATTTTTGCAACTACAATAAAGAGAATTACTGGTTAAAAAGTTAATGAATCTCATTTTGACTTAAACTACATTGTGGTATACAATGGATGAGTAATTATATTACTTTGCACTATTTTTTTAACCCTAGCATTTTAGCTATATGTTTGAGTCTGAACTCAAAATCTCAAGTTTTGCTCAAATTTGAAACTCGAATGAAGAGTTAGCAAGTGCCACCTTGGACTAGAAACGCATATGCTTAAATAATACACGGAATAATGGATACTTATCTTGATTCCATACGTTTGTAGAACGGGAAATGTCGAAGATCATTTCAAATTCGATTTCAAGCTCAAACATTGGACACAAGCCCTGGTGTTTTACATTAGTCTCTGTCAGGTTGCTTATTAAACAATGTGTAGTTTTGCCAGCACATAGGTGAAACAAGACTTCTGATGAGACTCATTTGTTACAATTTCAGTTATTGCATGTTTTTGTTATGATTGATTGATTGACTGGTTTCATTGGTCAACATGTACAATGCAGGAGGTTAAAAAATGTCATTGTGACATAACACAAAAGTCCAAAACCATTTAAACAGATTGAAATGATTAAGACATCATACTGTGAAAGATTCACACAGAAAAAAATAAATATCTGCAGTGAGCCTGGGAAAAACTGTATGAGAAATAATTGACGTGGGCTTGATTGGTTGGCTTAATATTACATTTTAGTAAATGATTGGTTCTTTAATCAAGAGAAATGTGTGTGGTGCTTTAGACTTAATCATTTTACACCATGGGTGCATGGCTGCCAAAAACAGTTTGTAAAGTTTTGAAATGTAATAGTGAGTACAAATTAAATTTTGTGGTCATGCAAGTTTCAGACTTTCCTTCCACTTTCTTGTTTCAGGGTAGGTGCACTAGTGTGTTGTTTAACAGCTAGCCACTAAGTGTGCACAAGTTTTGTGATATGTTTACAAACTGATGTTTAATGATTCAGTTTATATGAGATTCATAATTGGGTGATTTGATGTTGTCATGGTGATGACAAAAGAATTGTGATTTTTCTACTTTATGGCAAGTGCTTGGACTTGAAATTTGCGTTGTAGCTATTGTTACGTTTTAAAAAACGAGTTAGTTGAAATACTATCAGTTGAAACTAGAAGATAAAGAGAGAAGAATTCATCTCAAATTTTATTTGTAGTGTCAGATTTTCTCAAGAGTTAGCTGTGGAGCTGCAGCCTGTAGTGATCGTTTTACAGTTTATGATTATTGGAATACCTGTTATCTGTTCTCCAGAACAGTGCAAATGCAAGTGAGTGCTTGTTTTTATTGGGTCAGTTTCACTCTGTTCTGAATGACCAGCAGCCCACAATGTGATATGGCCAGTTGTCTGTAAAAAGGTCAATGTGTAGTAAGCTGCAATGTCTGTCCACATATTTGCCATATGTCGCAAAATAGCATTTTCCTTCGATGGTAACCTAATAATTGTTTACTGCATTGGTGTTATACAAGTTCATTGCAATGTTACATGATTTATTCTTGTGCATGTTTTTAAAGTTTGTCACTGTTGATTACACTGAATAAGTTACAAGTTTCTACTAATAAGTTTTTTTTTTATTGTAAACCAGTAACCAGCATAATGAAAAATGACACTTCAACAAATTATATCTCAGTAAACTTGTAAATAATCCAAGCTCATAAATATGAAGCCTATAATTAAGAAATTATATTACTTTCCAAATTCAATTGAGAAAGCATTACACATTTGAAATGTGAAATATAATAAACAAGCCGTGGCAATATAGTCTATAGTGATTGCATAGCCAATATCTATGCATACAACTTGTTTGAAGATAACACACACAAAAACATTTTTTAATTATAATCTGAAATTCACTGTTCTGCCATCTTGTGTTCTAAATTGAAGACACTTAACTCAGGCTTGGAATTTCACTCCAACCGGTAATTTAATTGCTTACTTAAGTGTAATTAAATTGGCTATAATCCCATCTGTCAACAGTTAACTTCTTCAGGAACGTGTTTACCGGTATATCTGCTTTAACAATCTTATGCCATCTCCAGATATACCAAAGTGTGAGGGAGTAGTACTTGTACTTTGCATCATATAAATCCATCTCCAGATATACCAAAGTGTGAGGGAGTAGTACTTGTACTTCGCATCATATAAATCCATCTCCAGATATACCAAAGTGTGAGGGAGTAGTACTTGTACTTCGCATCATATAAATCCATCTCAGTGTTTGGGGTTGACTTTTGTTCATTCAGAATACACTCTCACAGAACTATGTTTATAACAACTAAAAGGAACACGGCCACTAGTAAATGCATCACTGCACTTCATGTAATACCTTTCAAACGTTGATGTTTGAGTGAAATTAGTATCACATTACAGTAAATCTGATACAAGTTTTGATTCATCCGGCTGTAAATACTGGTATTTAAAAAATCAACTATTTGATTTTTTGTTTTCACTAAAAATAGGCAGGTGGCCTAGTGCCTTCTGCGTAAGACAGTTGGACCCACTGACCAGGTGACACTGAGTCTCCTTCCCACTAAATATAACTTGTGTATCACGCGACTGCTAACACCATGACAAGCACCAATTATGAACTAGATACACATGATATACCAGTCCACAGGAAGACAGAAGATCATAATGCAATGTTTCTCTTTCAAGCACACACCTCAAAATCACTTCCATGTTACATCTCAACTCTTAATCATGCTAGACATCCAGTTGCCAATAAAATAGAGTTTCAAGGAAATAAAAACGCATTGAATGTCATTCTCAGTTGTCTACTAGTATAATCACAATGTTTGAATTAGGATTTCTCACAAGAGCAGAGATCAAAACACTAACAACATTGTCTAATAACCCACAACTTGATTGTTCCTCCAAAAGTAAAAACAACTCCACCACAAATTTAACAAGTTTGCTGACGAGTACCCTTATCTCACCAACTAATAGTCATTCTTCACTTTATTCATGCTGCAAATTCTAAGTCATTGCACACAACTGACATAACACTCTGAGTTCCACATGTGGTCAGTCGCCATGAAGGGGAGTTATGAGTACTTTTGTGATTGCTGTTGGTGTGTAATGTAAGATGTCCACTAGTTTGATATGAGGAACAGTTATCATTGAGCACTTAAGCAATAAAAATAGGATAGACTAATACAATAAAAAATGTTAAATATTTCAAGAAATAATTAAGCACAAGCTCCAAGATATGAGCACAGCAGTAACCAATAATTGCAAAAAGAATAATTCTATGAAATGAAAACGAAGTACAAGTTTGAGAATTAAAGCACTCATTTAAATTTGACCTAGTATGCAATTGTCTTAAACAGGTAGTTCCTTTACCATTAATATCTCTCACACAAGTAAGATCCAAATGCCATGCCCGATTCTTAAGCTTTGTTATTCGCCACAGGTGTCAGTCAGCAGTCTTTCATACCTTAGATCACGGAAGAGCACTGCTTAGTCAATATAAACTGATATCGCAAAATCTGCTGCTTGCATGGCATGTGACACACGCTGTTTTTAACAGCAAATATGTAGCTTATGATGCTTTAAACAGCATATTACTTCCCTCCTCAAATGTTGGAGATGGGGAGATCTTGATTGATACAGTAAGCTGGGAAAGTGCCTTGTCTCAGGGTGTCCCTGTCCAGGTGTCCCACCAAATAGCCTGGGGCAGAACTCCTGCCTGTTACCTTGACAATGTCGCCCCTGTGTAGAGTCAGGTTCTCAGACTGAAAATAAAGACATGTCTTAAAACACAACATCATGAAAAAACAATAAGTATCAAAATTGTAATGAAACAAACAAGTTCACTTGAAGAACAGCATTCTTCTCCTCCAAAACCAAATTGAATTAAATAATGAGCTCACTGTAAAACTTATTACCTTAAATCACAACAGCAGACATCTGACATACAACTGTCTAGGAACAGACATCTGACAAACAGCCCTACAACAGCGGACATCTGACATGCAGTTCTACAGCAAAAGACACATGGCATACAACCCTACAGCAGCAGGCATCTGACATTCAGCCCAACAGCAAGAGACATCTGACATGCAACCCTACAGCAACAGACATCTGACATTCAGCCCAACAGCAAGAGACATCTGACATGCAACCCTACAGCAAGAGACATCTGACATACAACCCTACAGCAGCCCATATCAGACATACAGCCTTGCAGCAGCAATTTGACATTCAGCCCTACAGCAACAGACACCTAGCATACAACCCTACATCAGTGGACATCTGACATACAACCCTACAGTAGCAGACATCTGGCACACAATTGTACAGCAGCGGACATTATTTTAATTGTATATTGTGCCACAAGAATATGCCCACTCAAAGTTTTTGAGTTAACGCCCATTTCATGCATTTCAGTGTGCATTTTAATCTTTAAATATGAAACAGCAGTGACACCTGTTGACAAAATATAAACCAAGAATCATCTGTGCATTTTTCTTGTGCTGGTAACAGCAGCTCTGATGACTCATTGTATAGAATTTTAAGCTAGACATTAAGATGATATGATAAACTTCATAGCAGGAATTTGACTTGAGATCACCAAAAGCACAGTGCACTCATTGTTCAACCAATGTCTGTATAATTGTTTGCTAAGCTACTTGGCTGTTTTCGTAAATTTAGACGGAAAAGTCTTGGTCCACGTAGTTTTTTAATAAAAAAGCTCACTACTGGGGGTTTCTTTTGTAAACTTAGATGTAAAAGCCTTCAAGCTGGTCTATGCATTTTTGTAAAGAAGCTCACTGTGTGTGGGGGGATTGCTGGTGAACAGTGGTGGGGGGTGGGGGTAACGCGTTGCCAGAATCATACTTGCCCTGGAATATTGGAAAACCCATTTTGGACACCCTATTTTTGAAATCCTGGATGAAGCCCTACATACAGCCCTACAGCAGCAGATATTGACATACAACCCTACAGCAGCAGACACCTGACATACAACCCTACAGCAGCAGACATCTGGCATAAAACCCTAGAGCAGCAGACATCTGACACAAGGCCATACACTAACTGACATCTGACAACCAACCCAACAGCAGCAGACATCTGGCAGACGGCCATACACTAACTGACATCTGACAACCAACCCTAGAGCAGCAGACATATGGTACATGGCCATACACGTCTAGCTGACGTCTGACAACCAACCCTACAAAGTACAAAAAGCATGAAAAACACCTTGACAAGACTTGAAAAGATGTCGAAGGCAGAACAAAGTTTTCTTTACTGACACATATTTTTGCACCATAGGCATCTGAATATGCCACTGTGTAACAGTGATAAATTATCAAGAGCCAGCAAATGACTACAACCACTAGCATGCAAACTTGTAACTCAAATGTAAAATCCCACTACTTAAAATCTACATCCATGTCAAATGTTAACTGTTTAGCACACAAAATTTACCATTTCCCAGCGCTTTCTGGGCTTAACTCTTACTAATTATTGTACAATGTATTTTTCATATTAACAAACAATAAAAAATTCAAGCTACTGTGATGGTGAATTATGCTCGCCTTCAGCTGCCATGACAGTAGATTACAAGTCATTTTGACTGTTTATTTTCGGCACGTAGTGCAGGTCGTGTTTGTCTGATATAAAAACAGGTTTTACTCACTGAACTTCCCCGAAAGTCTTCAATGACCTTATGTAGGTCACCGTCATTTGTGTCATCTTGTACACTGGCGTATATACCGTCAACATCATCATCAACTCTTAGATCTGCAAAATTTATTAACAAAAATGCTGTATTACTGCCTTTATCAAATGGTTATTAACTGATTCACACGAAATTTCATGTTAGGTCTCAGTTTTAGAAGAATTTTCAATCTCATTCATCCTTTCTTTCTAAGATTATCTAGGACCTTAATAAATGATTTCAAGTCTAAGTCAAATATTTAAAAAAACTATGCTTTGTCAACCATTAAAAGTAATTTTCTGAAAGGAGAAAGATCGAGGAAGCATATTTTAGAATCCTCAATCTTTCTTTTTTCAGAAAATATATGCATTTAATGGTTGACCAAGCATCATGATAGTTTTTTGATGTTTGACTTAGAGATGAGGTCGTTAATTAAGGTAATAGAAAATGTAAGTTAATTAAATGCTTTATGACTAGTTGAAAACTGTCCAATGATCTGATACTTCACATAATAATTTGGAAATAAATAAAAGTTAATCAAGCACTACCTTGAACTGTTACGAGTGAATGTAGCTTATCTTCAATTCTTTTGAAACAAGATCTTCTGGCTTTCATTGTCTGACAAAAGACACTTTAATGGGGGAAAGCTGATACTTTTGTGATTTGTTTTCTATTAAAAATACATTTCCTCAATTAGCTTAGTTGCACTGATGTGTTACTGAGTTTGCTCATGCAATCAAAGTGAATGCAACAAGGAGGATTAATGGTTGGGCCAAGTACATCACCATCACTTTATCATTGTGGGGCTAAGTACATCACTTCATCACATCAATGTTGGGCCAAGTACACCGTCCACTTCATCACTTTATCATTGTTGGGCCACGTACATCACTTTATCACATTATCAATGTTTATTTTATTTTTGGACTTTTGCAAGGCGTATGATACAATAAAATGGGACTTTATTTTTCAAGCTTTGAAGGCTTTTAATTTTGGACTAGGTTTTACACGATGGGTAGAAATAATCTATAACAAACCAACAGTTTGTGTTGTCAATAATGGTTTTACAACAGATTATTTTCATTTAGAAAGGGGTGTAAGACAGGGTGATTCATTGTCGGGTCCATTATTTTGCCTAGCTGTTGAAGTTATGGCCAATTGTATACAAGAGTGTAATTCAATTACAGGCATAAGTGCTGAGAAAACTGAAGTTAAAATTCTCCAATATGCAGATGACACTACCTTATTTCTTTATGACAAAAATTCTGGCATGAATTGTCTCAAATTTTTAGAACATTTTGGTTTACTCTCTGGTCTCCAGCTAAATATTAAGAAATGTGAAGGGTTATATTTAGGTCGAGAAAAAGAGTGTTCTGAACCACTTTATGGTTTCAAGAGTCTGGGAATATTTTTTAGTCATAACAAAAAAGAAAATGATTTTTTAAATCTTAAATTCAAAATTAAGTCCTTTAAAAAGTCTCTTGACATCTTGAAAAGTCGCAATATTTCATTGTTAGGAATGATCAATGTAATTAAAACTTTTGCCCTGTCTAAAATAATTTATGTGATGAGCAATTTAGGAATTGACAACGAACATAGAACTAAGATAAATACTATGATAAAAAATTTTTGTTTGGCAAAATAAACCACCTAGAATTAAAAAAAATGTGGCATACCCATGAAAATGGTGGTTTGTTAGTTCCTGATATAAAAAATTATGTACAAGTCATTATTAGTTAAGTGGGTTATGCATTGCTTAGATGGAAACAATTGAAATTTTCAAAGTGTTTCCAGGGTATGTTTTTAAAACATATGGAGGTATTTTGATATTTAAATCGAATTATGATCATTGTAAATTGCTGTCTCTTGCAAATATTGAGACCTTCTATCTTGACATCTTGATTGCTTGGGAAGAAATTAGTGCTCATTTACATAAGGACATAACAATTGTAAACCAAGTAGTGTGGAATAACAAAAACATATTGATTAATAGGAGGACTGTATTCTTTAATAGTTTCTTTGAGGCTGGTATTACTTTTGTGAAGGTTCCTTTGAATTTTGAAAATAAATTTCTGACATGGGAGGTTTTGAAAAATAGATAATAAGCTTTCAAATTGGATTCATTATGCTGCTTTGAGACATGCGATTAAGTTGAAAGCTGATCCTTCGATTTCAAAATGCATACATCCCCAGTCAAGCCAAATTACTAATGTGTTTTCAAGAAATATATTGCTTTCCAAAATTGTTTTGCCTCCTCACATTTACTCTAGAAAACGAAGTAAACAAATTTATGTTCTTCCACACAAACTCTTGTTACCTCCTTATGCTAAAACCTTTAAGTACTTCTATATTCATAGAAAAGTGTTTACAAAACTTATTTTGAAAAAGATGAACTTAAGTCAGTGATGACATGTGTGCATCTTGTGGAACTGTTGAGACTTTTAACCATATGTTTGTGGAACTGTTGAGACTTTTAACCATATGTTTGTGGAACTGTTGAGACTTTTAACCATATGTTTGTGGAACTGTTGAGACTTTTAACCATATGTTTGTGGAACTGTTGAGACTTTTAACCATATGTTTGTGGAACTGTTGAGACTTTTAACCATATGTTTGTGGAACTGTTGAGACTTTTAACCATGTGTTTGTGGAATGTGGTTCTGTGAAAACTTTGTGGTGTGAAATTCAGAAACTTTTAATTTACGTAACTGCACAACACGATTTAGATAGAAATGTTATTTTGACAGCATATTTTGGATGTAATTTTGAAGATATCAATACCATATTAACTATTCGCCAGTATTTCATCCATAAATGATCTAGAAACCAGATTATTCCTAGATATTCACAATTTCAATGTTTCTTGTACAATTATTGTAAAGTAAGGAATATACAACCCCACAAAACTGCCTTTTGGGAAACCATCAATGCCTATTTATTTTAGACCAACCGTGAATTTCTACTATTTAGATATGTGTGTGCGTGTGTTTGTGCCTGTGTTTCATTTGCAAAGATCTTATTGTTTGTAAATATTAGTGTATTTAGAAATAAAATGTATTAAAAAAATCAATGCTGGTGTGGATCAGGGCATAATATATTATCCACTAATATATACGTGTGTGTGTGTGTGTGTGTGTGTGTGTGCGTGTGTGCGTGTGTGTGTGTGTGCGTGTGTATGTATAAAAATCCTTTAGGCCATGGCAAAAAATACATTTTTGGGAAACATAACCCAACCTGTTTTGTATTCAATAATAAGGCCATACTTGACTACAAGATCATGTCTTTATTTTTAGAATTATGCGATTTTAGTGAAATTACACTACATGTTACTCACTATTTATCACACGGCCCTCAGGGGTAAATGTCTTCAAATTGCTAGGGAGGGGAAGCGGTGGTCTACGACTTAGGGTACTCAACTGTCCAGTCAGTGGTGGGCTGGGCTTCTCTTTGGCCAAGTTTGTTCTATAGTTCACATACAGTTGAGGAGCTGCAAAACAGAAACTTTGAAAGTGCACACTAGTGGAGCTGTAACACAGAAACTTTAAAAGTGAACACTAGGGGAGCTGTAACACAAAACCTTTAAAGCGGACACTAGGGGCTCTGTAACACAGAAACTTTTAAACAAAAGCGAACACTAGCAAAGCTGTAACACAGAAACTTTCAAAGTGAATACAGGGGAGCTATAAAATTGAAGCTTTCAAACACAAAAGCCACACCAAACAGTGATATGTGCCCTCAGTACACTGCACGTGGTACCTTTTTAAAGCTGCTTATTAGTTTAACATAAGGAATAAGGGCACAACAATTTGACCATAAGGGGTAGCTGCAATAGTCAGAATCGACCAAATAGAGTTCATACCTCATCATTAAAACTAACATCAAATCAGACAAAAAGTTTGAGAAATAAACAGTTTTCAAGGTTCGCAACAAATAAATGAAACATGCCACAAGAGTTGGTATGCAACATTTCAAGGTCAAGTCACTTCTTTTCATGAAGAATAATGATCCTGATGTTTGGCAGATGCAAACTCAAGATAGACACATAATGAAATAGCAACACAGCACCTGTTGGAATCTGTTAAAAACTGATAGTTGTTATAATCTGACTGGTCCCAACACATTGCTCTAGTTTCAAGTTTCATTGAAATCCTTTTCCAGTTCTCTAGACAACATCCGGAAACTGTCTTGTCTCAAACAATAGTGAAAAGTGTTTAGACCAAAATGACCACCAGGGGAGGCTACAGCAGTCGAAAATGCCCAAAAATCAACTGAAAATTGACAAATTGTCCCAGAGTCAAGTTTCATTGTGACTTGTCAGTTCTCCAGAAATCCCCAACAAAAGTACAGACAAAACCGTCCACTAGAGGGTGCTGCAGCAGTTGAATCTTCCCCAAAATTGACTGGTGCCAGCACATTGTCATCACACACCTCTCTGTAAAGCTTCATTGAAATCTGTTAACTGATTCTCTAGATATCATCCAGAAATGCCCTTCCCCAAAGAAAACAGGAAAGCCCAGCCCCTCGATCTGCCCCTGTGGTGGGAAAGATTGAAAAGTGGCATCCACCGTCGTTCTAGTGATACCTTCCCTACACCCTTGTGCCAAATTTCATCAAGACCCAACCAGGATTTTTGAGATATCAAGTGGACATCTGGACAGGATGATGACAATATATGATCTTGTGTGTATTTGCGTGTATGCGTGCATGCTTGTACTATGTGTGCGGACATATAAAAACACTAGATGACTGGGAAATTAGAACAAAAAATAAGGTAATTCCCTCCATTAGATTACTGAAACTTGGAAACAAAAATTCATGAAAATGCTCTTACAATGAAGACATAGGAATTGCTATGCACTGCTTTTTGTTGAACAGACATCAGCACTGGCGGATTTAGAGGGGGGCCAAGGGGGCCATGGCCCCCCTAAAATTCTCCCAGATTTCATTTGGCAGTTCGGGGGTGTGAATGTCTGACGTGCAAAATCCTGGCTGATACTCTGCCCTGCCCCCCCCCCCCAACTCGAAATCCTGGATCCGCCCCTGATCAGTGGTGCATTGTGGCATATCGTATATGGCTGAACTTGATTCACTTTCTCGCGTCAGCCACATCAACCCTCTAGAACATTGCATTAGAACTTGATGACTTCTGGATTGCAAACCAATCGGAAATCTTAGCCTGTTGACGTGTCTGAACCAGCACAATGCAGCCTGTGTCACCCCATAAAATACAAAATATTTCCTGAACATTTGGTCACAGGAATAACACGAAAACCTCAGACAACAGGATGGCTAGTGAATGGCTAAAAACAGTTGGATACTGCCACCCTCCAGATGCCCTGGTGTCCACTTGCTCACACCCTTCAACAAAATAGACTGTATCTTGACTGTAAAATTAACTGAATCATGCTGTCACTAAGGAGACATAGTCAGAGGACGTTTATGCGAAATACATATTTTATGCTTTTAGGAGTGAGTTCATAAGCCTTTTAAATGGCAAGCTACCTGGTCTCTCTGCTCCAGTCTTCTTCTCGTCTATAAAACTTTTTAAGTCACCTTCAATATCACAGTGTTCTAACACCTGTCGCATCTGTTCATAATGCTGAAAGACAAAATTGAACAACTTTACTTTAATTCCAAGCAACACAAACTCAATTCTTTTGTAACACAACATTTGTTAGAACAAAAAGTTATTCATGAGATTTGCTTTTAATGAACAGAACTGTCCTCAAATTGAAATCATAGACAAAGTTTTAAAAATAGCACATTTTATACTTCTGCTAATAAAATTTGAATTCATTTTGAGCAACCAGATCAAATTACAGGAACAAATGTGAGCATAATTACTGGTGATAATAAACAAACACCTCCAAATTTCAAAATTTTCCCTTTGAAACAAAATCCTCAATTCTACAACAACTCTTTTAATTCATATGTGTACAATCAAGGCCCTTAGTTCCTTGAAGAACTATACCCGGCTTGTGAATGTTCACTTCAGATCCCAAAATACAAGGCGGCAGATTCCTTTGCCTTAAATTCATAAACAGCACACTGTTTGTATTCTGTAGTATATTGAAATCCACCCGGTTAAAACAATTTTTATTCTTGATATTTTAGTCCATTCCAATAAACCTAGCAACGACTTAGCTTCACATGAAAAACCCACTTATTCATTCAAATATTCACCAGTCAAGCAGTACAAGAACTTGACTGTTCATGTCATCTTGCATTACCGGAATAACATGGAAGAGAATTTCTTACAAAATGGCCGATAGTTGATTTACAGAAAAGGACCAAGATATTGAGAGTAGATGCTGGTTTGTTATTCAGAACTTAATTGGGATTTTTGGGACTCAACGATCATGAAGAATATTCTTGATTTGCAAGAATGTCTGCTTAGCAGCTGCTTAACCTGAACTGTCCAGACAACCTTGGATAATTAGGTGTGGCAGACGAAGCCAGCAAACAAAGTGATCAGAAATACAAGCCATTTTTATGTGAAAACCAAATGCTAAGTATAAATCTGAAAAAGGACACAGAACCAATCACCACACACGCAATAAACTATGTTCAACTCAGCCATCCGACTTCTTGCGATGACATTGCACATGCTAGTTATAAGTGCAGGTGGTATACAACCTGCCCATTGTTAGTTCATTGCCTTGAGGTGATGATGCTGCAAAAATGTTTTACCGTAATCGTTCGGGTTAACGCCCATGTTCAGTTAACCGCCCATCCCCGACTTTAAGTGGATTTCCGATTTAACCGCCCACTGCTCGGTTAACCGCCCTCCCCCGATTTTTTAAGAGTTCCAGTTAAGCGCCCACCTCTCGGTTAAGCGCCCACCCCGACTTTTAAAGAATGAAGATTTAGCGCCTAGTGCTAAGGAAACG
>NMRA01000327.1:58182-68917 GCA_002633005.1 Phoronis australis
AGTTTTTCAAACTTTTATTACAACCAATTTTAAAACTGCTCTCTGACTCAGAACTTGACAGCTACATATAGTACGAGACCATAAATTTGATGTCTGACCTCTGCAACACGTGAAGCTTGCACGCGCGCACTTAAGCAGGGTCACATCTTGAAACAGTTTTAATTCAAGTGGAGGCTTCGTGGTCACTGGTCGTCTGCGCACCGCAGGACGGCACGGGGCTATTACTCAGCAATTTTGTAAATTTAATAGTGAATGACTAATCTGAGGGCAAGAGAACCTTTGTTGGTATCATCCGCTGTTATGACGTTTTCACAGTCATTTGGCAACGTGACGATGAAGCTCTTTGAAAAGGGCTACGCGTTCCGAGTATGAGTGTCGTGTCGGGATTTAGATCGCCAGGTAAGATTAACCGCCCAGGGCGGTTGACTGTCGTAATAAGCGCCCATTTTCGGTTAACCGCCCATCCCCTACTTTTGGTGGATTTTCGATTTAACCGCCCACTGCTCGGTTAACCGCCCTCCCCCGATTTTTTGGGTTCGCCAATTTAACCGCCCAGGGCGTTAACCCGAACGATTACGGTAAGAACAAAATCTACAGGAGTTGCCATTCAAGGCAGACTTAAATTGTCAAGAGGCTCATTTCAGTTAAACTACTAGGTTGTTATCTCAAGATTGACAGCTCGGGTAAATTTCCATCTTGACTCTCCAAAAAATTATCACATTTAAACAGAAACACTGACTATTTATGTCCAAGGCAATAAGCACATTCAATTAATACAGTACTCACGTCATCATCCTGGACACAAGTCTGTGACCCAAGGTTGGTATGGATCCACATCTCATTGCGAAGAAACTGAATTCTACTTTCTTCCAGTTCTTGAAATCTCTGAAATCAAATACGAAATAACATGTTATCTATTTGTAAATATTAATTAAAGGAAAATTTTACCTTAAAGAATTTCAGGCCAATTTGGCAAATTTTGCTTACTGCAATAGGTAATTTGAGTCTTTTTGTTAAATTTGTATGTAAAAAGGCTCCGACTGAAAATCTGTGAGCAACTTGGCCATTATGAGCAAGGGATCATAATTTATTCAGACTGGTTGATATAATTACCGAGCTTGTTCACAGCATCACACTTCGAGTGTGAAGAAATGCTATTTTCATAAATTTCGGCTATACAGAAATCACCTTAGGATTCAAAATACTTTTTTGTAGCAAGCAAAATACGCCAAATTGACTGAAAAAGGTAATGCATAGTGCTGAAAGCACCCGCGACAGCACCGTCAATGGCGATATGCAGAAATCTATTAACCTATTTGCCAAATTTCATGAAAATCTATCAACTTCAGTAGGTAGAACAGTATGGCAAATGCAAAGAAAAGCTAAATGGACACAATAGGTACGTTTTCCGTGAAATTTCACAATGATCCTTTGAGCGGTTTGGCAGAGAGTTTGAGTTAGACTGTATTATGACAGTAAGCGGATAGCAATACCATGTTTTTACAGCCAGTTTAGCTCACCAGAAGGGCTACTGACAAATTATTCTCATGATAATACATAACAGGAGATGGTACTTCAAAAGCGTCAATCCTGAGCAGTATTGCAAATCACAATCAAAATATATATGCCCAGTCTGCCTACACGACAAGCATTCTCCATGGAGATTTCCCACTCCTTCCTAGCATCTTCTAAGCTGACTGAACAGTTGTTATAGTGTGAATCTGTAACAAAGAGCACAAAAGTATTTTACTCTTATGGGTACTTCCAGTATGGCATAGCACAGACCTCAAAACATCCTGGTCAGTTTTCACTCAAACCAGCCACAGTTCACTAGAGTTGCATGTTTATATAAGAGCAACGTGGAGTGTTAAAATGCACCCACGAATGCACCGCAGATGGTGCACTTCAAGGGTTGCTCATTTGTATCATAAAAATGGCCACTAGAATGCGCAAAAACAATGAATCCATCCGAAAACGGGAGCATGCCATCGCGTCTTTTATAGAAAGCTATACACCAAATTTCATAAAAATCTGACAAGGAACTTCAGAGGAACAAAGGAAAATAAAAAAATGGAATTGCCACTAGGGGGCACAGTCTTCGTGGCATCCGCCTGAAAGTCGTCATCGTCTGTTGTTACCTTCATATAAATACACTTACTGAAGTGCGTTTAGAAGATACAGCTATGGGCGCAAAACAAAACAAAACTACCACTAGAAGGCGCCAAAGTAGTCGAAGTCATCATTGTCAACCGTCCTTTTCACACTGAGAACATATACGCCAATTTTCAAAATCATCCTGAGAATGGTTTAATAGAGGGGTGGACGCAAAAAACAGACTGAAAAACAGCAATAAGGGCCACTAGGTGGCACAAAATACCTCAATTCCATCAGAAAATGGGAGGATAGCATCATCTCACCAATAGATGCTTATATTCCAAATTTTATGAAAATCCGTCGAAGACCTTTAAAGATACAGGTAAACGTAAAAAACTAAAATTGCCACTAGGGGGCACACCAGTAGTCCGGTCCATCCGAAATTCGTCGTCATCCGTTGTCAGGAACAGATCTGCCAAATCTCATCAAGATCTTGAGAGGGATTTAAGAGATACAGCTGCAGACGTCAGATGACGGACACCCAGACAGACAGAGATGACGGCAATATGCACCCACATAATATTATAAATATGTGGGGGCATAAAATTGAACTCACAAGTCTGTTACTTAAACACACCACCCAATACATGTGACCCTCTCTCTAACTCTGAAGAGTTTTGCTTGCCAGGAAATGAAGTAAATGCTTAACTTTCAACACAGAAATTGCCTGAAGAAGGAGTGCTGTTGAATTAAGTGCTAAACACAACCAAAAGAGTTTGACATTTTAGAAAAGAAAGCCAGCAGTGGTCCGTCACTTAGGTACAGATTCATGTTAATGACAAGAATATCTGATCAGTAACAGCACATGCAAGAGTCAAATAAAACAATGACTTGGACTTAACTGCTTGCTAATCACAGATAAGTGAATTGCACTAATTGTTTTGGAATTGGGAATTCTTTGTAGTTTTGTAGTTGTCGCTTTTACAGTAAGTGAAAGAAGCCATGGAACACATTCAGCATTTTTAAAACTGAATTAAATAATAACTGAATTGATTTGACTTACTTTTCTCTCTGAGAAAACAAAGTTAACATGACAGCAAAATGTCAAACAATCAAATTTACAGTTCTGAGCAAACAGGACTGAAACTTTACCGGCTTTTTCAGCATCTGACGAGCATTTGTCTTTCCTTGACTGTATCTGTAAGAACAGAATTTCCTCAATGCATACTAATAAGTAAAATAACAAATAAAATAACACTATGAAAATGATTTCATTGATTTCTTTCACGGAAAAATTAAGTTCAACAACAATTTAAGTTGCAGTTGAAATTAAAGACCTTGATTCTTCACAAAGCAATAGTACAGTCGTAGTGATGGACTACGTACATGACAACCTGATTACAGTCTATTCAAGTCTACATGGTTGGCAATTTTGAAAAGGCATATTTTGAAACAGTGCACATAGTTGTTTTCTCAAAATAAATGAGGTTTTCAACAACCAGAGGGTATAGAGGGCCATGTAAATCACATGCAAGTGCCTTGACGTAGCAGTGAAGCCACAACACCTTTCTTACTCCCGTACAGTGTAACAATAAGAAGTTCTGGCAAAACCACTGCAGTGCCAGGGGAGGTCCTGCAAACTGAAATGAGACATTAAAACTGATGCAACGAGGCAGCGGTCAGAACTTGGAGGACAACCGATAGTAAAATGATTACCTTTTCAAGCTCCTTGGTGGAAGCACTGGCTGAGAACTTGGTTTGGTTACATTGAAGAGATGCCTCTTCTTCAGCCTTACACTTGGATTCGCACAGTTTTTTGGCCTGAGAGTAAAACAAGAAATATTAATAGACAGCAAAATCTCCAGTTGTATCATGTGCGTGAGTTAAGAGAATTATCATGAGGAAGCAAAATACAATAGAGAAAACCAGTAAATAGTATTTTCAACACTCCTCAATCCTGCAAAAGTGTAGTAAGCATACACGTTATTAATATTGGACATAGCATAGATGAACTCAGCAAGCAACAAAGAAAATTGGCTTTTGATGAGTCACCAAATTGCAACGTTTTCCTGTTGCTCCCAACTTGTTCGATTCTATAGCCCAACAACAAGTTTACCCCTGTAGCCAATATCTTACATGACTGATTAACTCCATTCTGGCATTTACAGTTGGAGAGCCAGCTCTCTTTTGTTCGATAATTGCTATAATCTCCAATAAGATCGTATCTAGCCTGACTGGGCTGTGCTGTTAAAAATGGAAGTTAAGTTATAACATATATGAACATAAACCAATACCATTTCTGAATTTCTTGTCAAATGCTGATCATGTTTAGTTTTTGAATCACCAAAATCGCCCAACTACAACAGAAGTTAAGACAATCCATTCTGCCAGGTTTCAACAACTCTTTGAAGCCTGGGAGATAATTGGCCTGCTTGTTGTCATACGGGAGGTAAGACTGTGCTGGGCAGTTAACAAAGGAGCCAGATGTTATCGCATGTTCAGAACCCCTCACATCTGGAAAACTTGGAAGTCTAGAGGATAACAAGGTATAGCCAGCTGTACAGTGACACTGGGTTGTGTAGAGGATGATGACACGGGACAGCCAGCCGTACAGGAACAATTGGATGTATAGAGGATGGCCAGAGATAGCCAGCCAAACAGCCAGAAATTGGATGCGTAGAGGATGGCAAAGGATATCCAGTTGTACAGTGACACTTGAATGTATCAGTGCTCAACACAGGCGAAACTGCCCACTTAAAAATACGAGTGAGGACATATTTGCTGCTCGATTCCCGGATTTGCGCTGTAAAAAAATTGGCGACCAAAAAAGCGTTAGATGTCGACTCATATTTATTTTTTCCACTTACTAGTATTTTCGATCATTTCACTTGCAATCCAAACCGCTGGTCATCTTGATAGTGTCTTCTCTCGGGGGTCACTCACATCTACAAGGTGCCCGCAGGCCGTGTACCAAAAACTGCGGATAGGAGGTACTTTTTCAGCAAGTTTTGCGGGACACGCGCAGGGTCATATAGGCCCTAAATTTCCATTTCGTCACCACTAAAAGCCAACTGCATTGGCCTCATACCCGCAAAAGACACACTGGCCATCTTCCTACAGAAAAGTCTACCGCGTAAAAGGGGGTGGGAATTATCAGACCTAGCACCCGTAATAGGGGGTCTCTCAGCAATTTTTGATACACGCCTGCCGGCACCATGTCAGTATGAGTGACCTGCCCGGGCGTCTTCTGCAGCGTAATAAAGAATGGCCGGAGTTTTTAAAATTGATACTTACCAGGTCTAAAGTCTACGTCAGCCTCTCATACTACATAACAAATTATTTCTTAAAAAGAACCATGATTCTTTTCTTGCAGTTTTAAGACCCATATCCCAGCCTTGCTCACATCTAAAGCCAAAGTAACAGGTACTCTACATGACATTTTGTGACCAACTTTTTCCATACCTAGGGCACATAATCATTGCCAAATGAGAAAATTCGAATCACCCAATAATGGAATTCTGCACAAAGTCGAGGTATTTCGAGGCTTTCATTTCATGCAAAATTAGATATTGAATAAGTGACCAACATTATTAGAAACAAATTTTTTGATGTAAAATTTACACTGCATCATTCCTCGCGCATCAATGCATCATTTGGCCTGAGCATACAATGCCCCATGGAAGTTTTTGACAGGAAGTTTTAAAAATTCTCAAATTGTTTGAGTTGCAAAAGTTTGAAGACCACAAACAAATGGAGGGAGTTTGAACTTAAGATTTATTTTGTTTGCATTTTTAACGACTGACGATATTCGTTTGGCAGGTCAGCCACAGAATTTTGGCAAGTATTTTCTAACATGTATTTCTGCTATTTCAAACTCCGTAATAGTACTTGAGCAAACGTGTCAGATAGAGAGCACCACTTTAACTTACACGTCTGCAACTATCCTTACGGTCATGAGAAATCTATTGAACATCCAATAGGGATCATAATAGTTCAACTTCAAATTAAGGTAATGGGTGAGCAGGGAGAGTCTCTGACTCAGGGGATGAGTGCGCACATCTAGATTACCAAGCTTGCCAGAACTTTATCACCGTTAATTTGAATGTTCAAATGGCAATTATTAAGAGGACGTGGGACATTTCACAACAACTTGAGGAAAACATTGGAAGTGATAGCTGGGCGCAGTCGGACATGTGGCTGTCAGTTGTTGCGACGACCAAAACAAGCCACAAAACTCCTTTCCATGCCTTTCAAACAACAGGAATGAGATAATTTTTCAACTCTTATTTTACTGTTTTTCACTCGTATTTTTGGACATTTTCTTGCTTATTTCAAGCCCTGTGTGTAGAGGATGTCAAGGGATAGCCAGCAGTACTCTGACGTGGCTCATATACTTTCCGCTATCTAAAGCAATCCCCCAGGCATCCATTAAATGTCCAGGCACCCTCCATTCCATAAAATTTATTCATTAACTGCACTGTACATATTAGTACAGGACAATTGAATGGATAACCATTTAAGTTTGCTCCTTATTAAGATCAAATTTAACTCGTAAAGCAACCACTGAAACCACTAGACAATGTAAACTTGCCAGTCATGTATACAACACTTCCTGTCAGGCAATCCTCCATTGTATTAACTTACGTCCATTGTCTTCTTGTACAATTGTTGTTTAGCAGTCTGGTACTTCCGAACATCGTCTTCAACCTTAAAATTAGATTTGTACACAGTTTGCTATGCCAGAACTTACGATAGTGTAAAAAATATGAATATAAAGCCAATCATTCATACGCCTTGACTCTTATGAAAACAGCTCATGTATACATATCAGCTTCTTAATCTCTCAAGTTACCATGACTACACTCATGAGCAACTGAAAACAATGGGTCAGGTGTGCTTGAAACAACACAGCTTTCATGAACCTAAGACAATATAATTACGTAGGTATGAATGACGTTGTTGGTGATCTTTAAATACGACCTAAGACCTACATCTGAGTAACTGAATGATTTTGCATTGCGCAATTAGTACTTACCTGTTTTCGTACATTCTTCTGATGGTCAGAAAACTGCAGTGTTTTCGTCACCTGGTCATTCAGATTGTCAGAAAATTCACCGTGCGATTTACTAATAGCTTCAGTTTGATGCTTGATTTCGTCCCAAGACTTACGCAGAGACCTGCCAAACATACAAGTGTTGCGTTTTACACCAATAATATCCATCTTAAAAAATAAATTCTCATAAGAAAATAACAATTAAAATAATAATAAGTCCACAGTCAGGATATCTGGCAACAAGATTAGGTACACAAATTCTGGACACAGAACTGATATGACTACTATGAGAAGACATTTTTGTTTTCAACAGCATGTCTTGCTTGATTATTATGCAAAACGTCAGAAGAAATAATTCAAGTTCTAAAATAGAAAGTGTTAACACGCCAGGATTTAGTTTTCTTCAAGTGCACTGTGCCCTGGGTGAAGCTCAAAGCAGGAGACAGAGGTAGTATGTTTGGCGTGTTACACCATTTGAGACTTTCATTTAAAACAGATGTTGAAAGCCATTGTCATTACCTATAAAACGTAAGATGCCTGTCAATATGAAGTTGCATTAAAAATGCAAGGTTTCATTGCAATACAATTTTTATTGACTTTTGTCTCATTAACTGTTAAACAGTTTTCATCTCGGACTCTTTTTATCTTTCTTTTACAAGACGAAGATTTTCAGTGATGGATAATGTCATAAATATGTAATGTTCTAAAAGCAGGTGAAGTGGCATAGTTGATAACTTACCCTGATTCAGTGCTGCCACCTATGGACCTGGCTAACTTCCCTAAAGCTTTGGAGTAATCATCCTCTATCTTGGACCTATAAGAAGAAAGAGCTTAGCATGATACAGGAACTCAGGGGAAAATTCTAGAAATGCAATCAATACTATCATCACTACTTTATGGTATTGAATATTATAACTTACAAAACATACATGAATTTAATGCATTTCTTAAAGATAAAACTGGAGATGCAAAAAGGACAAACATTGACAAGGCTTTGGTCCATTTTTTCTTTGCAAAAGAAAGTATCAACCAAGTGTTACCACTACATGATTGAGAAAAGATCTATTCACCTTTGTTTCAGAAAGTCTTCAAAACTTTTACACATTCCTCGACCATCTTTGAGCCTTTTACACAAAATGTCAAACCCAAGAGTACTGTTGAAATCATGTTCCTGAAATATAACAACACTGTACAATGCAATAAAATGAAATTCAATACAACACAAAAATGACATGTTTCCCCAAGAAATTGATTGAAAAGTACTGCACAAAAGAAGAATTATAATACATCTCAAAAACTGGCTTGACTGGTGTTGAAAGACGAGAAGTCAAATCAACAACCATTAATATTTAAGCCAACACTTAAGACAGGAGAATGACTGTAAATGTAGGTCTTTCATTTCATTTAACATTCTATAAAGACTTCTGGGGTATCTATCCAAGAAGTCTTCATCCTACCCCATGTGATTTGGTTGAAAAATGGCTGCATCTGCGATTTTGTTGATATGAAAGTACGCATCAGAAAGAAATCTTGATTATGTTAACTACAACCGTCCATCGAGGTTCAACTTGGTACCTATTTAAGGCGTGGCTCCATCTGTTCATTGGTCGTTCATGTGATTGCCATAACTATCCCTAAAAAATCTGGGTCCTTAGCTTTTTGTCTGAGCTTCTAAAATTTGAAAGCTAATGGTCCATTAGATGACTAGCTAGTTTTAATTAAAGTATATTCCTGAGCAATTGTAAAAAAGTTTGCGCTGCTATGTTGGGTTGTATGAAACAGTTCCAAATAGAGACTAAACTAAGTTCCCTAAACCTACTGTGTATTTGTGGACTTGCAAAAACACTCATTGTCCTTCGTTCTGCTGTTTTAGTTTCATTACTTGGTCAACTTTTGGCTTTGATACAAATCGAGAGTGAGCTCAACATTGAATTTGCAATATTATCAAAACTATTTAGGGATCTTTTCATGCAACACTCCTAACTTATGGACTAAGTCTCTAATTATTTTCATTGAATTCAGGGCTCAGTTTTTATTAGAAATTGTCATAAGTCGATGAGGAAGTCATAATAAAGATAAAATGAAAGAGTAAACAAAGATACGGACAGGCAAAAGATTTATACCCGGCACTGGAGCTCACAACAAATTATATAGTGCAAAAATCCATTAACTATACAAACTGTTATTGGCCAGAGAACCAAAACTGAAACAGAAACTCAGACTTTGCCAACTTCAGATACCTGGAAATCCAGAATTTTTTTAACAAAAAACAAGAATGCAAACCAAATGAATGGTTTGGCTTATTCTAAAACAACATTAAACCAAACAGGCATGCTTTCTGTCAACAAAAAAGTGTTGTTTTGGGTTACTCACATTATGAAATTGGCCTCACTGAACTAGTTAATTAAGTTAAACCCTCAAAATAGGTGTGACATCTGGGCTTGAAAGGAATTGGCAGTTTGTAATTGATTGATTGATTTTTTAGACCAAGCTCATCAAAACTTCAGATCAAGAACTGTTAGTTGTTCTCAAGACCAGAGATCACTTAGAAACTGAGTTTAAGATACCAAGTCACTGACTGATATTGAAAAAGCAAAACTTGATCGAGACAATTTGCACAAGCAGTCTAAATCAAAAGTTGTTTTGTGACAGAAAGCACTGGTTAATATTAGTTGGTCAACTAATAAACGATGTTTTATTGACTTTCCTCAACCACCAGAACATCAGAATGAAAAACTTACCCAAAAAGAGTCCACGAACCCCGGTTTTACAGTCATATTGAATGTAGTTGTAGAAACTTGGCTGGTTATAAACCAGGAAACTTCTGATTAGTTCCGGGTTTCTCTGCTGGTTCCCAATAAACACTGAAACGAAAAATCAGAAATAAAACCAGTGTGACCTACTTCAGAAACCTCGTTTTGTGCGAGACTAGGAGCACACTGGCGAGCGTGAGTGAGAAGTTTGTGTGTCGGCTAATCGTCTCCAGTTTGAACTCTACAAAATGTCTTTCGTGGATGTAAACCCGGACAGTCATTTCCCTATCAACAATCTACCATATGGCGTGTTTTCAAGTGCTGACAATGTAAGTATGGTAGTTATTCGACCTTGTCTCCCTGTAGCCAGAGCCAGCTAGCTGTAGACTGTCGTCAAAATACAGGTAGGACCACAGGCGTCCTCAGCTTCTGATCGTCCCAATACACTACATATAATACTACAAGGTAGGACACTCCTGACTAGAAATTCCACGGGTGCTTCATTTCAGCCGTCCATAGCAAACATAAAACTCAATAAATTTACACAAAACAGAGGTTTAACAAACCATGAAGAATTGTTCTTTTTCCCAATACCATTCACGGTGTCCTGTTCCGGCGACTTCGTAAGAAATTCGCAGTCAAAGAACAAAAATGTTCACAAAAAACCCCCGCGCACGTCCATCGGTTGCCGCTCGAGGTCAAGGACGGTACGGAAATTGCCGGTGAGTTACGGAAGTACCGACATCGGTCGCGTAAAGTCACGATGTCGGTACTTCCGTAACTCACCGGCAATTTCCGTACCGTCCTTGACCTCGAGCGGCAACCGATGGACGTG
>NMRA01000327.1:71631-189131 GCA_002633005.1 Phoronis australis
CATAAAAAGTACAGTCTGCTAGCTAGATTGTAATCAGCTGATCATATCCGCATGAGCGAAGCCAATTATTCTCGCTCGTGACTCGATGACTAGAGCAGCTTGGCGGCATCCCTTTGATCGTGAGCCGAGTGCGACTCAGCCAAGGTGGATAAATACGGTCTAGTTCAATTTTCCATACCCCACCGTTTACCTTAACCACTGGGGTTAGGACCAATCTTATTTAGTGGGAATGTTCATAGCATGATGAAATTTTGCACATGTGTTTCTATCATGGATGGGATGGCATGAGCGAACTTTTGGACGGATCCGAGTATCGATGTGCCCCCTAGTGGCAATTTTAGTTTTTTACGTTACCTCTGTATCTTCAAAAAGTCCTGATTGGATTTTCAAAAAATTTGGTATATAGGCACCTATTAGTGAAATGACGCTGTCCTTCCGTTTTCATATGGGTTCAACGTAGTTTGCGCCACCTAGTGGCCATTTTTATTGTTTTCAAGTCTGTTTTTTTTGCATCCACCCCTCTATCAACCAAACCACTCGAAGGATGATTGTGAAAATTGGCACCTATGTTCTGACTATGAAGTGGACGACTGACAATTATTTTCCGACGATTTCAACCAAATCGCTTTCATGATAATTCTGAAAATTGGCATGTATGTTTCTACTTTGGAGTAGATGGCTGACGATTTTCCGACGAGTTCGACTACTGTGGCACCTTCTAGTGGCAGTTTTGTTTTTTGCGCTCATCGATGTATCTCCTAAACCGTTTGCAGGATCTTTACTTAATTTAGCAAGTGTATTTATATGATGTTGACAACAGACGACGACAAATTTCGGGTAGATCTAACTTTTGGTGTGCTCCCTAGTGGTAATTTTAGTTTTTTATGTTTACCAGTCTGTATCTTCAAAGGTCCTCAACAGATTTTCATAAAATTTTGAATATAGGCATCTATTGGTGAGATGATGCTATCATCCTGTTTTTGGATAGAATCGAGGTATTTTGCGCCACCTGATGGCCTTTTTTTCTGTGTTCAAATCTTGTTTTTGGCGTCCACCCCTCAATCAACCAAACCATTCTGGGGATGGTTTTGAAAATTGGCCTATATGTTTTCAGTGTGAAGAGGATGTTTGGTGATGGCGACTGACTACTGTGGCGCCTCCTAGTGCTAGTTTTGTTTTGTTTTTTGCCCATAACTGTATCTCCAAAACCCACTGCAGGATCTTTATTAAATTTAGTAAGTGAATTTATGTGAGGATAACAGACGATGACTGTCAGGCGGATCGAATGGACGCTGTGCCCACAAGTGGCAATTTCATTTTGTTCTGTTTTCCTTCATTTCTCTGCAGTTCCGTCAGAGATTTTATGAACTATAGCATGATTCCGTTTTTGGATGGAGTGTACGTTTTTATGATACAAATAAATAACCCTAAAAGCACACCATTTGCGATGCATTCGTGGGCGCATTTCAATGCTCTGCGTTGCTCTTGTTCCCAACACCATTAAATAATTTAGTTTACTCAAGGAAGACTAGTTTTTAATGACACTAATTTTGTGTCAAGATTTTATCATACCACTTTTTTACCCACATCGGTACAAAGCTGTATATTTAATATACAGCTTTGTACCAAGGCTAGTCTCCCTGATGACTGTGTCAGCTGCAGTGATTCTATTAGACAGTAATCACGGTCTCTAGCTGGCCCAGTAGAGACTGTGGAACTCCTATAGGAGCTTTATACGCCTGAAGCTTTTCGGCGAATTATGCCTCGCACTGACTAAAACATCAAAGTCATGTTTTTATAAATACCTTTTGTGCATAGAGGGACATCTTAGGAGGCCGTCGATGTATTCAATTCCTTCAAACTTGAAGAAATACTCCTTCTTTCAAAGTTTTTCTTCAAGCAGTTGTTCTGAACACAGGCGTCCTAGGCTTCTAAATGTCCCCAATACACTATGCATATTACAAGGTACGACTCTCGGGACAAGGAATTCCATGAGTGCTTCACTAGTTCAGCCGTCCATGTCAAACACAAAACTCAATAAATTTACACAAAACAGGGTTTCAACAAACCATTAGCAATTGTTCTTTCTTCCAATAACATTCACGGTGTCCTACTCCAACGAGATTGCAACAAATTCGCAGTCAAAGCACAAAAATGTTCCCTAAAAGCCCACGCATCAGTCCTGCTTTGACGGTTCGAGGTGAAGAGGTCAAGGGACGGTACGGTAATTGCCGATTTGTCAAAACAGACCCCTTTTCACTGATTCTTGTTAGCAGATTGTGTACTTAGTCTAGTACCAGGGTCACTATAGGAATTCGAATCTTGGGCACCGTAGCTCAGGCCTGGGATCAATGGGTCTCAGTCAGTTTGAATTTATAAAGAGCGACACTCTGCAGAATATGGGTGTCGGTAGCTGCGAGATGAGTCCTTCCATTCAACATGGTGATATCACTACCGTAATTTAGTGTGAGCAGTAATTTGACATTAAAATATTAAGGGAACGGGGTAAGAAATATGTTTGTAAAGATAACGTTGCGAGGAATCGAATGATACGAAAAATCGTGTGTTGGTCAATGTCATCATCTTGTAAACAATTACTCTTTCGGCAGTCATGCATGATCATCTGTAGCTAGCACAATAACACCATCTTAGGGACCCTGCCAGGGGAGCTTATTATAGATCTCAGTCTTTGTAGAGCATAGCTCTCATATATTAAATAAAGTTACTAATTCCACATTACACTCCATCTCAGTACAACTCTGGCAGAAGTCATCCCAGGTTGTCAGTCTCAACTATGTGTGTGACGTCTTCATCTATCACAAGCTGTCCTGAGATTGGCTCCTGGCTGACCTTCAATCAACCTTCAAATTAACCCTTCATTGATCCGGACTGAAGATCAGGTTAGTGGCATGCTTGAGAAACTTGCATGCCTTCTGATCTAATTGTAACTGAGATGGAATGCAAGGTGGCACAAGTCCCTTACTTATAAATAAAGTGTTATGTTGATTCTTCAGGGCTTGGAATTTTCCGCGGAAACGCGGATTTCCGCTTTTTTCAAATGTGCTTTCCGCTTTTTTATAATATTTCCGCGTAAAAAAATCGGATTTGATATAAAATTTCCGCGGCAAATTCCTTTCTTACCGCGGCGTTGCAGACGACGTTCACCTCGAAAAGCGGAAGTTGCTCTTTATGTTTCGGAGGAACGTAAATTGTCAACATTGCCGGGGCATCTGGGACAGCGTGGTGTGATTTTCAATGGCGTCTCGTGTAATTGTTAAGCGTGGCGACAAATACTACCGCTCTGCAGCCAAAAATGTGTGGGTTGGGAGTGGACGGGCGAGCTAAAAGGACGCAGACGCATGCTACTGATGGTGGTAACATTTTTTTTTTCTTTTTTTTTAGTCCCCCCGATTTTTGTCGGGAAAAGGTTCACATTTCAAGGCTGGTTATCGGGCATGATTTGGGCCGTAAAAGTTTCAAAGTTTCCGCTTTTTTGTCATTGGTCATTCCAAGCCCTGATTCTTAAAAGATCAAGATAAACTTCTCAAATACCACCATTTCATGTTGAACTCGCCTCTTAAAGACTGACTGTGTGTATAAAGGTTGTTGAAAGGTGTGTATCTTAGCAGTTGATCAGTTGTCCTGTGTATTCGTTCACTCTTAGCTGTTTCAGTTTTGGTGAATCTCCGGATGAGTAAAAATGAGCAAAATAACTGGCGTTGATGAGTAAATTAATTATATTGTTGCTTATAATTCTACTACAAAATTAGATAAGGGTCAGGTAGTTTCTTATAACATTCTTTTTCATAACAGATGAGTTGGCCACATAAATGAATAATCATTTTCAGGTCTATACCATAGCTACCATCAGACATTGTTTTGAGAAGTTTTAGGTATTCTAAGACTTAACAAAAGATTAAGCGTGGTAATTATATTTTTCGAAATTGATGAGATTTTATCCACGTCAGTCATTATTTCATCTTTTTCAGGCACAGCCTCGCATTGGTGTTGCTATTGGTGACTTGGTCTTGGATTTAAATGCTGTCAAAGACATGTTTAATGGTCCTGTTATGGCTAGTCAGCGTCACGTTTTGGCTGAGGTGTGTTACAATAGAACCCGTTCTGTTTGATACGCCAACTTTCTATGCTTTTGTAAGGTGTTTTTTCAGCTCAAGGTGACAGGTTGATCTTGAATTATAACAGTAAACTTTTAGGTATTGTTACCAAGGTGTGAAGCATTGACATTTTGTTGTTATGAAACCAGTGTTCATAATTTGTATGGTTTATTGGGAAATTTCTTCACATGCTATTATATGTGTCCACATATATATTATGTCATCTCAGTCTGGGAGTGCCGTGTCCATTGCACTTTAACCCTTTCTAGGATCTTGATGAGATTTGGCAGATGTGTTCTTATGAAGCTGACGACGACAAATGCAAGATGTTTTGAAAATTTGATGGATTTTTAAATAGTTTTATACTAAGTGACGATGAGACCTTCCCATTTTGGACGAGTTTTATTTATTCTGTGCCTTCCAATGGCTCTTTATATGATATGATATACTGTGTTTCAGTCAACTCTCAACTCCTTCATGGCTCTGGGCAGTGCTGCTTGGAGAGAGACCCGGGCCACACTGCAGAGTATGCTGAGTAAAGAGGACCCTGCTGGCCTCAAGAATAGGTAGATTTAATGTTCACTCAATTGTACATGATAATTCTTTTGACTGACTTTGACAGACTCCACAGATTTCAATGTCACAATATAAAAAATTACAGCTCTCACTTAAATGGTGAAATCCCATGGTAGACAGGCTTAATGCTATATTAAATCAGTTTAAAGAGCTTCAGGCAAACTGTTTAATTTTTACCAGTCTAGTCTGCTTCCTACAGTCCTGAGCCACTGCCATTGCCATAAATTGTCAAATGTAATGAACTGTTAGGCCTATTGGCTTGCTTTTGTCCTTGTCACGGCAAGAACCACCTTTAGCCCAATACATTTGAAGTGACAAAACTGTTCAAGGTAGGCTTGCAGTGAATCTGTATCATGGATAACGCTCACGGATAAGTGTTATAGCTTGTTAAGGTAATTTTATTTACATGGTGTTATACTCCTGACTTTCTGAAATGTAAGTGACAGACAGACCCCATAAGGACTGATGCAGTGGGAGTGAGGATGAGTATACAGGATGTGTGCATGACACATATCTCTACATGAAAAATTCACACCCAATCGTCATTGTTCACAAAATGCATGGACTAATCCAATGTCAGAGAGTGCAGTACTACAATCAACCCTTCCCCTCTCCCTTGCTTTTCAGTTGAGACATAGTCGGACACCATGTGACATAGTCGGACTTCATATGACATAGCGGGAGATTATGTGGCAAATTTTCCAAGTTTGATATTGTCTAATGATTAATTACCTTAAGGCAGTCCGGAATTTACTGAATAACAACATTTTTGTCATTTACTTGACTTAGATATGTGTGCAAGTATTTTAAATGGACACTGCTATATTTTCTTTGCGTTTATTCATTTTTTTTCAAATATTGTGATATGTCATCTTAGTTGTAGATGAAGCTATGTACTTTGTTTGACAGGTCCACAGCATTCTATCGCCAAGACGATGTAATCATGCACATGCCTGCCAAGATTGGAGATTACACAGATTTCTATTCATCAAGAATTCATGCAACCAATGTGGGAACTATGTTTAGGGGAAAGGAGAATGCTTTAATGCCCAACTGGTAAATTTTGGTCATTTTGTGTGCAATCTAGCTAAGTAAACGCGTGACAGTTGTTTACAGTAGAACAGATCAGACGACGTACTTTTTCAAGTACTTTGTATCACCTTTCTATTTGAAAATGCCAAAACAGTTTTAGCTGTGTGGCTGCTTTTCGATATCATGCTCACTGTTAACAAATATTTTCTTGAATGATTGTTTTACTTGGCTATAATATAGCCTTGCGAGTTGCATTAGTTGTTGAATGAATGATTGGTCATCTTAATAACAATAACACATTTTGTAAGAGGGACCACCTTTGTAGTTGTGTTTTACTTTTGTCAGGTAGCAGTCGGTAAACTAACCCATAAACAGGATTAGAAGTCCATACATTGAAAGTGTAGAATTAAGTCATAAATATTGCTCTCGAATTGCACGTTAAACCTTTACCTGCTCATGTCGAAATTGCGAATGCGTGAACACCTTTGTCTGCAGAATTTAATACAGTGAATATAACGACACTAAAATCAAGCCCTTCGAAAGAACTTTCGAAAGGCAATTTTTTTCAAATGAGACTTTCTTATTTAGTCTCAAAGTGTTTGCGGAACGGTTCTGCACTTTTTGTTATCCACTTAGGGCCATAAAAAATGGTATGAAACAAATCTATACCTTACCCTAAACATGTTTACAATGTTACAGTTTTATTTCCTCCATTAGCATTTTCTTAATTAGTAGTTCAATTTTGCCATGCGGAATATTCCGCACTATTATTCAATTGAAGATTCGAATTTTTAGTAGTCGCTTATCACTCCGCCGTTTGCATTTTTCTGAGAGCACTTGAACTGAAGCATTCACTTGGCTGATTGACTGCCATTCGAGTTTTTTATGCACCCACATATTTATATGTGGTCGCATATTGCCGTCATCTCTGTCTCGGCGTCCACGGCTGTATCTCCTAAACCCCTTGCAGGATCTTATTGAAATTTGGCAAGTGTGTTCCTATGGGGTTGACGACAGAGGGCAATGAATTTCTGGCCGACCCGAATACCACGGTGCCCCCTAGTGGCAATTTTATTTTTTTAAGTTTGCTTCTGTATCTTCAAAGGTCCTCAATTGATTTTTGTGAAATTTGGCACATAGGAATCTACCCTCTCGATTTCGAGTGGATTCAAGGGATTTTGCGCCATCTAGTGGCTGTTTTTACTGTTTTCGAGTCGTTTTTTTTTTTTGGCGTTCACCCCACTAACAACCAAACCACTTTAAGGATGATTGTGAAAATTGGCATGTGTGTTCTTACTATGAGGAAGACAGTTGACGATGATTTTTCGATGACTTCGACTACAGTGGCGCCTCCTAGTGGCAGTTTTGTTTGTTTTTGCGCCCATGGCTGTATCTCCTCAATGTTTTACAGGATCTTTATTAAATTTAGCAAATGTATTTATATGAAGTTGACAACAGACGACGACGACTTTCGAACAGATCGGTGTACCGGTGTACCCCTAGTGGCAGTTCTAGTTTTTTACGTTTACCTCTGTATCTTCAAAGGTCCTCAACGGATTTCCATAAAATTTGGCACATAGACATCTATTAGTGAGATGAGGCTATCCTCTCGTTTTTGGATGGATTTGTAGTTTGCGCCACCTAGTGGCCATTTTTGTTGTAAATGGCTTTCTTTTAAAGAAACGGTGACATTTTTTGGTTTTCAGACAGATTCGATTTATTTTGTGCCATCTAGTGGCCATTTCGATGATTCAAACAAAACCCCCTAAAAGCACACAATTTGCGATGCATTCGCAGGCATGTCAACGCTCGGCGTTGCTCTTGTACATAACGTCATTAGATCAAAAACTGAGATCACAAGATGGCAGATGATTTGATTTGTCGTTGTTAGAGAAAGGCAAAAAGAGGCAAAATATAATGGGTTAGACCGTTTGCGGTTTCCGACACATGTCAAGGGGATTTGATTTGCTGAGTACCCACATATTTAACTTGCATTTTACTCCCTTCTTTTGTATATCCATTTCACCAATCGTTGAAAAGCACTCTGATGGCCCTTCACCTCTGTTTAAGAGCCGAGTGTTGGCTAGTCAGATAGGGTAATGTTACTCAGAACCTGAAATTAAAGCATAATCTGTTTGAATCTCTTTTACATTGCTGCTGATGCAAGATTCTTCCCATTACTCCTCACCTTCATAACTGTTGGTATTCCTATAGAGACAATTCCTTTTCACCTCACTACTCTTCCTCGTATGCAGGCTCCATCTACCTGTTGGTTACCATGGACGCGCCTCATCTGTGGTCGTCTCTGGTACTCCCATCCATCGACCATGCGGACAGACCAGACCAGATGACAGTAAGTTGTGGAATGAAGCCACGCAATCCTGAAGCATTGCCATATTTTTTTAAAACAAAATAGATTTGCTCAATGTTATGTTTACTACACCACCAACAAACACTCTAGAACTGAGAATGGACCTGTTCAATATTGTATTACAAGTACAAACAATCATTCAGAATCCAATCGTCAACTGTCAAGGGAACTACTGTCAAGGGAAGTCAGTCAAACAAGTAAAGTTAAAAAGTTGAAGTAAACCAACTGTTTCTATTCTAGCCAAGCCTCCTGTCTTTGGTCCCTGTAAGCTGATGGATTTTGAGTTAGAAATGGCCTTCCTTGTTGGCCCAGGCAACAAGCTAGGTGAACCCATCCCAATCTCTCGTGCTCACGAACACATCTTTGGAATGGTTCTCATGAATGATTGGAGTGGTAAGTACTGAGTAATGCTGTGTGGAATACTGACTGAGTCCTTCCAATATCAGGCTCATGAACACGTATATTTGTGTTTTGAGTCATTCCCATCTCACAAGGGGCATAAGTACACTTTTGGTGAGGCCGCAGTTTTTACAAGTTAGTTACACATACATGTGGTAGGGTATCATTATTGTGGAAAGAGAATTAACAAAATTAAAATGGATTAATGTTGAAAGCATTCCGTTCTTCTGTATTAAACTCTCAATGTGTTGTCTATTAAAATTAGTCAACCATCTTTAGTACTGAGTCTTTGTCTTCAGTAGCAATCAGTTCTTCCAAGCTCAGAAATCACTTTCAATCTAAAGTACAATTTGAAAAGAACTTTATATCAGTGTGATAAAATGTTATGCTACTAAAAATTGATGAAATGGGGTGAGCAGCAGCTTCAAATGTGTTTCTCTTTGTAGCTCGTGATATCCAGAAGTGGGAGTACGTGCCTTTAGGTCCTTTCCTTGGTAAGAACTTGGGCACAACCATCTCGCCATGGGTGGTTACCATGGAAGCACTAACTCCTTTCTTGTGTTCAAACGTTGACCAGGTATGTCAAGGAACTGTCTATTTATGTAGTGAAAGTGTAAGGGAAAGTAGAGGGAACATAAAAATCGTGCCAGGATTGTGTCATACAATGTCTAGTTTGGCAACAAGCACAAAGAAATATGTTTTTAGATGGGATGCGTGTGATGGTGGCAAAGAAACATTTAATTGTGATTGCCTAATAGTACGCTCTACATTTAGCATCATACCAAAAACAGCTAGTATTGTTCAGCATAATCTACTAAAAGTATGACCCATGTGTGTGTGCCATGGTTTTGACATTATGTGCAAGAATACATGTTTGACTTTTTCTTACAGAGCGATTCATCTCTGCTTCCTTACCTACAACATGATGATGACTACAACTTTGACATTAACCTAGAGGTGGCTATTAAACCTGAAGATTGCACTGAACCAGCAACTGTGTGTAGGTCTAACTTCAAGGTAATGTTTTAGCAGTTTTCCTAAGTGATTCAGTAGTTATGTAGTGCTTGCTAAATAATATATTCGTTACAGTGGGTAAAGGATATTACATGAAGGAACTGTGACTGTTCTATTGGGACCTAGTTGACACCTTTTATCTTTTTTTGTAAATTGTTTAATGTTGCAATTTACGGTACGAATGTAATTTACGGTATGAAGGCAATTTATGGTATGAATGCAATTTACATGACGAATACAATTTACAGATGAATGAATTTATGGTAGACAGTGTGTTATTGGTTGAGGATAGGCACAACAAGTTGACGTGTCATGGTGGTTTCTTTTTGTGAAACAAAGCATGTCAAAAATATAAACTTCTGTTTCTCATATAGCCTTGTTTCTTGTCTGACAGCCTGTAACATTGGCAGTCCTGCAGATTATAGATTTTTTTATTGTGGCCAAAAAGGATACGTTTGCTGGAATTCATGATAGTGAAGTCTGGTTGGTTGAACTCTAGATAAGTTTATGATCATTCATGAGTCTTCTCACATGGTTGGTTGATATGTGCATGAAAGAATATATTGGCCTGTTTTGTCTCCTGTTGTACTATTAAACACAAATTGTTACAGATGCTTCAAAGTCACGCTAACAACCAGCTGCCAACATATTTTCTGGAAAAAAACAATCCCTTATTTGGTTTAGTGTACCTCTTCACTACTACGTATGCCTAAGATGTTGTCAGTATTGTCTTATTTACAAATTGTTAATTCTTGAAGACAATTGATTAATTTGTTAATTGTTTTCTGCAGCATATGTATTGGACAATGAAGCAGCAGCTGGCTCATCATTCTGTGACTGGATGTAACATGAACACTGGTGACTTACTGGGCTCTGGTACCATCAGTGGACCGGTCAGTTCTTAACTTGATATATTAATAAGAGTATCTATCATGCGCCTGCATTCATATAAGTTTGAGCATATTATGCCCTCATCCCTGACTGTCCAGCGTCTACTGCTGTATCTTCAAAACCCATTGATGTATCATCATAAAGTTTTCGATTTGTTACTATCACAGATGTGACATCATGAGCAAATTTTTAGATGATACAGGCGACCGTTGTGTCCCCTAGTGGCAATTTGTTTTTTTGTGTAAGAAATGTTTATTCAGTATAAATCCTACTGGTCTCGCATAGGGTTCTGTTAAGAAAGAAAGAAAATATCAAAAATTAGTTAACAAGATGGCATAAGAAGAATTAATAAATGTCTTCAATTAAAATGTTAAGTTAGTTTTTTGCATTTACCATTTTTTATTGTTTTCGAGTCAACGTTCGCCTCTCTATGGGCCAAACCATTCAAAAATGTTTGTTGGTATATGTGTTTCTGCTCGGAGGAGCATGGCTGAAAATGATTTTTGGACCTCTTTGACTACTATGGCGTCTCCTAGTGGCATTTTTGCATCAGGGTCTTTGTGAAATATGGCAATGGATAACAATGACTTTAAAATGTTTTCCTCTGTATCTCTGGAGTTCCTTGATGGATTTTCATGAAATTTGGCAGGGAGGTTTCCATTAAAAGTGACTGTAATGCCTTCCCATTATCGGATGCATTTGACATATTGTATGTCACCTAGTGGCAATTTTTGTTGTTTTTGAGTCTATTTTTTGGCAACAGGCTCTCTCTCTCTCGGCCAAATCATTCCAAGGATCATCATGTAAGTTGTCTTATGTGTTTCTCTCAGGAAGTGCATGGCTGACGATTATTTTCAGACAGGTTCAAGTGCTGTGGCTCAATATCTACAATCTTGATGAATCTTCTTGAAATTTGTGTGTTTTTATTGAGGAAAGTACAGCTGATGTGGTTTTGGGTAAAATTAGACTACTGCAGAGACCCATAGTGGCAATTTGGTTTTTCTTACTTTGCCTTTGTCTTGAAATTTATCAAGTTGCATCAGATATTCATGAAATTAGGCAAATAAGTGTCTATCTTGTAGTCTACAACACAAGCCCTGTTTTAGACGGATTTGACATATGTTGGGCCCCATAGTGGCCTTTTTATTGCTGTGTGCTTTGGCTCTCTTATCCTCCAAACTGCTTGATGAAATGATGAAAGGTGACAGGTGTGAACCTATTTAGGAGAGTATTGCTCTCTTGCTTAATTTGCCCCCCCTAGAGGATGTTTTGAGTTCACTGACATTGCGCTGTTTAGTGGGAATGTTTGAAATAATGGTCATCCTTTATTTCTGTGCTGTATGCAATACACACTGTGTGCGTAGGCCCATGCTCTGCGTTTGCTCTTGTTCAATAAGACAGTTAAAGCAGTAGCCAAAATATAATAGGGGTTCAATTGTCATTATGTAAAGGGTCTCTATCTGTACACCTGTGAGTGAACTTCTTACTCGTACGTATAATTGGAATAATTAATGTTAATTATGAATACAGTTAGAGAAAATATTATTTCAAACTATTGACACATTCGACTGTCATTATCAAATAATCAGTTTTGTGAGTCAGTGAAGTAATGCAGTAGAAGAAAATTTCAATAAAGGATGTCTCTTAGTCCAAAATCTGTGGCTTTCCTAGATATTATAGTCACAAAGACTGAAATGAATGAACACTTGCATTTTAATTAATAGTCAAAACAATGCTGTAAATGTCAAAAATGACAATTTAAGGTTATGTAGGACCTTATTTTCAAGTCTGTACATTAAGCCAAATATCAACAAAACTATAGATTTTAACATGTCAAAAGTATATATTTTGTGGAAGTTGAAATTCTGCCACTATTTAGTTCACGTCACCTTGCTTTGTAGGAAAATTTAACAAAAAAAGAAAGGTGCATTTATTGCAAAGCAACAGGATCTTGACTTACCAGATTTCGTATGATAAAGTGTTCAAGATAAAACTCAAAAATTCTGTTACAGTTTTCTATTAAATTTTTGTTTCGTTTTCATTTTATGTAAACTAGAAATCAAATAAGCCCCTTGTGCATCATTTAAAAAACAATTCTTACAATGGTTTGGAGAACAGTGTGTGAAGCAGAACATCTGAAAGTTTCAGATGAATCTGATTTATAGTCATTTCTGAGATACGATGTTCTAAAGTTGACCAAAAGTGAACAATTTTCGAGGGTCCTATATAACTTAGTTAACGTAGTTAGTTGAAGCACCTCATTGCATAAGCTAATAACAATGGTCCTCGTTTTCACTGTCCTTCAGAAGATGTAGGTCGTGAATGTATGGCCAATCAGTTTCAGAGATATGTGTCATGTGACTTGATGTTCCACTTACCACTTTCAGGAGGACAGTTCATTTGGCTCAATGTTGGAGCTGTGTTGGAAGGGAACAAAGCCTGTTGATCTGGGCAATGGTGTGACACGCAAGTTCTTACAGGATGGAGATGAAGTCATTATGACAGGTATAGTTGTATAGTGACCTGCTGATAGTAGCTCACTGTGTTTGTGGCAAGTGTCTGGGTTCCACATTTCACTAACTGGCCAAAAGCACGAATTTCAATCCTGACACTGTGGTAACTGCTCATGAATCTCATAACATTCAATAGCACTCATAGACAGTTTTCAAACAAAGATTTTAAACCTGTCGTAATGAACGACCTCACCAGAACAGTTAATCTGTGTTATGTAGTATTATTCTGCAACACCAGAACAGTTAATCTGTGTTATGTAGTATTATTCTGCAACACCAGAACAGTTAATCTGTGTTATGTAGTATTATTCTGCAACACCAGAACAGTTAATCTGTGTTATGTAGTATTATTCTGCAACACCAAATCATAGTACTGACATGATATTACACCACAAAAATTGTTCTTAAAATATTTACAACAATTTACACACTTCCATATAATTGTTCACATTGTTGCTATATGTTGCATTTCTATTTGTTTAGTTTCAAAAGTAAAACTATGTGTTTAGTGTGCAAATGCCAAATTAATCTTCAGAGGTTTCTTAACTATGACCGGTGTTTAGCAGAGTTGATAGCAGTCCTTGGATTGCGCCATTGATCGTTTTACAGATAGTGAAGATTGGTGTGTGCATGCGTGTGTATGCCAAAGCATAGATCTGTGGGATAAGAGTCCCCTAATTCAGAAAGTATCACCCAGGTGATAGTCTGCTTGATAAGCTGAACTTGGTCTTGGATGAATTCCAACCATTTAATCGCATCTGATAAAATTGAAATTTGGTCTGTTTGAAAAACTACTAAAGTGAAGTGTTATCTACAGATCTCTACATCTACTGACAATACTGCTCAGGATGAATACGATCACTCAATAGGTTGTGTATCTGTCTAATACTAACCATGAAAAGGTCAGTTATAACATAACGGAAGTATATGCATCTCCCATACCGGATGCTGCTTTTTGTGTTTTAACTTCTTAGAAACACAACGTTGAAGAGTACTTTACCACTGTAGTCATTTCATTTGCTTGCCATTAACAAGTTTCAAACTGTTGCAGGTTACTGCCAGGGTGATGGTTTCCGCGTCGGTTTTGGAACTTGTACAGGAAAGGTCCTTCCAGCTAGGATATGAGTGTTCTGTGATGGTAGCCTTTGGTTGGTGGATATAAGTGTTCCGTGATGGTAGCCTTGGGTTGGTTTTGTTTAATGGCAGCTAGTAACTGGTCAGGAGTTAATTTGTGTAGTTTAGGGAGTATGTGTGGGAGGTCTCTGGAAGTTAACTCATTTCAAATCATGATTACAAATACATTTAGTCTCGTGCTAATTGAAATGAACATGACATTTTCTCAATGTTAAATCATTGTGGACAATTGTGTTGTTAGAATTTACATTTTTTATTGTGAGAATTTAAGTTTTTGATGCACAAAACATTCCATTACTGGAACATTGCAGACTGTTGCTACTATTGGAAGATTGTTCTGTATCAGTGTTCTTTAACAAAACTTGTATTTCTACCCGCCATACTTATTTCTTCTTCAGGGTGTTGATAGGAATTATCTGCTCTGCTACCACATGCAATCATGTGATTGAGAATAGCCATAGTATAGGTGTGTCTAAATATACATGTATTGCGATCAGTTCTATAATGTTTGCCAAAGCCAGTTATCCAGAGTGTTATGAAGTTCTGATGAATCTCAATAAAACAACACAGTGCTTATCAAAACAGTTTATTATGTATTATAGTAAAAATGACAAATTATCAAATACGAAGAAATAGAAATGAGGCACCTCTCTCAGCTCACTAGTCCCAAGTAGTCATCCATGAGTGATCCAATAGCAAACTGAAAAAGACAAAACAAGATTAGGTCGTATCAGTTTAAAAACCCAACCATACAAGAAGAGCACTAAGCTATGTGGAACAGAGATGCCAAAATACTTTAATGTGGACAAAAACTAAATTCTGTTGCAACAATTCTGTTCCATTTTAGATGTCTGTAATAACAAGAATAAATTTAATAACTTGATTGTGTAACAGTAACTCTTGTAAAGGCATGCAAACGAGGAGTCTTACAATATCAGTGGCGTCCACCCTTGTTCCAACAACTTTGATTCTGATTTCATCGTCTTGCTGAATGACTTGATCCTACAACATAATGTACATATTCTAAAAATAAATTGTGTATTAGGTCAGATACTTTGCACCCAAATCCTTGGTAATGAAACGGAACATGCGTGATTTAATAAGGTTATATAACATGAATGCAACAGTTTCACATAAATTGGACATAAGAATGCCGAGGTAAATATGACACAAGGGTTGATTTCAGAATTTTACTCGCAACAGGGGAATTTCTGTTAAATGTGCAATAAATCCCCATTTGGCCAAAGAACTTCACTTGATATAGACCACATGCCACTATAATAAAAGTAGATTTTGCTTGTTCATTTCTCAGATGAGAAGTGATTTTAGTTTTTGCAAAGAACCGACAGTTCGTTTCAAGATCTTGCTCTGCACAAAAATGACATGCCACGACAAGTCAACAGGTGGAGCCTAGTCTCAAACAATAACTCATTTCTTTCCAAGCCCAGAAATTGTATTTCAACAAAGGAACAATTCGAGACCAATTAATAGCCAATGGTTTTGATCAAAGGCTGGTTTTTGCGATGAATGGTAGGTTTATTGTAACTTTAAGGGTATGTAGGGCCTTAATGACGAGCCTGTTTTTAGTCAAATATGTGCAAATCTAGGGGTTTTAATTGAGTATAAGTATCTGTTTCCTGAAAGTAGAAAGCCTGTAACAAGTTAACTTTTGACTTCATACCATAGTGCCATTAAATGTATCGTGTGTTCATGTCTTGAGTAAAATTTAGCAAAATACAAGCCAGGTACATAGCAAAACTACGGTATCAATAACATGACCAAATTTTACTTGTCTATGATATAAAAAATTTTGGTGCATCTTTGTATCCATTAATCATGAAATGAGGATGAATTTGAGATATGAATGTTTGAGATACACCGTCACAGAAAATGTATCACATTTAATGAAAAGTAAAACCAAATAAATGTCATGAATACCATCTACGTGTGTTTGCTCAGAACACTTACCTCATCCTTGGTTTTATAGCAAGGTGGGTTGGAGTTGGGATCAAATTCCATGTCACCCGGAATAGACTGCAAAAAACAAGGACATTGAAGTACCAGCAATATCTGCAAAGAACAACACATGGCAAAATTCAAGAACTTGTTTAAACCAATAAACATTTATAGGCATGCATGGTTTTAACTTTTTAAAAAGGAACAATACAAGTATAAACCAAACCCATGGGACACAATACCAAGTATGAACCCAACCCAAGGGACACAATACAAGTATGAGCCAAACCCAAGGAACAAAATACAAGTACGAGCCAAACCCAAGGGATACAATACAAGCACGAGCCCAACCCAAGGGACACAATACAAGTATGAGCCAAACCCAAGGGACACAATACAAGTATGAGCCAAAATCAAGAGACACAATACAAGTATGAACCAAACCCAAGGGACACAATACAAGTATGAACCAAACCCAAGGGACTTAATACAAGTATGAAACAAACCCAAGGAACACAATACAAGTATGAGCCAAACCCAAGGAGCACATTAAAGGAAGGTCAAAACGCTATCAGTTTTGACCGGATTGGCAAACTCTTTCACACTACTACAGCCTCATGTCAATTAGAGATGAACTCTTCATTCCTTTTGATGGTAAATACGAATAGCCACTCCCCGAATACTACAGCGCCCTCTCCGATTCTACAGTATTTATCCACAATGCAGCACATCAGTGGGGCACTTGCCCAACAGTTGTACAAAGCTGCCATGTTACTCGTTATTTTACTTTTATAAAAATTTATTAGTCTTATCATCCTCGTGAGAAGAAAACTTTACTGTTTCACAGTGAGTTGCGATGCACACATTAAGCGTTTGAAAAGCAAAATGAAATGTGATATAACTTTCTTCACTGCTCTGAGTCAGCTCAGAAGTGTGTGTTAGCGGCAATGTATTTCAAGAAATTTTTTTTCCACTTCCAGATATAAAGATCAATGATTTCTGGATTTGGGAATTGCTAACATGTTGAATTCTGAGCTCAGTCTGTTAGTCGACTTTCTAAATGAACGGTTAGAAAGGAGGAAATGATGTTTTATTCAACGGAAATACATAACTTATTAAAATAAATGATTAACTAAAACAATGGTGAGTGTTCCGCAGACCTAGTTCCTTGTGCAAAAAGCAAGATTTCACAAAATCACACAAGTGAAAAGCCAGCATTTTGCGAGTAAGCTTGAGTGCTTCCTAGCCTATTGGCAGCCACTGAAGTGATTGGACGGTGATGTTGAGCTGTCAAATTATGAGATAGAATTAATGAATTATGGGATTGAATTCACTTATTTTTGTCAGCATTATTATTTTGCATGAAACAAATTTGTCACATTGTTGCTTAACAATTACTGATAAAACTATTATTTTAACTTTTCTATATATTAAAATTAAAATCAAAGTTCCTTCCTATCATTATTCGAAACGAAAGCAAAATTACATTACTACCATGTCAAGGCATCTATTTTCTATTTTGAATCACAATTGATAACCAAATAATATACCAAAAGGACCATAACAGGTTGAAAATTCTTACTTAAAGCAGCTAAAAACCAACCAATAGTTACAAAAACTTACTTTTGACTCTAATCACTTACCGTAATAAAACTGTTTTAAAATTGTTTCTTAGTCAATTAGAAATGATATTTAGATTTAGAAAGATTTGACATTTTGTCGTTCTTCCATACTAGTCTCTCCAAGTTGGCTTATTTCTGACCGGTTATTCTAACTGCAGAACATGGTCTCAATCAATAAAAATCTGTCTTTTTTCAAAACAAAAAAGTACTTCTTGTTTAAGTTAGGAACATTGACATCAATTTTCTAACAGTCCAAATCAAAAGCTAATTCTTAGTCAGAACCCAGGTTCATGGCCTCTTGAAGCCCTACTACTTTATGTTTACACAAATTTCTTCCATGTTTCTAGCAAATATTGGCAACTTGAAACTACAATCAGTAAACACAGGAGCTCCAAGAAACTTACGTGTTTTGAGATGAAACATGATAGAGGGCCAGCTTCAACAAAAATGCCAACCTACAAAATTAAAACGAAATAGCATGATGACGAAAATGGAAGTGTAATAGTTGTTACTGATGTCAGAAAACTTTAACAAATCAATCGAGTTCTTTGGAACATGTAAATCCATAACTAATTTCAAAATGCAAACTACAATAATGGAAATTAAATAAAACACTTTTTTCTATTTGCTAGCAAACGAGTGCCAACTGTGGCCAACAGAGACTGCCTTGCTTGACATTTAATTGACTTCAAGTGTAAACTTACTTTGTTGACCTGTGTTACCACTGCATCTAGAACTTCACCTTTGAAAGGTCGGAACACAATGGCCTTATACTTCACAGGGTACACTACAAATCCTCGACTGGGCTGGATGTAACCAGAGCCAATATTGTCAATTGTTGTAACAGCAATCACAAACCCATACCTGGAGTTCAGGAAAAAAGAACTGACAGAAATGTCAAACACACACATGAATTAATGTAAGAAAGATCTAGATCAAGATATACACTAGCACAAGATATAACCCATGTATATGGTTATTTAGGTACATGAGATTATATGCAGCCGATATGAGACTATAAACACAGGGTGCTGGTCCTCAAGGTCATCACAACTGGGAGATGCACAAGCTCTTCGGTGGCTGGTTGCATGAAACAGTTCCAAATAGGTACTCAACTAAGGTCCTTTCTTTTTGCATATTTGTGTCTTTATGGACTCAGAGATGCAATGTTTTTCAATCATTTCATTTTTATTTTGAGCAGCTCTTTGTTTAATGATATTTTCTAATAATATATTAAAATAAAAACTGAACCCAGAGTTCACTGAAAATAAATAGGGACTCTATCCTTAAATTGGAGGTGTTGCATGAAAAGATCTCTACTAATTTTCGATAATTCTGACAATTTAACATAGAGTTCACTCTCAATTTGTATCAAAGTCATAAGTTGACTTAGTAATCAAACTAAAACAATACAAGAAAGGGCACCCGATGTTTTCACAAGTCCAAAAATATGCAGTAGATTTAGGGAACTTAGTTGAGTCCCTAATTGGGACTGTTTCATGCAACCAGGCACTGATGTCTACAAAATGATTTCAGCAGTCACTTAAGAATAGACTCTGCAACTTTTGCTTCAAAGCATGAATGCCTACATTCTCAAGGTCCAACATAATCTTATAAGAACATAGTGATTTACAGACCATAGAAATCAATACCTTGCATTGGATTGTAATCAGTGAACATGCAAGTGCTGAGGCAATACCAGGGGTGCTACCAGAGGCGCGTTTGATGACCTACAACAGCTAGTACTCACTTTCCTGTGCATGTTCCTTCAACTTCAGTGAATAGCTTCTGTTTGACTGTGTTCAACAAATTAGGCCCAAAGTAGCGTGGGTGTAATAAGATTTCATGCTCCAATGACACCTGCAATGTGATACAATAACCAATTCAAAGACACCTGAAATGTGAGAATGTTTTTCAGTCCAGGTAAAAACTTTCAATCTTAAGGTCTTAAGGTTAGGGCTAGACTCGCCTTATCTTTAGGGTTAGGGCTACTTTTAAGGGTTAGCGTTAGTGTTGGGGACAGGGATAGAAGGCTGGGGACAATTTTATAGGATATGATCAGGTGCGGATCCAGGATTTTGAGTTAGGGGGACTAGGACATAGTATTAGCCAGGATTTTTCCCATCAGACATTCGCACCCCCGAACTGCCAAATGGAATCTGGGGAGGGGGCATGCCCCATTCAANCCCCCCCCCCCCCCGCCTTAAATCTGCCACTGATGATTGTGTCTAATTATAACCAAAAAAGGTCATTCATATATAAAATGACTGCTCCTGTACTAGCACACTGACAATGAAAACCAACGGAAAACAGTGATTCATGCAGTCCCAAGAAATGACATATTTTCATAACTCATAAGCAATCGCACCACGTCTAGTCAGGCCCAACCAGAAGCGGTATTGTTTCCCCAAATGTTAAAAAATGTAGCGCCTAAAATCAGTGAAGGATGCGTACATATGCAATAAGTAAAAATTTATACATACCAAGACTCCATACAATTCAGTCAACAGAATTTGAACACATTCATGACATTCTGTCAAGTTGTTGAACAAGTCAAACTCAAAGTCGTGTCTTTCTTTAGTATTTGACGAATCAGAAAATACCAATAATAAGTGGCTATGAACTTGGAATCGAATTATGAACAACAATCTTTTGTTTTCAATCATAATAAAACCAAATACCTACGTGATAAAACATATTGCCACCCTGAAATTCACTGCATTTTCCACACACAGAGACAAATGCAGTCTACCGAACAGAACGGAAGTTCGCGTAGCTAAGTTATCTCAAATCGTTAACCTAATTTCGAACTTCACAGCTTTAGTTTATTTTTTCAAAACCAATAGATAATTTGGAGTATGAAGTCTATGTAAACTATATTTATTTGTTATAAAATATGATAAGAAACAATAATGATCTTGGAAGATCACACACGTTTAGGTATTTATTTTACTCAACCAAAGTACAAATCGTGGAGATATCTTTGCGGAATTGACCATAGAATCTTATACGTAGTGTGATGTCTATTGTATTGACCATGTTGAGTAGTTGTTGAACGCTGCTGAACCGTCACGGCTTCACGATGCTGTTGAATAGTTTAATGGATCGGCTTCTGTCTGTGACACTGTGTAAAGTATGTATTTTCAGCAACGGCCAATCTACTGTGCTGGAATTCCGCTTGATCTCAAGGTCACATGTGCGTGAAACTTGGAATGCCCCAGACCGTGCCACCGGCACCGAGTGGCCACTGTAGTAGAGACGATGGCCATCCCTTAGCCTCCACACGTCGAAGATTTTCGGCGAATTATGACTAACACTGATAAAACAATCAAAGTGACATTGCTGTGAGTACTTTTCGTGCATAGAAGTACACCTTAGGAAGCCGTTGGTGTTTAACTCTTTTCAACTCGAACAAGTACTACCGCAATCAAACTTTATATTGCCTGGCGTAAGCAGTGCACAAATTCCAGTTGGCAATTTGGGAAACTGAACGAAGGACGGATTGAGCAAAAGACTTGGTTGCAGGAGTCTTTTTTCGAGCTTGGAAGAGTTTAAGACATCACCGGCTTCCTGGCTTAGGACAAGGTGTCCCTCTATGTGCAAAGGGAACTTATAGCAACATGACTTTGGTAGTTTAAGCAGTGTGAGGCATAATTTTCCAAAAAAAATTCCGGCACATGGAGGGCCTATGAGACAGCCACTGTCTCTACTAATCTATGGCAAGTAGATTTGGTGGCACTGTTAAGAAATACCTCAGAATACTTAGCAACTTCACACAAATACCATGTTCATGTTGATAAAAATTTCACTGCACTGAAGCAAACCAAATCTTAGTAAAATGCTGTAATTTTAACCATCCTTTTTGGCTCTTTTTTCAACTATTAACAATTTTATTCACAAAACAATCCATTTACAAACTCTTTCAATTCTGTGACACAACTGCTGATCGTGGCCATGTGGGTTGGGGCCAATGGTTACAAAATTTTGTCGCACTGAACTACAAATTTCTCCCAGAATGCTTTAATGAATGTATAATTCCAATTCCGACTTTTCATTACCTGAAAACTACACTCACAGAAGATTCACCACAGTCAGTATATTATTTTGTAAATCAGTTCCTTTTCAACTCTTGACTGTAACAAGTGCTAGTGGTAATGTTGAAAAATCTTCCGACGCCGAGACTTGGACTCAGATTCAACCACGTTAGAGTGGAACGTCCAAATCATTCGGCTAAGAGGCAATTGTTGCTTGGGTTTAGTGAGCAGATTGGAAAGGCTTTTTTGGATTGTCACGCCTGAAAGCGACGTGACGCAACACTTAGCAGCCAGCTAGCGTCATATTTAGTTGTGGGGTGCCAATTGTTTGTACACACTTTTGCTATCCTGACCAATGTAAATTGTATAAATTAATGCTGGGGAAACTTTATTTAGTCTTGATTGATTTATAACGTCATGTAAAAGCTCAAGGAAATGCTCTTTATTATATAATATTAGCTTTTAATTTGCAAAAATCTTTATCTATGTGGAAGTGTAAAGTACCAGAAATGAATACACGCATTGCTGTTTATCTCGTTTTTCACCCAGAATGACTAGTTGTAATATGACATTCAGTCAAAGCTATCTGGCTGACTAACTGCAATTTGAGGCTGAGGGATTCTCCCATTTTCAGGGGTTACGGGTAATTTGAGTCTGGGCGATTCTCCAATTGGAGGGATTACAGGTGATGCACTATGTGTGTTTATTTACAATATTCTAGAGATTCAATATGTAGCAGCACATAACAAACGAATCTGGGACAAAAACCACTGACTAGAGTGTTCCCGATTTTCTTCTTTTTAGCCCATGGCTTTCATTCTTTTAAGAAAGCAACTTGTACTTGAAAGCCTTCTCTCCGTACTTGCTGATTTGTTTGTAAGTGTTAGAAGAGACATGAATCCCAGTCTTGCTCATCGGTGGCTAGCCATCCTGTGATTGACTGCTATAACGCAATGAGTACACCATGCTGTTGATAGAACCATCCCATGACTATGGACACCCAGTCATCTAGTGGATTGAATAGATGCTGAGGAGTTTCTTTCTTAAGAGTGTATGAGAGGTATACCATGAAGAGAAGGACAATACAATACAATAGCTTCCCAAGTAATGGGATTTCTCATTGCTGTGTGCTTTCAAGCAGCTGATGCAACTTTTTTTTCTTTTTTTCAGCTGTTTCCATCCAGAATGAGAGACAAAGTAATTGTTTTATATGTGTTAACTGATTATTAAGTTTGTTTAAAAACTAACTACAAAACGTAGCATTCTATTTTGCAGTCCATTATATCTCGAAGTTTCCATGCTGCAGCAACGTGCAAACAAAGACCTCAAACAGATGGTGAGATTATAAACTTACATAATTCCATAACACAGCCAAGTAGTTTCAGTTGCTCAGTTGTCTCTTATAGTCGTTGGATGATAAACCCTTTGTCACGAAGAATTTGTATAAGCTTCTTGAAGATGTGTGTCATAAATTTCCCAGGAAACTAAAATTTTATCCTGTCATCCTGTTTATTTTAATCATTGTCTTGCTTTTCATCACCTTGATTTTTTTTTGAATGTCTTGTTGAATTAGTTTTAATTAAAACAACATAATGATAAACTGCTTCATGACATTAATTAGTTGAACAAACTAAGTCACTATCTGGTGAAGTTTGAGCTTGTGAGATGTTCGAGATGTTGGTATCCTTTTCAGAGTTCACCCCACCAGTTGTAGAAGGCCAGTCATTACCCATCATTACGTCCAGACAGATTGACTTGCCCAGTTTGTGGCGAGAGCCACGCCAAGCCTGGCTGGAGAGTCTGAGTTCTGTTGAAGATGAAAAACTGGGCATTGTAGATCTACACCCAGATGTCTTTGCAACCTATCCCAGGTGTGTGGCTTAATCATTACAAATCCACAAAATTATAATCTAAAGAACTTGATAAGTTCTTTTATTTTCATTGTGTCTCTGTTGTAAACAAACTGTTATTATGCTGGGTTCTATAATATTTTGGACCTGGCAGAGTTAAAATTAATATTACAATAAATGGCTGTGGTTCCTGCATGCAACAGACATTTTCACTTCACACACTATCAGCTGAGATCTGTCTGTACTGACCATGGAAAAACAATTGAGTTATCTAATGTTTACCATAATAAGTATTTAATTAGAATCATAAATGCGTTGTTTTCATTTTAGGATCGACTTAATTCACAGAAATATTTTATGGCAAATGAAGTACAAAATGATAGTAAGTATATGAGATAGCCGTCTGCTTGTAACCGTGTTGCTTATAAAAGTGGTACTAAATAATATAAAGAGCGAAATTACTGTTGAATAATTGTCAACTTTTGACATTATTCCTTTGAGCTCTGCTATTGTGATTTTTTAGTCCAATTTCTTCTATGTGTCTTTGACTTGATTATGAAGTGTAAATTTCCAATTCTTCACTGTCTCTCCTGCGCTGTGGTTTTAAAGCCATCATAAAAGCATTGTGTGCAATTTTTGTCTTTAGAAATATGATCGGGTGAAAACCAGGGCGGAGATGAGAGGTGGTGGTCGCAAACCGTGGCCTCAGAAAGGGCTTGGAAAAGCAAGAGCTGGAAGTATCCGGTCGCCACTGTTTAAAGGAGGTGGGTCAGAGTGTGCTTATAATGTGTGTTAAATTATTGAATTACCATTTGTACTCTGTCATTTATGCAACCTTAGCATGAAAATGGTTTTGATGAATGTTTGATGGTTGACATACTGACATGTACACTGACTGCTAGGTGGGGTATCTCATGGACCCAGAGGACCAGAGAGCTTCTATTATATGTTAACAAGGAGCGTGCGTGAACGAGGCCTGAGATGCACACTGTCTGTCAAGTTTGCTCAGAATGATCTACATGTCGTCGACTCTTTACAGTTACCTAGTGATGAACCAGAGGTAGGTCAGACTCAGGTGGCTTGGATAAAACCACACTCTGATGTATTTGATGATAATTTCAGTGATCAGATGAGAAGTTTGCTTTTAAACCAGATGTAAACCCATCTTCCATCAGAAAAGTCAGCTTTTAGTTTAACCACTTATAACTATGAAATTGATTGAAAAAAGGTTTTTCATAGTCTCGGTGAAGGTATGTAGGATCAACATACTCAGAGACTAAAATGTGAGTTCGTACATTTCGGACTACTCTCTACAGTGTTTTGTCAACGATTGGTGACGGGACGTCCAGGTTTCCCTGAGTAAGTTGATCCTACCTATACCACTATGAAATTGGTCTCAAATTTTTCCTTAGTCCTAATAGAGGCAAAAGACCTGACTTTTCGACATTGATTGATACCCGACTCTTCAAGTTGACCTGCCACAGAGGGTCATCTTATGTGCCAACCATGGGCTTAAGTAAAAATGAACTGTCAGTTATTTCGAAGCCCTAAAACCAATTCTCATCTTGATTAAGGAACAATGTAAAACCAGTTTTATAGCTGGCTGTGGGTTTACAGGTGCTTTTAAATACTTCTTTGGGAGCTTTGTCTTGAATTTCACCCAGAAACCAATTATTGTTCTTAATAATTCTAGAGAGAATTCATTAAATGCTTGACAGTGTTGTCGGTTGACGACTTTAATACATACTCACTGAATCTCTGTAAATCTGTTGATTATACCTTGGATAACAGTAGAGAAGACTGTCAAGAATTATTAAAATAATGGCTATATTTCGTAACAGCTCAGTCATGAAATCTGTCAAGAGGGACTCCTGACAAATTAGTTAAATAATTATAAATGTAACCTGCTTGGTAGAATGTAACAAACTTCAGTTAATACTGAAGTGGTTGAAGCTGCTATGTGCAGAACTTTGTATCATGAAGTTGGTGCATATGAACTAGACTGTGATAAATGAGACCTATTCAGATGAATTTTCTCATTGCTGTGATACGTTTCCTTGTTTGTTTAGCCTGTTTTATCACATTAAGTTGCTTTTATACACACTTATTTTGTGCGATATTGACATGTGTTCATTTCTGCAGTATATAGAAGAGTTGGTCACAGCCAGGCGATGGGGAAATTCTGTATTGTTTGTGGACGAGTAAGTATCTGGGGTGGTTTTCTTTTAATTAACATTTGAATTAAAACAATGTCATTTTGCTTATATGACATTGCATAGTATGTTGACAGCCTAGGTGAACTACCATGGAATACAGTACTTTTAAGTTTTGTTTTACTGTGTATACCTGTATTTAGGTCCACGTGTTAAAAGGCGAAGCTGCACTAATATTGTGTAATAAAATGGTAGACATCGATGCATGTACAATCCAATGCCAAACTATTACAAATGGAAATACTGAGAAAACCAAAAGCGCCCAGTTTGAGACATGCACATATGCAAGACGTTTCTGCCTGCACCTATAAATGAAGCATAGGTCCATTTTCCTATGGTTATGTGAAACACTTGAGTAGAAGAGTTTTTGAAAAAAACGGGATTATTTCACATCGCCCGAAGTACGTACTACATACACAGTAAAGCATTCAGCAATTATATATGCAATAATGTGATAAGTAATAAAGGTGATACTTTAGATATAGGACTGTTTATACAATAGCATATTGCTTTAGGTTAAATATCTGGTCATCTCTCATACTATCTGTTATTTGTAATTGAATGATGAAGTTGTTCCGAAGTGCACACCAAAAATATTCAAACAAACTTCCATTTCAGTGACGGTAACTGTACTTGGTCATAGTAACCTGGAATTTCAGGTTATCTTAGTCATGCTGCAGAGATTAAGTATTTAATATTAAAACTCATTTTTCATTGCATTTATTTTTACCCACCAATAATTTCAATTCCTTCCATTTCAGTAATGACATTATCCCCAAGAACATGGCTTTAGCCATAGCTGATATTGGCCATTTTAATGCCATGCCAGTGTATGGTAAGTTATTTTTGATAGGCTTGTGCTTCACCAAAAATGATAGTGGTGTACATGTGTTGAGTCTGGTGCAGCAGCATGCTGTTGAGAATTATCCGTGCATGTATTTTCTAAATATTTTTGGTCAATACAGGTATTTTATTGATACTCACTGGTGATAGTTGGGAGTTAACAGTTGCTTCTTTTAGAACGTTCTCTGATATTTGCTTTAATATGGTTTTAATGGAATAATCTTGCACTTTAATAATTACCATTATTTTTGTTGCTCTACTACTATTACTTTCATAATCATTAGAATGTAACCAAAAGAGAGCTTGCACCCATTAATTCTTCAAACGTGTAAACTAAATGATTGAAACTATATTGAGCAAAATTGAAGTATTTTGTGGAGTGAATTAGTCTGTATCCTGATTTTTCACAATGGAGTTGTCAGGTCTATTGGTTTGCATTGTTGACAGTACTGAGTTATCTATTCACCTATATCACTGTGTCTTATTCAGGTCTGAATGTGTATAGCATGTTGAAACATGAGACCCTAGTTCTAACATTGGCAGCTGTAGAGAGGATTGAAGACAAGCTAGTGCAAGAGATGTACAGACCAGGCAGGGATATAGGATACAGAGACAATGTATACGCAAAGAGGAGATAGCAAACCTCTGTGACACCATTGTTCAGTTAACAGGCCGTCTTTTCTCATGACTTCAGTTTCTTGCAACGACTAACGTCGTCAACAATGGGAGCAGACATAGATCAATGAAAAAGCACGCTGAATGACAGTCATGACTTTATTGCAGTGAACATGATGTGGTGTGCTGCCTTCTACACCAGTGCGTGGACCTGTGTGTCAGAGATGTGTATTTGTGCCGCTAAGTAGCATATTTGTGAAGTATGGCACTAAGATTGACCAGCTTGAATAACCCTTAGTCATTTATTTTGTTCAAGCTGCAAAGTACATCACCATGTTCAAATTCAGCCTATATTATTCAAGTTATCAAAGTTTTCGAAGCTTTTTGTACCTACCTTTTTTAATGTTGCACACCAACCTCGAATATCCCTCGCTAGCAATGTAAAATGTGCTTGGCAGATGATCCTACTTTTGTGCACATCACATGAACTAGTTCTTCACATTCTCCTCTGAAGTTGCATGGCTCAGACAGTTTTCAATTCAAGCTGATGTTCAAAAAAACACCGGTAATGTGAGCAAGGACATGATTATAAAGGTGGGCCTGCAATGTGAATGTGAACTGAAATCACATTTTCATTCTTTAAGTAGCAACGTTTCGCTCTTATTTGCGAAAAATGCCATGTCCATTTCGCAGTAATGCTCATACCACCGTCTCAGTTACAACCGGATTTTCCGCCAACCTGTGTTATAACAGTCCTTAGATGTATCAGTTTCAAGACAGAATAGGCCAAAAAGGAATATCCATTTACGTGATATGAATATAATAAAGATAAATAAAGAATAAATAGAACACATAAAATGCAACAGCAGAAGACCGAAGTAAATAATTTTTTTTTTAGATATATAGGTGAGCACAGTCACAGAAATCGGTGTCGCGCAAAGAGGAGAGGGAGACACCTAAGAATTCATATAAAGTGATATGGCTGAGGAAAATTCACCAACGATTTCAATGCCAACCGGTGTATCAACGTATTGTCCATCTTACCAAGGATTGTATATTTTTATCTGACTTATTTTTATTCACTATCTATTGTAATTTTGTTATTCATTATAAATGACCTTATACCGCTTGCTACATTCTCCTGTTCATATCTGGCAACGAGCTTGTCACGCACGTATCAGTTATATATTATTCGGGACATATGTCGATCATAAAAACCGATAAGTTTTGGTCGCATAAAGCAGTATCTAATTATGCTAATAAAATCTGTAGTATGTACTGGCTAAACCAGTTTCGTCCTGTGCTACGTATGCTCCATGACGTTTTCATAACCCTATCGGTTGAGTTAACTTTAATCTCTCGACTTCCATAGGACAAACTGGTCAAAGGCGTTTGAAAAAACATTCTTCGTTTAAATAAATGCATGTTCTCGTATTTCCTGTACTGTATCTCCCAATACTTGATTATACCTGCTTAGAATCAGCTCGGTGGCCACTGCAGGTAGTAACAAAACCGTAAACAGCGAAACGGTTTCCGCATTGAATTCTAGTTATTAATCCTGCAAATAGGTTACGTGTCTATCAAGAGTATGATTATCTGCTTACGCGGCCACTTATGCGATTTTTCTGAAAACAGTATTTGAGGAAACGTAAATTTGTTGTTGTTGTTTTTATCTCCATGGAAACAAGAATACCTTATTCACATATACATTTAACACTTGGAAATTGGAATCTTAACCTTCTGTGCTATCGCAAAACAATGTTATTTCCAAGAATCTGAAACGCATGGCGGTCCCGAATCGCGTTCCGCCTTTTTTAATGCAATCAACCCATGTGATACCTTTTGTTGGATTTGGTAAACATCAGCAGATTAAATCGAAAATAATAAAGTGTTGAAAATGAAAAATGTCAATTTTCATAAATCCGTTTTTTATTAGTTTTGTTTTGTTTTGTTTTAGCACTCTCTTTTGTTCCAGACTAAAACTATTAAAATCTAAATTATGTCTGAGTCGTTGAAGAACGTCGGAGTTTTCAAATGATGTGCCTGGTTTTGACTAAAACGCGTCAAGACTTTTGGACTTCGATTTCAAAGTGAGAGCACATGCTTCAAGTGTCCGGTTCTGGGCTGTCCAGATAAGGGGACTCTTGGTATAGCAACGTAAACGTGAACAGTACGCCGAGTTCCGCGGCAAGTGCAACCAAGGGGAAGCATTTGATCAACCCTGCTCAAACTTGACCAGGTTCACAGGAATGAGATCGACATTCTTCCGATCCATATTTTCAAATGGCCGAACGGCAAACGTGTTCCGGGGTGTTTTTGTAAACGCCTAAGGATGAACGTGCTCAGTTTTGTCCTTGACTTATGCAAATACGCAGTAGTTCGCTAAGACAGTTAAAATTTCAAGTTTAGAAAAAACAACTTGTTGGTCAATTTAGTCATTTCAATACTGTGAAAACCGTTGTTAGAAGCTCACTAAGATCAATGCTTGAAAACTTATTTATTGAAATCAACATTAAATAAGGATTTTCGACAAGTTCATTCTAGATTGCTGACAAGTAAGGGTTATTCAAGTTAGTCGAATTTAATTTCGCACGGATCAAGTTTGAGTCTAGTACCAGTGGCGGATTTAGAGAGGGGTCAAGGGGGCCATGGCCCCCTAAAATTCCCCCAGATTCCATTGGGCAGTNCCCCCCCCCCCTAACTCAAAATTCTGGATCCGCCCCTGAGTACTGGAATAAAACATTTACAAAAATTAGCGACGTTGCGTCGGCATCTCACGGACTTCAGCTTGGCTTGTGACGTTATAGTTATTCTGGCCAATTGGTGGCGTTTTGACTAGACGGCGCGGCATTGACGTCAGAACACCATCCCATACGCGTGACATCGAATCATAAACCGCCTCTTTTATTTAAAGAGGAACTCTTAATGCGCTCGTGAAGAGCTTCCTTTACATCCCTTCTGAACCAGTCTTCCTCAAAGTCTAGGATAGTGACATCATCAGTATTGGAATCATGTCCAGTGGCGCACAGGTGGCTAAAAATAGCCGAATCTTAAGTGTATCCGTAACTAGGACCACGATGTTGTGAATAACGATAACGTCACAAGCCAAGCTGAAGTCCGTGAGATGCAGACGCAACGTCGCTAATTTTTTTTTTTAAGTTTTTATTCCAGTATTAGACTCAAACTTGATCTGTTTTCTCAACTGGATGTCTCAAAATTTTCATGCTTTTAATTTCATACGCTTAAAGACAAATAAAATTTTAATACTACCAGTGTTCTAGATCTTTGTTAGTAATATACAAAATATCCATATTAATTGTCGTAGTTGTGTTATCAAATCATTGTATTTCTTAACAATAGATGTGTGTAAAACAAAAAGATCTACAAAGTTTGATGTTTTTATTTATTTAAAGATACTCTTCATTTTACATTCACCAACGTCGGTCGAAAGATGTCGCTAAAATATAAACATTTTTTACTTTCGAATAAAAGATTTACGATCAGTAATAGTTTGCATTACCTGTGATCATTTTGTGCTTACCTAACATGATTATATTTTACATAATTAGCAAGCAAACTGAAAATCGTGTGACAGCCATTTTTAAGATTAGTCAGCAAGGTGTCCTGAGAATATGTAGTTTGCTTGAAAGTGATTAACCAGTTAGGGTTACATATGGTAGGGAAAAAGCTTTAATAATATTGGTCAATAATTTGACGAAGCGCGCGTTTATAGATTTGTGATATATATGCATATATGTATGTATGTATGTATGTATGTATGTTTGTGGACTTACAATAAATTATCATCATCACCACCACCACCATCATTATTATTTCACAGAAATTGAATTAACATAATATGTATCTGGGTAACAGGTAAAGAATACAGAAATGCCCTATTATATGAAAACAATGGAAAACAGTATTATGCACACATACGCACACACACGCGCGCACGCACACGAACACACACACAATCATATATATATTCACAATAAAGACATACGAATATATAAGTTTTACCTTACGACGGCTTTTCCACGAAACATGTCTTGTCAGTTTGAGGAATGGACTTTTTTGCTGACCTATTATTTCCAGTATGCAAACAATAGAGGTTTTGTTTTTAGGTAATTACTCTGTCGACATGCGTTCCCAAGGTATCTTTCCTTCAAATGTCTCGGTTTATGTATGATCCCCTGTGCAACCACAATCCTGAATTATTAATCGCTGCAACATTTTACGCATGCTCAGGGGTTTTTGGAGTTTTAATTTTTTATGCCACTGTGACTAGTTTTCTTCCGTTGGTAGCAGAAAATGTATACTTTGGGGCTTTTGACAGCAGATCGCATCGCAGCTTTTTCATCCACGTAGAACTTCTTCAGCTCAGATGTAGTTTACTTTCGTTCATTGTATTCGAAACGGTATATGGTCGTACTGAAGATGTGAGACTGAAAACTTGTTGTGCACCTGTGGACACTAAAGCCATGAAGATAAAATGTGCGTTTTAACACAGGGATGTTGTTTGTGCACTGTTCTCCTGGCCGTAGCACAAGGTAAGCATTTTATCTACCTATGGCTTAATTCGCCAAAACTATTTATTGTGAACTCGGTCAGTTTTGGAGTTTTTCAAGAACTTTGGAGGAAACACTAAAGGGAATTTCACTGATTTAACGAGTACCAGTAGCCACATCTCCAGTTTTCAAATCAAACAAATTTTACGTGTACTCTTGACTAAATGTCATTTTTGGTAAATGGAATTGAAACAATTCAAACTTTGATGTAAGGGACGTATTTTTTAAAATCCTTACATGATTCTTGTAAAACTAAGTGCAAGTAAAAATTCAATCCGTGATGTGCCCAGATCTGATCTTTTGTTAGAGTTGGCGAAGCGTGATTAAGCAAGCGTAAGCGTGATTGCATCTGATAACAAACAGTATGAGTTTACGATTTTTAAAAAGCTACATTTCGTCACTGTTTAGCTGTCAACGTTGAATCCTTAACCAAAGGGCTTTTAGGTTTAAAACATTAACACGCTCCTCATTTCTTGGCTTGTTGCCAAATGAGCTAGCAACCTAAGTGAAAGTTAAGGCGCTATTTTCGAAATTTTATGGTTGGCCAACCTCAACTTTTTCTTGAGTCCTTGGTAGTTTCGATGTTCGATTGCTAACAGAAATAGAATCACGTCACGGTAAACAGCCCGATTCTATGTGAAAGATATAATTCGATTATTGACGTTTTTAGCCCACCAAATAGCTTATTAACTACAAATTTAAATGGCATCCAAAAGACCTTAACTTGCTGACTGGTGATTGCTAATCCACTTGTGCCACTGGTCTATGACACCTTCTTTGCTCTCTCGGTCATTGAACCAATAGCCTTCTTCCTTCCTTCCCCGTCTTACCCATACGCACGAGAGGCCCTCTTTTACTGTTTACAAAGCCTCTGCACCCCACCTCAATCCAACACCCTCTCTTCCGAGATTCGAGGCAATCACAACATGCTGTCTTCACAGAGCCAAGCTGATCTGCAAAGATTAATGAGAATGTTCCCTAACCTTTCTTTGTACATACCTAACTCCGGAGAGAAAGTCTACTCATTACGAAGGCTCATGAAAGCATTGACGTGGGATCAGGTTTGTGAGAAGAGTGCTGCTGTGACCTCAATACCCTGATTACGAATGGCCAGTGTACGTTATATGATGCGACGAAGACTCTCACCGAAGAAATGGACATTTCACAGTCGCTCTCGTTCGAAATGCATTTGACTCTAAGTCACGTACCGACTGCCTCTCCTGGCACTGCAGCCAGAGGGAGATGTTAACTGTAGTCTACTGAATGCAGAGATATCATATAATTATGGCAAGGCATTTGTCATCGACACTGACCACAAATCGTTGTCACAATCTACTCTAAACTGCTCCGCAAAACTTCGACGAATGTCTCTGAAGAGACAGGGATACAACTTTGAAATCATCTACATACCTGGTTAGTCAGATGACACTACCCGACACCCGCAGTCGACTAACAAACCTCGAGAATGGCTGACATAGAACACGACAAGTGAATCGATGGCCGCTGTAAACTCCTCATGTCCGTCACATCATAACAGTGGTCAAGATGTGCCTTCGTCAGAAGTCATAAATTGCAATTGCTTTACTACAACTTTGATAAATAGCGTAGAAAATATATCTGAAACTAAATAAGGCGATCCAGATCCTCCCAAGGATACTATTGTTTCATGAAATGAAGAATATAAATCGGTAAATAAAACAACAAGAATGGATCAACTGAAATTTGAAATTTTCGGATGTAACAACTTCCTTTATCAACAAAAACAGAAATAAAGTAAAATCAAACACAAAATGACAATTGACATATAAGATATGGTGTAATGAAAATGATACATTTTTGCGTAAAAAATTCAATGACATATTTTAAGAAGTTTTTATGTTCAATCCATGAGGTTCTATTGTATTCAGTTTGTCTATCCAATATTGTTCTCTTTTAAGTCTGTGAGGGGTACTGGGGTGTTGGAGTTTTTCTATTATTTGTACAGAAAGATCTTGAATATTATGGTTTTTGGAATTGAAATGATTACCTATAGTATCAGAAATGTTTTTATGTATTATGTTAAATCTATGATTACGAAACCGAGTTTGTAGATTATGTTGAGTTTGTCCTACGTATTGGATAGAACATTTTTTACAAGTTATAAGGTAAATAATATTGTTGGTGGTGCAATCAGAATAATGTTTTATTTCAAAGTTTTCATTGGTTTGGGAAGACTGGAAAAAAGTGCTATCGTTGATGAAGTTACACATTTTACACCTAGTTTTGTTACATTGTGTGTTGCCAATAGGTTTGTCAGTTTGGTGTATATTGTCGATATTAGCTTTAACTAAATAATTTTTTAGATTTTTACATTTTCTCCAAGAAATTATAGGGGGATGAGGAAATAGGTTTTTCATTTGAGGGGAAATAGGCAGCGTAGAAAGATGTTTTTTGAAGACGTGGCTAATTCCGTTTAAACATGGATTGAACATAGTTATGAAAGGTATTCTATTAGTAGTATTGCCTTTAGTTTTAGTTCTTAAAGATTCATTTCGAGTAATTGAGCGGACAAACAGTTTGACAAATTTGTTACATCCGAAAATTTCAAATTTCAGTTGATCCATTCTTGTTGTTTTATTTACCGATTTACAACTTTGACAAATGCCCACTGATGTTCCATCACCAGCACTATTTCTTTTTGGTCACCCGACTGTTACCAACCTTCCTAGGAACTCTGTACCCTGACGAAATGAACATTGGCAGTAGTTGGAAAGCACGAGCCAACTGCACGTGCGAGCAAAAGCAGGGTAGAAAGATGGCATTCTGAAGGAGACGAAGGCGTGATTTTATGACACAATAATAGGCAAGGATGACAACCCAGATAGTTATATTATGCGTACCTTGAACAAAACCCCTGTCGGGAGCACAATGTACTACTTGCGTGACTCTAACCCGAACACAGAGGCACAGGGGCGGATCCAGGATTTTGAGTTGGGGGCAGGGCAGAGTATGAGCCAGGATTTTGCTTGTCAGACATTGGCACTCCCGAACTGCCCAATGGAATCTTAGAGAATTTTAGGGGGGGCATGGCCCCCTTGGCCTCCTCTAAATCCGCCACAGAAACACCTGTCTATTTTGCCGATGATAAAGAACCAGCCAGTGAAGACACACGGGCAATTCTTGCACTTGCATTGTTAAGACGAAAGTAGGCGTACTCCGGATACCAGCACAGAGGCGTTAACGACCCGAAAAAATTGAAGGGCTTTGCGTGTTTGTGTTTAGTAGATATTTATTAATGACATTCATTGTGATTCCTACTAGTGCAGCCAATTGTGTTAGCTGCATTTCATAGTTTTATTTCACATCTTTCTTGTAAGGGGATGAAGTGATAGGCATAGTGGTATACTCTTGCTCACCAAGATGTTGTCAAATACACATTCTACAATCAGACCGCAGTCGTCGTTATCTGTACCCTCATCACGGTCACCTATTGCCCCAGACTGCGCTAGCGAGTGTGTCTTGGGCCTCATCAACCCATCGCAATTCATCATGGTGTGAGGATACATCTATTCAATAATCCTTCAAGGACGGGCTCTTGGACATGGTATGCTTTTCAACGAAAAAAATAATTCACCAAAGATATAATACGACCAAATGTTTGTGCACTTCGAGATCATGAAGATCTAATGCGGTATAGTAATGGTTGTAATTTGTGAAATGTTGATCATGCTGGTTTAACGATATTTCTATTAGTTAAACTATTCATCAAACTATCTATTATTATACAGTCACGACTGTGACTACGTCGGTGACTATTTGTTTATTTAAGCCATGATTGTGATTCAATGATTTTAGACCATGGTGGTGATTATTTGTTCATTAAAATACCTATTTCTAAACAGCCATGACTGCGGTGATTCAATGATTAGACTACGGTGGTGACTGTTAATTAAACCACCTATTTCTATACAGCCATGACTGCTACTTAACGATTAGATTTCGGTGATAAAACTTTTATTTATTAAATTGCCTATTTCTAAACACTCATGACTGAGATTTAATTATTAAACTGGGGTCACGACACTTATTTATTAACGTGTTACTGTACATACTGATTTGTAAGATTCAGCGGTACTTGCCTTGGGTGCAGTTTTACATACAATATATGTTCAAACCTGAATGGCGCGTGAATCACTTATCAATTACATCCTGAATCAAGCAATTCTGTGTAGGTATGCTCATTAAGGATTTATTCAACTACAATGTAGACCTACATCCTTTCAACACTTTTCGGAAATCGATTTTCACTCTTCGAATGCTGTACAGTTCATGTCCAAGTAGATGAAATATCTATTAATCATTCGAAAACACGGTCTTTCTTCTTCACTTATTGATTTTAAGGTTCTTTTGGTGCTTATAAATAACGATACTCCATGGTTGATAACAATGAGAACATCGTTTTAACAAATTTTTTGTACGTCACAATGGGAGACTTGATATTCACTAAGTGGTACTCATGAATAAAGGTTTTTCTTTTTAACATTTGAATAGATAGAGAGCAGAAGGCAGTTCATGTGCGTGTGATCGTGTAATAAGGGACCCACGTGATTTACCACGGCTGAGTTCCGTAGAACTGAGAACCCAGACGCAAGAATCTCGCGAAGGAACCTACTGTAATAACGTCCTTCGTTTGTAAGACACGATGGTATCTCGCGTCTTGCGTTTTTGCAAGGAGGCCCTCGCGTTTATGGAACGCACGCTTGAATGCAGGCATTTCTATATGGGAAGGTTCCTTGCTTCACTGGCGACACCTAGTGAATTTTGAGTTACTGGTATATAGAAGAACTATTGTGGGTCGTAAGATCTCGGCCACACAGCTCTACACAATGTAAACTTACAATGTTCGTCTACTGTCGAAAGAATGTTTCTTGGCTATTTCGGCGATCATTTTGTGTCAGCTCTCATGTATCGTCCAAATTCCTGAAATAAATATCGTATGAACGAAAAAATAGCATAATTTTTTATCTCCCAAATGTTGTGGACTTTATTCCATACGCGTTGAATCTGTCAAGGGAAATACGGCCATGTAATAAAGTTTTCCGTATTCACCTCCCGCACTACTTCAACAGTGACCTCTGACATGGAAGGTAGGTCAATGTCTACCCGACGTCTTCAGCCGGTTCGATCATCAAACTTTCCGATGATAGTTTAAAGTAATACAGTTGCAGCAGTGTAACTAACACTTGACATTCAAAGTAAAATCTGAAACGAACCTGTTAGTTATATGGCACTTGTCCCAGTTTTCAATTGCTGAATACTATATCGTCTGCAACTCAGGCGCCGATTCCTAGGAAACTGCAGTATCAAATATTGTTGTTCTTTAGCTATTTCCTGGAGACGTTACGCGTTCACTGCACAGTTGCCGTTGTTTTCATCTTTGTTACCTCTTTTCAAGAAATAAATCGTTACTTTTAAAACTGTTTCTGTTACACGAGAAAACTTGCAACCTAACGCGCAAGTACATAAATATAGGATGTGATCCGCCTTGTGAACAGTCTGGGTGAAGTTTTTAAAAAATATGCCAAAAAAATGTAAGAGACTTAGAAATTCGAAGCGCATGGGATGAATACAAAACGTACCTCGATTGGCGTACATAATGTAATATCCCACTCGACCTTATTCCGCGTATCGCGGAATAATGTCACGTGGGATATTACTTCATGTACGCCACTCTCGGTACGTTTTGCGTATTTATTCCGGAAAACTGACAAGCGCGCGAAAATGTGGAGGTACAAATATGCGCATGTGCATTCTCGACATTTTTACAATTTATTAGTATTAGTCACTTTCGACCTTCACCGATCTTTGAATTTGAAAAACTTTTGTTTCGAAAGAAAGCATGAAAATTTTGAGACATCCAGTTGAGAAAACAGATCAAGTTTGAGTCTAATACTGGAATAAAAACTTACAAAAATTAGCGACGTTGCGTCCGCATCTCACGACTTCAGCTTGGCTTGTGACGTTATCGTTATTCTGGCCAATTGGTGGCGTTTTGGCCGGTCAATTTAGTCATTTCAATGCTGTGAAAACCGTTGTTAGAAGCTTACTAAGATCAATGCTTGAAAACTATTTATTGAAATCAACATTAAATAAGGATTTTCGACAAGTTCATTCCAGATTGCTGACAAGTAAGGATTATTCAAGTTAGTCGAATTTAATTTCGCACGGATCAAGTTTGAGTCTAGTACTGGAATAACACATTTACAAAAATTAGCGACGTTGCGTCCGCATCTCATGGACTTCAGCTTGGCTTGTGACGTTATCGTTATTCTGGCCTTTTGACCAGACGGCGCGGCATTGACGTCAGAACACCATCCTATACGTGTGACAAATCGAATCCTAAACCGCGTCTTTTATTTAAAGAGGGACTCTCAATGCGCTCATGGGGAGCTTCCTTTACACCCCTTCTGAACCAGTCTTCCTCAAAGTCTAGGAGAGTGACATCATCAGTATTGAAATCATGTTCAGTGAAGCACAGGTGGCTAAACATAGTCGAATCATAAGTTTCCCCGTAATTAGGACGACGATGTTGTGCGTATGTAAGTTTTTATTCCAGTATTAGACCCAAACTTGATCTATTTTGTTTCGAATCATCAGAACACGTGAGATGCGAGTATACGCATTTCTCAGTTCAAGATGGGATAATGAGCTGGAGTTCTTTAAAGCGTTGAATATATTAAACTATTCAATAAAGGGATGTGGACCTTTGTTTCTTATTTCAGAGAAATTTAGAAAAGGAACATAGTTCAATCATGTATGTGTTTGGTAGAAAATTCCTGACTATTTGATATGTGTACAGGCACAGATTTTAATATTTAGAGGGAGAGACATAATTTTAATAAAGCAGGAAATTTAAAAAATAACGAAAGTCACAATGACCGATTTAAACAGTGCAGGTTCACACTTGGGTTTGTAAGGTCAAGAGGACAGTTAAGAGTGCCTTTAATTTGATCACAATGGTATAAAGATAATTAAGATAAATTTTGTTCATGAGAACAAGCACAGCAAAAAGGTGTCGCTAGTTAACTGAACTTTGCTCGTGCCTAGAGCAATGTACGTCGTGGCCCGACGAAGAGACTAAGATTTTAATTGTTCTTTGTCGCAAAGTCAACATTGAAGGCGAGATGTCTGGCACAAAGAAGTCACAATTCACATACCGGTATCTTAGTTTGATCTAAAAAGTCCATTTTTGATGCAAAAAGCCTTCGTGTTCTAAGATGAATTTCGTTTTGCCTGTTTGCTAAAATTCACTTGCAATGTAATATGTTTAATCTCATTTAAATTTTAATTAAATGAACAGAGATTAGAAGAGTTGATTTTCAACAATAACGTACCACATAAAATGGCCCAATTATTTAAAATTGCTGTAAAATTCAATAACTGCCACATTCGTTTTGTATCTACTGTGCACTTGCAATATTTTTCAGTTTGGTTAACAGAAGTCGACACGTGCAAAGATTATGGAATTAGAAGTAGTTTGATCACTCGTAAAAAACGAACTCATCGTTCAAGCTGCTGGACTATTTTTTTGCTGTTTCATATTTTTCAATAAATTACTCGAATGGATTGTAAAGTCAAATAAAAACAGTCACTACATACTGTGAATGCCGTCCAGTTTATCAAATTTCTTTGCAAAAATCAACAATATTCTGTTTACGACATACAGGTATCAGAACTAGCGACATGTTGAGTGCAAAATGAGTTCGGTAGCATTTTAACCGTATCCGATATACGAACAGTTGATTTGTTTTTAGTTTTGTTTTTGCAGCTTAAAGGTAATAGTTGTCAAATTATTCTGTTAAGACGAATCATGATACCGAAAATTGGTGAGAATGTGTTCTTAAGTAGTCACTTTTCCACACTTGATTTGGGCGTAGAGAGTTTACATCAGGTTTACATCAGGTGGCGCTAGAGAAGGGAACGGCATGTAATGGTGTAGAGCATCTCTCGAGGACAGGGAATATGCGCGGGAGCAGGGTTGGTCCGTCCAAGAGCGAAGAAATATGTTTGTGAAGACGAGAAAAGTGGTTCCGGAGGGGGAATATGCGTCCACGGGAGGGGAACAGTGTGCGCGAGATAGGAATTTTCTGCGCGAGTAGGGAAGTCTAGGTGCCTTGTAATTGTCCCTTATATTTTCTACAGTCTGCCACAGCCAACTACCTCCACCTGCCTTTGAGAGCACTTGGCAGTCGTTACGGTCTCAGGCAGCCGCCAAGTCATTCAAGGTCGTCAAACATGGTCTACAAGTCACCCCACTCCTAGTGAAGGTAGCCTGTTTCTGTTTTTCTTGTCACTGGCACATTAACGAGTTTGTAGATTTTGATTCTACTTAATGATTCTTTGCTCTAGTAGTGATTAGTGACGTAATCATAGATACTTCTCCCCCTCCTTAATTTAAAAGAAAATTACCTACAAGCAGAATGTCTCAATTGATGGTGTGTTGTCAATGCGCAGTTATTTAAATCTTGATAATAGTAATCACGATTTAGGAACTTGTGAATTTTGTATTACGATATCTGTGAACCAGTACACAAAGTATTTTTTATGAATCGATTCGTTTTTGATTTACCGCAATCATTATATAAGGGTTTCACTTAGGTGTATGTACGCGCCAACAGCGGTCTCTACCAGGGTTACATATTCGAGGCAATGGGGTCAGCTCAGCGAGATGATGACCAGAAGTATTATTACGGCGGTGTCGTCTATGTTTACGACGCTGCTGAAGTTTGGATATGGGCCCCAAGTAAGAACCAGGGGTACGAGTTTGGACGCATTATTTCGCTGGGTAAGTTTACAGATTCTGTGTAAACCTGGGCACACTGGTGATTTTACACATTAGTATTCAACGGAGAACAGGTTTTCAAATGTGCCATGTGTGGGCGATAAACCAGGGCTGTCGACAGTTGGGAGGTGTGTGCACGTGCCCCCCCCCCCTCAATAAAATTGCTAGCGTGGGATGAAACCGAGGCGACCTGCATAGGTTTAGGTCCACTGCAGGCGCAGGGAAAAGCAGTTGAGAAAAGAAACATAGAGCAAATCATGAAGGAGAGTATGGTTTCAGCGAACATTATTGTCACTATACCAATGTACCAGTATAGCAGTGCAGGATTTACCCTTTGAGGACTCTGGTTAGAACATTTTGTTAAGGGGTTACAAGTTTTTGCAGTTAGATCGTTGAAATGGGGCTTTTAATCATACATGCTTCGAGAAAAATATGAGAAAACTTGTTTTGCTCCATGGAACCCTCTCAGGTGAAGAATAATGGAGCATCTGTCGCTCTCTATTTTCTTTTTGTGAAATTCCACATCATTTGGCAACTGACGCTGTGATACCATTAGTTCCTGCTCATTTTTCGTTTTTGAAATTATGTATATTGAAAGGGCCCAGCCTTTGGACGGGGCCCGTTGATGGCATAAACGGTTGCCCTTCTCCTAATTTTTTAATTGTATTCTTTCTCCTTTAAAAGTGGGCAATATCCGGGTGGTTTTATAACGATAAAAATATCGAATCATTTTCTCCAAATAATTTCAAGAATTGTATTTCTTTTGATAAATCATTATTTGTAAAGCATGGTTGATGAAGAGGCAGTTGCTCGTAAGAAACTCGAACATGTTGATCATACTGGCGGGAATATGATTTTTATGACCATGCACAATCTGTTTTTCTAACTGATGAAAATGTTTAAAGCACATAACAAAGGAATGAACTACAGTTCTCGTTACTATAACTAAATTCTTGTTGGGAAGGGAGGGCCCCCAAATCCCGTCTCCCGTGCTCTGCCGGTCGCCCGTCAAGTACATAAATCTGCGCACGTGCCTTCGGAACTGTCTAAAACCTAACTTAACTACCTGTACTTAAGTTAAAAGGAACTCAGTGCATGCCTCTGTACTTCCGTTGTTACCATGTGACGACCCAATGTATGGAGGTTTTCTTCTTGTAACTTGCAAGGGTTCACAAGTCTCTGAATTACATGTTTATGTATCTACAAAAAACCGACTGTTCACGGTACATTCTTGATAATTAGAAGCTAATAATAAGAAGTTGATAATGTTTCAGTGAACTTAGATGCTTTACTTAAATACGTTCAGGTAAACCGTTCTGGACTGGCGATCAAGTGAACCTCCAAGAAGCTTCCGTCAAAGTGAAAGCGTGGACTTCGTGCAGCTTTCCTCGAGCCGATTTCGCATCCGGTTGGCATTCGATAATCAGTAGTGCGTATTAATGCTCATTTTTTATTGAAAGAAGTCTCAGTTAGGTCAGTAAGCGTCGGTCGTTACTAAGTATGTAAATGTGCACCCTTTCGCTAAACTCACATGAACGGCATTTTGCATTTGGCGATAAAAAGTTATTAGACACTAATCACGGTGTATATGTTGTCAAGTATGCAAAGTTACTATGTTCGTTTGCACCGAGTCGTTATTGTTCACGATGTACTACAAAATTGTCATATTAAGTAGTTCTTGGTCTCATCATGTCACTAAATATAATCGTATCTATTATTATTTTGTATAGAGAGTGGTAAGTGATCATTTTCTTCTTCGTGTTAGACGCTATCTGTTAGATCCCTTGTTTGATGTTTACTTTTACTTTCCAAACTTTGATGTTACATAAAGATAAGATTCTTTTTATTTCATTACATTTACAGTTTTTTGTTGCGCAGTTGCGTGTTGTAAAATTTTATACGTCATTTTTTAATTCGTAGAATATTCATGGTTGACTCTGACGGAGCTGTTTCACAACAATTCACGAACATAAGTGAATTCAATTCTTTTAAAGTGACATAATCGATAGCAATGAAGCGTGAAATGAAATGCGCAAAATTGATTAGAATAACACGAATTTATCTTAAACAACAATTTAACAGTGCTCGGGGCTCTTTTTATCGAAATACTTTCACTTTGAGTTTCTTACGTAAATGTGTTACTAATGTCGACGCGTCGATGTTTTGGAGAGAAGCCCTCAGTATGAACGGCTAACTTCGGTTCTGGATCGAAGTTAACAGTGCCTGTGAACTTCGCAGTAAATAGTTGGATTTAACAGCGTCGACGCTGTGGTACGGTATGAACGGTCAATTTCTGTCTCATCGGAGTTATCGCCAGAAGCCACTGTTGTCGTCAATAATTAAAAGGCTGTCGTCGCTAATAGTTGCCTTAAATTTGCTCGAATAATCACAAATCGCATTAGAAATAAATTTATGTCACTCAACACATGTAAATGTTCTAAAATTGTCACATTAAAAAAATCTTAGCGACCACAGGATGCAATGACCACAGGATGCAATAGCGCTATACCTTGCGATTACTTTGATGACGACAGCGTCACCTACCGTTTACTTCGATGCCGTTAACTTCCGAAGCTGGTATGAACGATTCAATAAACTTCGCAGTTTACGTCGAAGCTCCGCTCATACCGGAGTTAAAAGGGCGTGAAGACGGGAGAGGAATTCAAACATATCCGGCTATCACAGCTGGACATTCTGGAAAATTTCAACTCATCTCCCACGGCAGTCCAGCGCTCGATTTCTTTCCGAAATGCTTGTTCTAAAGAGGTGATTTCTCCAGTTTGGTTCGAATCTTGGCCTCTTTTTCTCACATACATTCGGAATATTAGCCTTTGCCTTTTACACAACCGGTTTTTACACTGCCTACGTAAACCATTTTCAAGACGCCTGCTAGAAACAACGGAACAGCAGATGAAGTCGCCGCCTCGATTTCACCAAGCTTACTTTGACTGCTGGCAATTTGCAATTAAATCTCAACAACATAATAGGTTTTGTTGCTTTACAACTCCTGTTAAAGCAAATAACTTTAAGAAGTTAATGCTTTATGAAACGTAACCCCTAAAATGCATTTCTTTTCGGCCTCAACACCGTTTGTGTCACTTAAATGAATGCACATGTTTCGGAAACTGGTGCTGTTGGACAGTAATCTCTACGCGTAAGAGTCTAACTGCAATGTTCATCTGTTCTGTAACCCTGAATTTGTTAGATGCGTGTGCACCACAGCTTTCAGAGAACTTAATTTTAGTTCTGCACGTACTTTTTGGCCTTCGGCAAGCCTTCTCATCGATTTGTCGACAGCATGCAATATCTGACATCTGGTTATAGAATTCAATTATTAATTACTGTCGCTGGAATGAATGCAAGGGTTGTGTACATTTCTAGCATTAGTAATCTGTGTGTGCGTGTACGCGCGCCTGTCTGTGCGTTTACGTGTATGTGTACGCGCGTACGTACGTGTGCGCGCGTGTACAATTGTATATTAATTTGGCGAAAGATATTCCCAAACTATCGTCCTTATTGTGTAACATCATTGTGCTAGAACGGGCTTCACAAAAATATTCGATGGCAGAGGACATCTAAATAATTGCTTTATTACAGGACGTATTTAGAAATATTACCTCCTCGACAGGTGTTTCATTACAGGACGTACTCAGAAATATTACCTGAGGTACATCTTAGTTTATCACATTGTTTCAAAGCTGCATTTCACCCTATAGCTTAAATCAAAAATCGAATTGGGCCTTATACCCTCATAAATCGATCTCTGTTTCTGTTAGCCTACCATCAAGAACATTAAAACCATCAGCTACAAGAAAATGCCTCACACCCAAGATTTTAGATTCAAAAGTGACACGTGTTTGTTTTGACTGAGACTTGAGTAGCCGGCTCATCCAGCAATAATTCAAAATGCGATGAGTATGGTAATTGTTTTAAATCCCAATTCAACGTTGGCAGCTAAACAGGTGCGAAATGCAACTTCAGTAAATACAAATACTTGGCTCAATTGAGGCTGTTTCGAAGGTAATTAAATGAGAAGGCAGCCTTTCTTCGTGTCATTTTTAGTAAAAATACGGTTCGTTGATTATCCCAGACATATTTTTCAGCTAATTACGGCTTCCCGTAATTTAATTAATTAGTCATGCCCCATTCCGGAAGTGACGTTTTTGGGGTTTAGAATTTCCCACCATTTTGTTTTCATATTGTCTGACTATGTAAGCCATCGAATCAGTCATTGTTTTACCTCGGTTGTGATAAGTTCGGTTGTCGTTTGCGTTTGTTAACGAGTCAGTCAACCTGCCGCACGGTTGCTGCGTAACGGGATGTACTCATTATCGTCTAACGTGCACTTTGGGTATGCCATTGCATCGCTTTCCGACTGATGACACACTCAGACGTACTTGGCTCGTTGACGAGTAAAGCACGCAATGTTACACGTCCACGGAACGGCAGTGGCGGATTTAGAGGGGGGTCAAGGGGGCTATGGCCTCCCCTAAAAATCTTCCAGATTCCATTTGATAGTTCGGGGTGCGAATGTCTCACGGGCAACATCCTGGCTAATACTCTGCCTTGGCCCCCCCTAACTCAAAATCCTGGATCCGCCCCTGTGACGTGTTATAATTGATTATTAATTCATTTGATAATATACATAATTACAATAATAACACAGTAATAAGTACAAGGTACAATAAATTTGAAAAAACGATTATTTTTTCCTTGGTGGTCCACAGTACAAAGCGGTGGAGAATTACCGACTACCCGGAAAGCATTTTCTGCCGTCGAATTACTAAAGAGATATTTATGATCGACATATGTCCGGAATAATAGATAAATGATACGTACGTCGCAAGCTCGTTACCAGAGATGAAAAGGAGACCGAGGTAGGGGATATAAGGTCATTTATTATGACTAGTACAATTACAATAAAATGAATACAGGTAAATAACGTATAATAGGTAATCTCTGGTAAGATGGGCAATAAAAAGTGCCATAAGAGATGTTGTAAGACAGCTCATGTCCGTCCGGAAGTGAGGAATATTCCTACATTACAACGCCTGAAGAAGAGTGCCATACCGTCGCTGATGATTCCCTGCAATGTCCCGTCGCCACCCCCGAGAAGTGCATTTTTGAAGCGAGAAGCCACGCGAGCTGTGGCCTCTACAGTGACTCGAGGCCGTTAAGCTACTGTCATCCGTGCCTTCAGATCGAGCGCGCAATTCCGGGAACTAGCAGTGATTCGTCCTGTGCTGGTGTTGTCTCCAGCCCAGAGCCTGTAAGCAGCTCTGCAGCGATGTTGAGTAGTGGGAGTGAATACAGGCCAAGTTCGTCACCCAGTGAAGAAGTTCGTCGTCCAGTGAACAGGCAAACCTTGATAACTTAGTTATGGTTTTGACTAAAGTAGTATATCTACTTAGAAGAGGAAGTCACACGGCGGCATGTAAGCTGCTTGTTGGGGTGCTCTGGTAACCATCCAGTGGGAGTACGTCTCGGGACACTCCAACAAGTGGGACAGTTGCTGCTCCGTCACTTTACCATATCCAGTGGAGTGCTTTTCACTGGAAACACCTTTCTGTCGGTGAAGATCTTGATGAATTTCGGTAAAGTCAAGTAATTTTTCTCCGGCGACGTACAACAACATTCATCATTTATCGTAATCTATTTTGCCCGGGGTACGCCACGAGCTATGTTGCAGAGTAAAACAAGAGGAGGATTGCGAATATTGTCATTTAAACTAACTAAGACTCTGCAAGATGGGCATGGACAAAACGCCCACCGGCGTGTACAATGAATAGCCCTGAAAGAGGGAACAAAACAAAAGAACTGCCTGAAGGGCTTAAAGGAAAAGTACAGAACATGAACACAAAACTTGAAAAAACCGAACAGGAGATGTATACGAGCAAAGAGAAAGTGGAACCGACACCCGGGATGGGGGGTGGGGAAAAAATGAAGAGAACGAACGTAGGTCTTGTAGACGACGAAGTAGGTGGCCTGAATGAGAGACCACGTTGAACAGAACAAAGGAAATATGGGCGACCAATCAGGAGTCGCGTAGAGAAACGTATGAATACAAAAGTAGGCCCTTGAGGCTATAAATAGAGATGAGTAATGCAAAATAAACCCTAAGGACTGGTCTCAAAATAAAGAGACAAGTGTCAAAATAATGACGATAAATGCATTTAACAAGTTAAATTTAATTTATTACCAGGCGTCAATGACTTCTCTAACAAACTATCTCGTCGTAAAATTCTCGTCGATGGAAAGTGGTGTCGACCAGCACGAAAACAACAGTAGAACAGAGCCTCACAGTAAACTTGAACACAAATACAAAATGGCGTTCAGAATAGGGTATGACTAATTCATTAAATTACGTGAAGCCGTAATTAAATGAAAAATTTGTCTGGGGTACTCAACAAACCGTGTTTTTACTGAAAATGACATGAAAAAGGTTGCTTTGGGGAACTTTATAATTTTTTAGATGAAAGAGTTTTCAATTGTAGTTATATCTCAATAAAATTGATGTCTGCGTGATAACGGGCAAGTTACAGATAAGGTCACATGTGTTGGGTGCGTGTTTTGCAGACGACCCCAGGTCTTACCGTGAAGTGCTCCACACGCTTGAGGCTTATCCAGACTTTGTGATAGTTCAATTACAGACTGCAGATGGCACTCATACAGGGAGTAAAAGGAAGTTTTTCCACCCATTTGGTACGTCTGAAACAGAAGCATAAATCATGTGATCTTATAGTTCTTTTAGTCAAAACTTTGATGCAACACGTAAGATATTTCCGCAATAACAAGTCGAAATGAAGATGTTGTGTTCACGAATTAGCGAAAATTGTTTTAATTTTTTAAAGTACTTTATCAATTTTACTGTTCTCATTTGGTGAACTGTAAATTTTGAGGCATGTTGCTTATTCAAATAGCATTATGCCGAAGTGAATTTAATGAATCATTTCGTTGCATATGCATGAGCGATATCTTGTCTTCAGGTGCCACGCAGTCAGATAAAGAGACCGAACACAACTCTTACGGAGGTGCAGTGATGGGTTACAATGATACAACCTTTCGACTTTGGGTTCCCCATATTCGAGGTAAGTCATGGACTCTGCCTTTATATACGTTCTTTAATATATTCACTTCGGTGAAACTTTGGTCTTGAGATCGCCGACATTATTTGAGACTAAACTCGAAAATTGACTAGCGTGCCACATTTTGAGAAAAGTTTCGAGTAACTGTTGATAGTACGCGGCGCGGGTAGAGCTGAGGTTAGAATTTCGTTGTGTTTGTAAAGAAGAAGGTGAAGCCGTTTCATTGGGATGTTTATTTTGCCGACGTCCCTGTGTTGCTGCACTGCTGCTTAGATATGAACAGCTAATTACGATGATGAAGGAAATTTGAGTACGTTTCTTTTTGAGCCGAGACGTGCGTGAACACATCACATTTTTATATCAGGACGTCAATCTGTTGTTACGAATACAAGAAAAAGCTTAAAGAGTTTTCATTGGTTACTCACATTTTCTTTGTAACTGTAAAATAATTCTATTCAGGTTACGTGGTGTGCTGCTTCGACGGCTGGGGAGGCGACTTTAAAATAGTTTGGGCTAATAAAGCACAGTTTAGAATTTTTGCCTGGAAAAATCAATCGACGCCAGAATACAATTTCACCTTCAACGTGTCAGATAATTCCGCTAAAGAAGGTCTCGCGTTACCACACAGATATGGCATAAAAGACTATTACTTCTCCGTTCAGGTATGTTTTACTCCTTTTGATAGTGTTACAGAATTTTTTGTCCTGTAGAACTTTTTCAGAACGGTGACATGTTAGTTCTTAAAAGGGAAAACCGTCGTGTTTAGGGTTATTTTTAGTTAAAACACGATTTTCTGGTTATCCTAAACAATTTTGAAATTAAATTAATTGACCGGGTTCTAATTAATTATGCATGCGTCACTCCTGATGTGATGCTATTTACCGAAAATAACCGTTCGTATTTTTTAGCCTTCCACGAGTATTCTGCGGCAAGCTTAGATTGCATTTAGCTGGAGTAGGGAACGCAGTCTAAGACTCAGTAACTGAGAAGTAGTAGACAGTGGAGGTGATGAATTCTTTCGCGACCAGAAAATAATCACCTATTTGTTTGAACCGGAATACACGGAGGCTGAATACGCAAGTGTTCGGGTAGCGGTTGAGCCGAGTGAACGAGATATCGAAGACAGACACTTGGTCGCTCAATAAGTTCACATCACACGTATCAATTCCCTCATTGCACTCCTGGTACATTCGAAGCAATGGTACTTCAATTAAATCAACAATGAATTTCTCAACAACCGTTTCCTCAGCTTGTTCACTGTAGTCCAGGCCTTTAACCCGAAAACTAGACCTGAGCGATTAACTGTCCTCCGTCACTTGGCCATGAGCTGGGCCTGTATTGACTGACATTAATTATAATCACTACTCATATGCTCTGTGCTGGAAACACCAACAACACATGTTGAAGCTGTGCTGGTTGTTGGCGCTATGGCGACTGCTCTGACGCATGGATGACACCACGTGGCCGTGGGTAACTGCAGTGGCTGCAGCACATAACGCTTTCCGTTTTAAAAGACACTCTGAGCACGTGGCAAGGGAACAGAGCCGAATGTACGAAACATCGAGGGAATAGCATCCTTCTTCAGAAATTGTTTTGGGTACCTTCATGATCTGTGCGTACGTGTACGTTTCGTAAGCTAACAGTACAAAATGTTTTCCGCACACGCTTTAGCCGAGGCGTGGACAAGCAACGCCGCATTCTTCACTGGAACGAGCCAACTTCGACGTATCTCGTCATCCAAGGGAGATCTGTGTAACACGTCTCCTACACTTTTTGACAGCTCAAAATGCTTGCATACCGGTACGCAACATCCTGCAGACATACTGAAAAAGGTTCGACGATGTCGAATAACAATCTAATTTGTCACGAACTCACAGGCACATATGAATATGGAAATCTAACATAGTGAAGCACCCGATGTCAAGCGCAGTCCGAAGTGCATGAAAACAAAGCTGGTTGGAAATGATCTGGGCCGTAAACGTCACATCTAGAGTGACACAAAATTAATTAAAGCTCGGGGAAAGTAATTTAAGTTACAAAATTACCTAGCTTGATCACTAAAAAATCGTGTTATTACCAAGCCCAACACTAAAAACGATTATCTTCCCCTTTAAGTGTGTCTGCACACCCGCTTTTAACCTTGAAAAAATTGAATGCATTGGACGGTTCAAAGACTACCACAATAAGCTATTTTACGACAGCTAAATATTACGGTCATACTTTAAATTATACTATCCACCTTGTCTCACTCAGTTTTTGTATTTAACTTATTTTCCTTCATCTTAGTTTTAAATCAATCTTATGATATTCATTTTCTTAGTTACTGATGTTCTGAAATTTTTTGAAAAAATGGTACCCAAGAAGTGTGATAAATCAGCCTTCGGGCAGTAGTTGAGAGCTAACGCCTTTTCTTGCGTCACCTTTCTTGTATACATTAGACTATGTGTTCAGAAGAAATATCTGCCTCATTCTAAATAGGATTAGCCATCTTTCGCCCGCCCAAAATTACGGTCCCCTTCTAAGGAAACCTAAAATGGAGCCACCAATTCGAAGCCTTACTTTTGGATTGTCACATATATTTCTTCGTTTGCAGTCAAAATCAGTTAACGAGGACGGGCCGAATAAAAGTTTCATGTTCCAAGGTGACGGTGCAGCCATGACCAACGGCGCAGGAGGGAACTATGGCGGCCTGCTCTTCGGAGTCAAAGATTACAACATCAGGTTCTGGTACCCAGTAAAAAATCAAGGTTACATTCTGCATATTGGAAACACGTGGGGATTTAAGATGAACAATATGATGGAAAAGAATGCTACTGTGTCAGTGAAGATTTTCAACATGAACTACATTCACCGGAGTAAGAAGGATTCTTATTTTGGAGGAAGTTCCACCTCATCTTTAACATTATGAGCAACCCTAGAAAAATGTCAAAATTTAGCCAATTGCAGTCATATCTACGAACTGTACGATTTGATTCAAATTGAACCTGCTATCGAACTTTTATATGATCATTACAGAAGTCAGAAGTTGCATACTCCTGATCGAAAAAATAATTTTAAAAAACATGTTTTTTTCAGATTTCATCTTGATTATTTACATCAAACGAAATTTAGTCTTCACGGTGTTATTGTTGTTTTTCTTTGAACGCAACTTTTTGGTGCATTTTAATAAGAAAGACAAGTTTACCAACAGCAGATTGGTGCACTAAACCAAAACAAATATTATATACGCTTTCAACTTTCAAAAATATATATGGTTTCACCGGATTAGACTTACTTTGACTTAAAACCCTTGCCACCCCGTGGTGGATAGGGCCTCTGTGACTGAGCGCCATCGAATCCTGTTGTTTCTCATCTTTCTTATTTGCTGTATGTTGTATCCGGTTACACAAAGTTCTGCTTCCATGGTCCCCATCCAGGTTTGGACTGGTCTGCCTGGTCTAAGACTTCCCTGCGGGTTCCAGGACAGAGCTCGTTTTGTGATGCTGCCGTCAGGTTTTCTGAGGGTGTGTCCAACCCATACCATTTTCGAAGCTTTATCTGAGCCTCTACACTCTCATGCTGAGTTCTCCGCTAAACCTCTTCATTTGTGATTCTAACTGACCAATTTATCCGTACTACTTGTCGCAGACATCTATTTACGAAGACCTGGACTCTGTTTAACAATGTTTTTGTAAGTCTCCACATCTCTAAACCCTAAAGAAGAACAGACATCACATTATAGTTGAAGATTCTTAACTTTAACTTGAGTGACTAGGTCTTTGAGCTCCATACAGGCTTTAGCACAGCGTGTGACTGATGAGATTTCTTGATGCATGCTTTAATGTCCTCTACAGTTCCTCCACTTGTGCCTGAATTAACAGGGAACGGTTGAGCCAGCTTTCCTTCATGCAGCACCTGACATATAGTCTTTGTGAATTCTAGTAACTAGCCTGACGATTTTCTCGGGTATACCATAGTGCCTCAGGTAACGTTTCGATCAATACCATCAAAACCCTACGAAAGTCTATAAAATTCATGTAGAGGGAAGAATTTCACTCAAGTGATTGTTCGATTATGATTCTTAGAGTTGCGATCTGATCCGTTCATGACGAAATCCTGTTTGTTCATCCCGAAGTGGTGTCTACGGTATCTTAAATTCTGGTTAACAGGATCCTAGTGAAGATTTTGCTAGAGATAGAGAGGAGAGTGATACCTCGCCAATTCGTAGTGTGGGAAAGGTTTCCTTTTGCTGGCATCTTTATTAAAAGTCCTTTCTTCCAGTCCTCGGGTAAAGTTTCATCTCTCGATATCTTGTTCAGCAGGTCATGTAGGATGGTGACTGAGAGGGGGTCTCCATCGCGAATAGCTTCTGGTAGTATGTTGTCCAGGCCCGGTGCCTTTCCAGTTTTCATAGCTTTAATGGCGCTTTGTATTTCAGCTCTGCTCATCTTGCTGGTCGATATGTCTAAATCGTCCACTGCTTCTTCTGTGTTGGGGGGTCGGTGGGCGCCGGATTTTTCAATACGCTAGAAAAATGACCTCTCCAAAGTTTCAACTGTCTCTCAAGATCAGTGATAAACATTCCGTCTTTATCCTTGAGTGACTTAGCTGAGTTGAAACGTCTCCCGCTAAGCAGCTTGATTGTAAAGTAAAGGCTCTTGATATCCCTTTTCGCTGCAGCCTCTTCTGTGTTTGTTGCAATCTCCTCAAGGTTCTGACGTTTGTCTTTTCTAATCCTCTGTTTAACTACTTTAGCCATGTCCTCATATTTCTGTTGAGACTTATGGTTCTGCAGTCGTGTTTTTGCATGAAGGAGGTTCTTCTTTTGTGGTTTCCGTTGTTCAATCTTTGACCAGGTGTCATCGATCATCCACGCCTTTTGGTTCTTCCTGGGCATACCAAGTGTCTCTTCACATGCTCCATTGTAAGTCTTATCTACATTTGTTCAATACTAGGATCTGGGGTGTCAGGTTTTAGTGCCTCGAATTTGTTCTCAAGGGTAAGTAGGAATTCACGTCGGGTGTCATTGTCCTTGAATTTGTCGACATTGTACTTGGTCCGTGTCCAGATCTGTTTTCCCTTATGTGAAGACAGCTCGACTTTTAATTTTGCAACTACTAGATGATGATTTGAGCCTACGTCTGCGCCGCGTTTGACATGGACATCTTCAAGCGCTTTTCTCTATCGCTGATGCACTGCAAATTTGTTAATCTGTTTAACTGCAAGTCCGTTTGGTGATGCCCATGTGCCTTTGTGACAGTCTTTATGGGGAAAGATTGAGCCTCCAATGACAAGATTATTGTTAGCACAGATGTCAGCAAACAGTTCGTTCATTTTCGTTCATAACCCCCAGTCCATGACGGCCCATTTCTCGTTGTCTATCGGTATTGTCTGAGCCTATCACCGGATTTAATTCTGCATAAAGGTCTGTATTACTGAATCTTTATAGATTATTACTGGTTTGCTTCAAGCTGGAAACTCTGAGGGAAAAGACGTTTGGTCATATTATTTCGCCGTCACCAAAGTTACTTATTGGCTATACTTGACTTCCTGTCTCGATCGTGTGTGGAATCACTCGAGCGAATGCTCCAGAACATTTCACTGGTTCCTCCAGCTCGCAAACCAATACGATGTCTTAGCTGGTTGACAGTTGAAGGGAACACGATCGGTTTTAGGGTAAAAACGTTATTTTGGATTATTGCAGGGTAGAATAGACTTCATGGGTTGTTTGTTTTTGCGATAGCTACACGAAAACAAAATCCGTTGTGCTTTTTGTGATTTAATAGGCGATTCCCCACGTTGGCTTCAAGCCATTTGGTAGAATTAACGGAAATCGAGGCAGTTGACATCAGTTATACACTCGGCAACTTGCCACATCGTCTTTTAGTTCTAGTAGCAAAACCTCTGACTGCGACCGCTAAGATCTTGGGTTCGAATCCATCCTATGTTTGATCTCAAATACACAACATTGTCGTCGAAAGTGTCACTTAAAGTGACATTTTTGCCAGCAAGAAAGTGCCGTCGGTATTCTGCTTGCTGCTGTTCTGAACCGATTTTCATTGCATGTGTTTTCAGAACCAATCTGCGGACTTTATGGTACATGTCTAGATATTGATACTGGGATCAGATGTGACTGCAAGACCGATGTTACTGGAATGTACGGAGATGCGTGTGAATTGGGTAGGCATTTCTCATGGAGAATCGCGTCATTTCAGCTAAATATTATAAAAGGTATCAAAATCGTGTTCAAAGGGCATTCATTAATGAATCTCAGATGATTCCATCTCGTTGATGGTAGATTCTTAGTACATATTGCATGGAAAATTTGATAACGTGGGGTGGTTTGCTTAAATGAACTATATTTGTCAAGCACATATTGGTCGGTACAATTTCATTCCCCTGATGAAATCCTTGTGTCTTCAGGAATTCCTAAAATTACCAGCACACCAGGTACCATTACAAGTCACGAGATGACATCCAACAGTGACCAGACGTCAACCGTACCATCAACAAAAGAGTTAACCAGAACGAGTAGTGGACACCCACTGTCATCAATAGGTCAAATCACAGAAAAGTATGATACGACGGGTTCCATGACTCACACTGTCTCGATTACTCAACACGCGACATCGATTACAAACACATCATTCGACTACATAAGTACATTTCATGTCACCGACACTGCAGAGCCAGCAACTGACAATGACGTGTCTCGTAGTAGCACCCTCGACGGAGAACAGACGATAATTGAAAGCTTTGGAAATCCAACAACATCCGGTGAAAATTGGGGTAATAAGAACTATTAAGTGTGTGTGTGTTGCTTTCTTAGTATATGTTCAGAAGAGTAAACAGTTGCCCTCGATGGGCACCTGTAGTCTCAAACAATGTTTCCGGAGATATTCTAAATGCGTCTCTCCTTTCATTCGCCTCTCGATAAAATTTCGGCAAAGTGGTATGTTCACTAAGAAATCCGAGATAGGACTACGCAAAGAGCAGAAGATCTCACAAATGAAACGGTTCCACGTTTCTTAAGTGTTTAATCCACCCATTGTAAAAGACACCCAACTACCTAGGAAAACGCAGTACTGTGATGCACGTGCTATTGCTTTTCAAAGTGTTTCCAATAGTGTGGCTCAAAGTGTCACAGAAATCAAAGCATGCTTGTGTACACGTGTTTATTGTAAAGATACTGTCCCCTTTCACTGCACTGTCTTTGTAGACTAGTGGATGGATATATAACTGAATCTTATTCCGCTACTGAGGATTGCATCTTTCCAAAACTTCCAAACTTATTCAAGACACTTCGCTATTTTACTCTCTCGTCAATTATAATGTGGAAAGCGTATCTTTGGGACGGGCAAAACATAACAATAATTAGCGACTTCCACCCTATTTCACGACAGTCGTTTAGTCACAAGGTGGTGCGCATCACGTTACAACAAATATTTTGTAATCGTACAAACAAGCTTCAAGACTGGCATACTGAAGAAACATGTAGACATGTAGAAAAATAAAATGTAGTTGTTGATCCACCCAGGAAAGTTCTTTGCACTCGAATTAAATTTGGTCTGTTGGACAATACTCACAAAATTGGACTCCTAAAGCCCCCGAGGCATCACGCCTTCTTAAAGGCTTTGTTCATCAAATTACTCAGTCCCTCACTTAACAAACGAGGTGGAGCTCGATTCAAAGTGTCGTCTGCTTGAGATGATAATTTTCGTGAGGTTGCTAACCAGACGAAATCTCGTGAGAAAGCAAGAGACAACGGTTCCCGCCAATCTTCAGTGCCATATTTCCTTTGAAGGAGGCTTGAAAATTGTGAGTATTATCCAGCAGACCAGACTTAATTTGAGTACAAACATGTAGAAACTGGCAAGTAATGAATTAAAATCAAACTATTATTAAAGAAATACTTATAGAGCATGCGCGCACCCAGGGGGGCTCGGGGGCTCAATCGACTCCCCCCATTTGGCGAAGTGGGCAAAAAAGCTCCGCCTCAGAGAAACAAAAACTCCGTAAAGAGTAGAAAACGAGACAAAAGTCCACTAAAAAGGTAGGAACTATCAAAATTTGACGAATGTACAATTCATAGCTTTGAACGTACCCGTAAACCTTAGTAAAAGGACCACATTCTCAAAAATTCGAGCCCCCAATCTTTAGGCTGAGTGCGCGCATGTAGAGATTCACATGACGAGGACGCAGAATGAACGTGTGTTATATGGTATGATGCGGACACAACATCGAGAGTTTGAGATTCAATTTACAAATGGTCAGGATTTTCTCCTATTTTGAATTAGATGCGACTTGCAATATACGAACAATTGGGAATCGAGTCCACAGGAAGACCGCAGCTAATGAAAATTTCTCAAATGCAACGTAAACTTGTTACTCTGCGTGTGAAAATCACGTATTTGTTTGGCGTCACAGCTTGAATTACAAGCATTAAAAGAAAAAGGATTATCGTAATTCCTTCACTTGTTCGTTTTGTTTCCCAGGTTTCTTTCTGAACTTGTCACATAATTAAATAATAAGCATTCAAAGAGTTACTCCTACACTCTAAGTTTCTCTCTTCACATAACCTGACATTACTTCATTTTTTCGAACTGCCACAAATGCATTCAACTTTGGTAGGTACCGTTCTTGACGTCGACTTAACATTGACGTGAGCACGGAGGCAGCCATCGAGTAGCGTTCAAAGTGCTAAAATGGATTTTATTTACCATTAATGACTTGAACAAATTCTGATCAGGTTATTTTTTGTGCTATTACCACTGTAATCAAAAACTTTCCAATTTTGAGATTTAAAATTTGAAGCAAAGAAACGAAGCAAAATTTTTTTACCGATGTGTCACCATTTGGCCACTAACAAGATTTTTCTAGTGAAATTCGCAAGGGGTGTCCGTCAAGCATGCGCATTTCAATGGTTAATGGCGCCCGTGACTAAAAGCTTGAGATTGATCATAAATATACTTCACGTTCATTTTCGCGTCTTTTGCGTGTTACCATTAAGTGAGATTTCGCCCGTTGTTGGTGTTATATTGAGCAATTCATAAGCGGGTTAGGGTCAACTTCACTGTAAAATATAATAAAAATGCACTGTGGTTTATAAAGTCAAATATTACACATGCGAACTCCATTCCTACTACAGTTTAACAATTTAAGGAAACTTCTCTTTCTTCTTCTGCGTTGCCGGACGTCAGGAAACGAGAAGTGATATATATATATATATATATATATATATATATATATATATATATATATATATATATATATATATATATATATATATATATATATATATATATATATATAAATTATTACATGGCGAAGTCGTTATCCCCCGTAATCTAGAGCCCGAGTGGGTTTTGGAGAATTATCGTTCGAGGGGGTTAGCCCCTAGGGCGATAATTCTATAAAATCCACGATCAGGCTCATTATGTAGTATAAACTTGTCTTATTCCATGACTCTATTTTAAAAGGGTCATAAAATTTTAATTTTAATTTTAATTTGAAAATCATTACGTACATCCGGTACATCAACAAGATGTCGATACGTAACAATCTTATTACTTGAACATCGCTCAACTCAAGTTTAAATCCTTTATCCACTACGTCTAAAATCTTAATCTGTCTATAGTCTGTCTGCCTGTTTGTCTGTCTGCTGTCTAACTCACACACTTGTTCTGTGTTAGGAGTCCAGGTCCATACATCTACTTTTACTACGAAACGAAATGTCCACACGACTTCCATCACTGTTGAAACCTCTTCGATGGAGACTACTATCCCTAGTGGTACATCGCACACAGAATCGTCGCCCGGCTCTACTCCAACAAGCACTGAAAACGCAGTCACGACAAGTCGGTCAGGCATTACCAAAGCAACTGCAGAAGCAACATCCAAGACAACAATACCACAGTTAGCGACAACACCAAGCACGTATCCTATCATAGTAACGGATACCGGAAGTTATATGTCGTCAGACGACACCACATCGCGTGTCTGGTCGCAGACCGTTTTTACTCTCAGTGGGGTCAATAGAGACACTTCATCTACATACAATGTTTCTGCAAACACAGTTCCTAGAACCACAAGCATGCCAGCAATGTCAACTTTATTGTCAGTGCCTTCAACCACCATTCTTCCGAGTACAAACTTCACCAAAGTCACCGAAAGTAGCGCCAACTTACCTTCGAACACGGACATTAGCGTGTCACACAGGTCAAGCACACTCTCGACACAAGTAATTTCTGATTTTCGTCCTGTTAATTCCTCGAGCATAAGCGCCACAGCCTCAGAGAATGCCGGCTTAGTGAGCAATTCGCCGGCTGCGACGAGTTCCTCAGCAGGTAAGCATTGCGTAAACATGACTTGAACAAAAGTTAACATTTTATCGCAGCCAAGGTGAAAATGTAATGTTCTTCGTTCACGCTGTGCTTGGCAATTCACCTTGTTCGCTTGTGCATGTGTATGTGCATGTGTGTGCGTGTGCGTGTGCGTTTTGTTAATTCTATCCTGCTACTGTTGCGAAGATGGTGCCCGGCTCAAAACATGCACTTGTTCAAGACATCGTCTTCGTTTCAATATGAGCTTTGAATAAATGTTCACGTCCATTTTCTCGAACACAATCCACAAAATTATTTTTTAGACAGATGTGAAAGCAGTTTAATAACGAAATATATTCAGTGTATGTACTGTGCAAACTAATTTTGCTTCTCGCGTTAGGAACTGGAGACGACACGACGAGTTCTTCTTACGATGGCGGCAACGGTGTGCTACCAACACAAGGGGATACACACGTGGACGGAACTACAAGTAGCTGGTCTGATCGAAGCGTAGGCACAGATAGAACGCTTGCACCTAGTGGACACTCAACGTCTTCAAGTTCAAGCAATAGAAGTAATGACAGCAACAACGATAGTAGCAACAATAGCAGTAGCAACGCCAACAGCAGTAGTAATACCAACACCAACAGTAACACCAACAATAGTAATTACAACAACAATAACAACAATAGCAGCAACAACAACTCCAACAGCAATAACAGTGGTCCAGTCGTCGCTTCCGACGCTCCCCGTGTTGTCACAATTGAAGCTACAAGCCCAGCAAATAACAGTGATTCCCTTACAACTATAAGTCCAACCATGAGTTCTACCATTCGCTCTGTACTAAACACAGACGAAGGCAGTACAACACAGTCTCCAGAGTCAGCACCTATTAGCGTACCTACCTCAAACAACCAAAATACCAGAGAAAGTGACAATCCGTTTAACTCCGTGTCACAGGATCTTGGCCTTTCGACTCCAAAAACTAAGACTCTAGTCACGATGACAACAACACTAGTTGACCATAAGCTAGTCACGAGTGTTGCACCTGAGGTCGACGTTGTCACTGGGAGCCTGGCTTTACCAGGTCTCGTAGCAGTTGGCGTTCTTGCATTCGTTATACTGGTCATTATCATTATATCAGTGACTTGCATTTGTAAAGCTAAGAAGAAGGGTGTGCAAGTGGCAAACTCAAGTACAGAGAGTCCAATTGTATTCCAGAACTTGGAAAAGGGACGAGTAACCAGCACGTGCGATGAGACACGCCAGTATGTGCACATGAATAAAGACTCCGACACTTTAAGTTTAGTAAGCTCAGCCAAAACGAGGCTCAAGGCCCCTCAAACACTTGCACTTCCGTCGCGTGCAGGATCAGCAAAATGCTCAGAAACTTCATTTAGTTCTACGGATTCAAATAAGTCAGTCCGCTCCACGAGATCTGTGACAGTGCTATTTAAGCCATCAGGTCCAAAAACCTATGGAAAGTGGAAAAAGAAGTTCAAATACAAGAAAACAGTCTCACCTGAAATAGTTGATAACTATCCTTATTAGAGACTCTTGTGTCGTCGAAACTTAATTGGGCGCCTGTAATGACTAGTTGGCCAAATGCCTCATCAAACGAAAATGTCATGCTGAATTTTATGTTTCATATTAATGGATTGTATACCTTTACAATGTTTAAGAGATACATTTAGACTGTCGACAAGTCAGTTGTACGGCTAAGGGAAGCATTGTTTTTTTTAATATATAGAAAATAAACGCAATATCTTTTAGAAGTACTGTTCGTTGTCAACTGGTCTATATTCTGCTCATGGTTCTCTTGGCGAATTCATTGTCTAGCGAACACTGGGATAAGTGCAAGAGACCGTTCTGTTTTTTCAATACGGGGTTCTTATCCCAGCAACAATGACAAACTTTTGCCGACCTCATGAATTAGATTTATGACATATTTGTTCACAAGTTGAATGAACCCCGGCAGATGAAAACCAGGGGTCCGTTTTATCGAAGATCGCACGTGCGATCCCACTAAGACTGTTGTTGGTACAGTGGTCTGGATTCAATTAACATTCATCTTCATAACCCACTTTTGAGTGCCATTAAAATTCCGACCGTCTTAGCTACGACTGGCTCAACGACATTCGATACGACAGGCCTCAGGCTATGAGGCATCACTCATTTTGAAAGAATATTTTATTATATTCTATACAGAGTTCTGATTTCCCCACCACTCGACCTTCTATTTCTTATCTATAAGTGCTCTCCCTTAACCACTCACTTAATAATGTAGTTAGAAGCATGGTGTCAATGCCTCTTCTGTTTCCCTTATGCAGTCTTGTTTTTGTAAAAATCGTTTGTGAACATCTGTTGTAACCGCGCATTTTGCTTCTCGCTCTTGAGAAATAGGAAACTAATATAATTTTTGCAACTAGCTTCAACGAATATGGAAACAACCACAACAGAGCATAAGACGACTGTGATGAAACGTCAAGCAACTACGGACACAACTCAGAGTGAACTGTCAAAAACAACCACGGAGATTACTCCCACGAATGGCGCTTCTAGTCAGCTACCAACCACTGCAGAGACACCGACAGAACCTATGCCCGCTTCTACGTCACCAATGTATGCTAGTCCAGAATCATACCCGCCAAAGGAAGTTTCCACGAATTCGGCCCCTCAAACGTCAATTAAAACGTCCGTATATATTACACAATATACGTCATCAGAAAACGTCCAGATTTTTACAACCAGCAAGCCTCGTTTCCAAACGACATACGCGCTCGAAAGAACCAGTAAGTTTAGTTTGTTTAAATACTAAATGGGAAGTAACCTCTCGCCTGCGAAAAAACGACTTTTGATTTCAAGCGTTTCAAAACCGGCCCCATCTTGTTGCTTACTCAATTTGAAAATAATTCTTTGGCTTGTAAAGAACTGAAAAATCGTTTTCGCTGCAGACCATGTCTATTAAAGTTTTGTAGAACCTTATTGACAAGTCTATACATTTGTCAAATATCTACAAAACTGTAGAATTTAACTCAGCAAAAGTATATATTTTCTGAGAGCAGAAACCCCGTAAAATTTTACTGTTATTATATTCCATTTTTTCATCAATAGGCTAACGACGTGCTTTTTAGTAAAATTTACGAAGAAAGAAAGGTACGTTAAACAAAAACAGGATGAAGTATAATTTCGTGTGATATAAATGTTCAAGACAAAATCTCAAAGCGCTCTTACAGTTTTCTAAATTATCGTTCCGTTTTTGCTTTAACCAACTCTTTTACAAAAATCATATAAGTCACGTGTTTTTCTCGTGGAAAAATGGAACATTTGCAAAACAATTTTGAATAGCGTTCTAGAGAACAGTGCATAAAACCTAATAACTGAAAGTTTTTTATGAATCCTTTCAGCCACCTATAAGATATGATGTTGCGAATTTGGCCAAAATTGAGCATTTTTCTATGGTCGTACATAACCTTAAGTCACTTGTCACGGGGGGTTAGTTTTAATCGTGAAGGCAGCATGGATGCCAACGGAATTCTGTCCGATTTATTGCACCAAATTCATTTCAAACAAAGGATAAAAAAACGATGACATTGCTTTGAAAGAGCAAATATGCCTGTAAAAAAGTTGATCTTTAATGCCAGAACATGGTTCGCACCGTGCGTCCCGTAGGCGCGGAAACTTAGCGAAAGGTCAATATCACGCAAAGCACGTGGTCACACTAGCTTTCTGCACGAGATTCTTGCCTCTACTTAACTCAATCTAATTTTTGTACTCAAAACGAACTCGAATTATTTTTGTCAATTTCAGTGCAACTTTTGTGCGAATTCAAGATAAATGGGTTATTAGACTGTGCTCGAATACATTATAGTTTACGCATATGAGGTTCTTGTTCAAGTTTGCACTTGATGACCCTTATATTCGTACTACAAACTCGAGTAAAAACCCGAAATTTAGAGTTCAAACTCGAACTTTTATCCTTAATGTTGGGTTTATGAACTGAAAACTAGGACTAAAGATTATCCACGTAAGTCATTATCTACTGGAGCACAGATTAATAGACACTTATCTTGAGTTAGCACAAAAGTAGCGTAAAGTTCCATTTCGAGTAAAAAGATTAGAACCCGGGCCCTGGGCTTCTTACTGCCTAAGATTCAAATTACAGACCAAGAGTACTCGACAATGCAAAATGTGTTTGCCAAACCGTGACCGAACACGATTCCGCCTTTTTCCCATCCCTATAACAGACCAAATCAATAATTTGTTAAAAAGACGCCGGTTGGTCGGACTTTCCTAAATTGGGCAGCTTAATAACATCCACTGAAGACCTAGCATTTCCTTTTGAATGCAAAACTAAATTGCTAAGCAAATTTACAAAACTGGTGCCGTGGTCTAATCGTTTTACTCGAAATCGAACTCGAAAGTCACCAATAATAACGTCACATTGTCACCAGTCACGTTGATAATGTTGAACAATGTACTTGAGGTTATGAAAAACTTTTCCAGCAGATCTGTTTTGAAGTTTTGTGTTACTCAGCCCCGTTAGTTAGCGGTTATCAGCCTACTTCAGTATTTTCGTGTTTAGGTTATAAGTTAAGTAGAAATGCTCCTTTAAGAACTAGATTGCCCAATTATATCTTGTAGGCCTACTTGGAATCATTCATAAATGGTTTCGGAAAATATTTCAACTGCAGTCTTTTTCGAAATACACTTTAACTCTAATTTTCAATGTAGCTACAAACTCCCGGCCAACACATCCAGCAACAACACGTCATATGTCCACAAGACGTCCAACGACCAATACGCAAATCCCGCCATCTACCGCCCACGATCCCCCCGTTAGAAGTGAGCCATCACGCACGCTGGATACCCGCATTTATGAAACGACTCAAGATGGCGACCAGACAGAGGAAGTCACTCGTAGTCTCACAGCAACCAATGCCTTGGACGTGTCGACAGCTAGTTTAAATATGGGTGTTGTGGTTGCTATTTTTTTCGTTGTCCTCATTTTGTTAGTTATTATGAGTATCGCAGCTTTCAAACTTTGGCGTCGTAAAAAGCGTCGAAACCACATCGCAGCTTCCCGTGAACACCTAGAGAGTGACCCGGATATCGTGACTGCGAGTTGTGGAAGTACTGAATCTAGCTTCGAGATGTTAGCATCTCTCGAACAAGATGAAGAGGGCTTTGAAAAGGTCACTGTAGAAAACCGCCACAATAAGACTAACGCTGGTCACTCAAAGACATTCATAGACCCTGCTTTTACTTCACCGTATGGTTCAGAAAGACACGAGACGATTGACAGGGCAAGAGCAAGCCTTGTTGAACACCGCGGTTCTTTAGCGAGGTCCGTGTCTTCAGTCAAACTCACAGACTTGCGCATTATGCAGAGACGTCGTGGTCAATGGAGACGAAAACGATCAAGTGGGAATGCCAACATGTGTTCCAAAGTAAAAAGGGTCTGACTGGTCTTCACCTTAGGCCACGTGGCTTGTAAGAGTCACAGTGGAGCAGACAATTCTTTTCTGGTGATAGCTACTCCGGTGGAAAAAGTGTACCGTGTAGGACGTTCTATTGTTTTGTCTATTTGAATATGTGGTTTGATTATATTTTATTTTACTATTTAGAATTAGCAAGTTTATATTTTATATCTGATGCATAGTATTATTCTTGTTATTGTCATCTGAACTGTAAAAGATTACTTTTAAGAGATTATTTCTGTGACTTGGAGATTTTGTAAATACTTTTAGAGCTTAATTCCGTTTCTTTAAATTTGAGATATCTTTGTAGAGCTCTAGAGTCAAAGTATGACGTTCTGTTGATTTGTCAGTCTATGTGAACGTTTAATTATCCTTACTGTTTAGAAATAGTATGGCAAGTTTACTTAACATATCTTATGCATAATATTACTCTTGTTATTGCCATCTAAACTGTAAAAGTTTATTTCTGTGACTTTGAGATTTTGTAAGTTCTTTATGAGCATACTTCCGTTTCTGAAATGTAGATCTTTAGAGCCAAAGATTTCATATTCATTATTCATCCTTAATTGACAAAATCTGTTACCTTCACCACTTTGAGTAAAACCTTGTATTAGCCCTAAAGCTGGTAGTGGGTAATTACTAAGTCGTCGCACCTGAATGATGAACATTGAGAAGGCAACGCATGGATCAGCTCACATCCACAGAATACTGCTGTAGTAGAACACAGCGGTTCTTTAGCGAACTCCGTGTCTTGGGTACGTAAAACTCACACACTTGCGTATAATACAGAGCCGTCGTGGTCAATGGAGACGAAAACGTTCAAGTGGGGATGCCAGTTTGTGTTCCAAGCAAAAGAAGGTCTGATTGGTCTTCACACTATGCCACGTGGCTTGTAAGAGTCACAGTGGAGCAGACACATTCTTTTCTGGTGACAGCTGCACCGGTTGAAAAAGAGTACCGTGTAGGACGTTGTGTAGTTTTGTCTATTTGAACAAGATGTTTAATTGTCCTAACTGTTTAGAAATAGTATGGCAGGTTTATATAACATATCTTGTGCGTAATATTAGTCTTGCTATTGCCATCTAAACTGTAAAAGTTTACTAATTAAGAGATTATTTCTGTGACTTGGAGATTTTGTAAGTGCGTTGTAAGGTTACTTCCGTTTCTTTAATGTTGAGATTTTATTGTAGATCTTTAGAGCCAAAGATTTCCTATTCATTATTTATCATTAATAAATAAAATCTGTTACCTTCAGCACTCGTCGTTTTAGTTCTAAAGTTGGAAGTATGTATTTACCAAGTCGTCACACCTGAATGATTTAACATTGAGAAGGCGATGCATGGATTAGCACTTATTAGGTGGTGTAGCTCACATCCATAGAATTCTACTATGGGTAATAACGTGAGAACGCGTGATATCGTCATGCATTGGAAGGGAAACACGTGACCATATTAGCTTTACTCGAGAGATTCTTTACTTAACGCAGTCCTGTTTCACCTCTGATACAGGCGAAGTGATAAATGCACACGATCGCGTTTTACGTTGGTCAGAAAATCAGGCTTTCCTTGATCTCGGTGACTAAGTTCTAGCCTCACGCGTAGCATTATTGGACTATTTTTATCGGATTAGTTGCGTCGTTTAGTGATCCTTGTCTTTGACACTCAGTCGATGTAGCATTTATTTTTTAACTTGAAGGTGTCCCTGCCAATGAGTGAAACACAGATCTCTCAAGTAATTAGGTGCTCCTAGTTAATGATTTAATATATTTTTTTAATTTCTAGGAAGGGGAGACATGACATAAGTGGTCACACACACAGGGGCAAAACTTACGGGGGTACATTAGGATAAGACAAATCCCGGGGTGTTTTAGAGCCAAACATTTTACGCGGGTGTATTAGGACAAAGCAACTTACGGAGATATGTTAGTGCAGGTGTAGAGACGAACAGGGGGTCAAGTCTCCGAGTCGCGAGACCATGGAATGGAGAGCATGGTAGAGAGGTGTAACATCTAGGAGAGTCTGTAGTGTGACAGCCCACCCCAACCCCAGCCTAACTCACGTAATAGTCACTTTAGTTGGGCAAAGAAAGAAAACGTTGGGCAACGGAAGAAAAGTTTTGCAGAGGGATTTTTTAAAATAAGCATTCCAAACTTGAGAATTTTTAAAAAATCCGGTTTCCTGTGAACTCTTCACCTGTTTGTAATATCCTTTAACTTCGGATTTTCTAAGCTTTATAAAATTTTCGTGACCAATTTTCATCGCAATGAATTTTGTTCATGTGGTGCTCTGCTCAAAAATGAAAGGTCAACTAACAAGATCCCGGTCATTGCCGTGGTACCGTTTTAGGCATGTTCTTGTGCTGCGCTCACCAGTCTTTCTTATCAATTAGGTTCAGATCAGCTCGTTTCAGCAGTTAGATACTGAATGTTATCTATCGCAATTTCTAATCACACAAGTTTATATCAAGGAAGGATGGGATTAGAGTTTTTGGGAGCGAACTCAATCAATCTCTATATAGAACCACGTGTACATATATTGAGTACGTGGTTAACGTATTTTGAGAAAATTTTGACCTAAGTTTGACTTTTCATGAAGCGCATTGCCAATCAAGGATTGATAGTCTTACAAAACGATGGTGCAATGAATGACAAAATGATTTTGTTCTAGTGGGAAAGAGAACACTAGGCAGATACCATAGCCGATAGTTGTGAACAGAACAAGAACAGGAAGCAAAATGATAAAGCTCGAGACAATAACACTGTAATGGCATCAACAGGTATATACGTTAGTAGCCAGTAACAGACAAAGTTCCCTTTCTATGTTAAGATGCAACGTTGTAGTAGAGCAGTGGAAATGGCAGCTCTCCTTCAAAATGTTTGAGTGCTTGTGAAATTGCAATATATTCTGCGAATGCTTTTGACATATCCAATAAACCAATTGCCATCGAAAATTTTCCAATTGAAAAACTGTGCATAAAATCGTATAATGGTGAAATTTCACTTTTATTCAAACAAAAGATTATTGATTAATTTGACTTTAAAGGAGAATGTTACTTTTTTGACGATGATTTTGGACAATTTGGTATGTTTTGCTTACTATGAAATGATATTTTATTTTCAGTAGATTTTTATAGAAACGATGTAAAAGACAAACGCAGCAGTCAAGACGGACTTACAAACTTACTTAAACAAATCACGTTGACGTTGGTGACTCTTTTCGTTGGAGTAATCAGTGAACTTCTTTGGGGAGCGCTCACTTTCTGTACTAAAAACAAACTAACAAAACAAGGGGTACCAACCTTAAATATGAACCTGAAAATGGTACTCAAAGGGACATAATCGCTTAAAAAGTCGAAAAACGTATTTTGGGATTATTGTTGAGTATGATAGACTTTTTGAAGTTATTAGCGATGACTAGAGCTATAGAACAGCAAAATCCTTTGTTTTTGTGTGATTTGAAATTGTCGATGTCTGACGTTGGCGTGGCCCCATTCGGTAGAATGAAATCAAATCGACTAATTGCCATATTGGCTTTTAACTCTTGGCCACTGAGGTCATGCCTTCGAGTCCTTCTTGGGGCAGTGAGCAAGTTGCGCGATGCAGACACTGGGTGTCTGCCCGGCGGATGGCGCTTTTACTTTGATTTTATTTACTCTTTCTGGTATCATTGCTTAAAGGAGAATGCCACCGGATTTAAATAGTCTTTTTTACCGTCTTAATCTGTCTATATACACATCGCCTCTTATACGGTTGACCTCACCTTGCCGAGAGGTGTCGCGTTAACCTGTGAAGAAGGTGAGAAACGACGCAGCGACGTCAGTGGTTCGTCTGCAGAGTGAATGCCGCTATATCGCGGTGCACCGTTCGCGCTTGTCCGAAATATGAAGCTGCGAAGAAAGCGGGTATATCGTTTTTTCGACTTCCTCGAGAGCCCGAAATGCTTAGGAAGTGGCTCACGGTAGTGAAGAATGAAAAATACACTGTCAATAGCAAGTATGAGGCCGTGAAACATCTCCGTGTCTGTGGCCGGAATTTAGTCGACAGTGATTTCTCTGACGAATTCCGGCTTATCAAAGAACTATCTATACACCCTGTACGTCCCGTTGCGTGTGTATGTTCACGGCGCCTCTCTAGTATTTCTTAATCAGTGTATTCCGGTTCAAATTGGTAGCTTGTGAAACCTAACGATCCGTGAAGTCTTCGTCCGATGAGCTCTTGACTGACTAAGTCGGGCGAGTTGCCATGTAGACTTTTATTATTCTGCGTTCAGTTACCAAAGTCCATAGTAGTCTACGGTGTGTCCAAATACCAATGAATCCGTAACAGCGAAATAAAACAACACGTTTTTATAAGAACTCGGTGTATTTTTAAGGGTTTGATTATTTATTGGTGTTAAACGATGAATTCAAGCGATAACCTGACACTAGTAACCCGTGTTGTGAACTGCTGAACAGACTGCGTGTGAGACCAATTACGTCATTGGGTAATTTCAACACCTCCGTCTGCCGTCCGGTGTCAGGTAACGCAACTGAACGTGCCGTTATCGAGTAGTACTACTCGATCTAAATTGATATAAAATGGGTTGTTTTTGGTGGCATTCTCCTTTAAGTCAAAGACAAATAGTAATTTAGTGACCGCGTCTCGCATACGGTGGTCAGTTATCAATTAAAAGTGCGGGAATTACGGATTTAATGAGAACAGCTGACGTTTTCTTAGTTTGTTCAGTCAGTCACCACTTCCATTTTGAGGGAGAGCTCTTTTTACTTAATTACATTTTTATAGAAATGAACAGAAAAGGTTGATGACATTGCGATACCTTTTATAGTACGTATAACATGCGAAATAGATCAAAAGAAGTTGGGCAAATTATGTTTGACTCCCCCCAAACTAAAGCTCATAGTTTCGTCCTTGATTTAAGAATTTGTACGCTGTGCGAAAGAGGGAGGGAGGGAGGGATCCCCCATGGTGATAAACATGACATCATCACATAGACTTACTAGTGATATGCATGCCAGGATTACATGGACTTTTACTAATATGCATGACACGATCATATTGACTTACTAGTGATATGCATAACATGATCACATAGACTTACTATTGATATGCATGCCAGGATTACATGGACTTTTACTAATATGCATGACACGATCATATTGACTTACTAGTGATATGCATGACATGATCACATAGACTTACTATTGATATGCATGACATGATTACAGGGACTTACTGCTGACATGCACGACATGATCACATGGACATACTGCCGACATGGCATCACCACATAGACTTACTACATGGGCGGCGCACCATAGGGCGCTGGGGGGCTATAGCCCCCCACTTTTTTCAGTGCTCCGGCGCCCATGGTCTATGGGCGGTGTACCACAGCGGGGCTGGGGACCTATAGCCGCCCATGTACTAGTGATATGCATGCCACGATCACATGGACTTACTACTCATATGCATGACATCATCGCATTGACTTGCTACCGATATGCACGACATGATCACATGGACTTAATACTGATATGCATGGCGTGATCACATTGACTTCCTACTGATATGCGATGACATGATCACATGGACTAACTTCTGATATGCATAACATGGTCACATGGTCTTGCTGCTGGTATGCATGCCATGATCACATGGACTTACTGCTGACATACATGCCACGATCACATGGACTTACTACTGATATGCATCACATGATTGCATGGACTTACTGCTGATGTGCATGACATGAACTCATGGACTTACTACTGATGTGTAAGACACGATCATGTGACTAGTTCTCATCAGAGAGAAATGATGGTAGCGTGAGGGGAACAAAAAATATTTTAATGAAGGCTTAACCACCATAGCAAGTAAATTTTGAAAGAAATTATGAAATGAAAAACAGCGCAAACCTATTATCAGATATGACATTTTAATGTCCTGCAGCAGTGGCGGATCTAGGATATCACAATGGGGGGCCAACATTTTGTCTGAAAACATTAGCTCAAAGCACGATTAGATGCGCATAGCACCGAAAGGGGGGAGGTCGTGAGGGGGGTTTGCCCCGCCCAGGAAAATTTTGCTGTTTTTTCCTCTAAAAATCAAGCATTTCTTTGATTTCTGAAATATTATCCAAGAAAAAAGGCAAAGAAAAAAAACTGAGAACGTGTCAAACATGAAAAACTGCAATTATCACAGACTCGAACCCACGACCCAGCAAACAGAGCGCGCGTGCTTTACCACTGCACCACCACAATTTCACTCATAATTTGACAACAAGAGACCTACTTGTTTATGGTCCACAGCGTTTGCGCGCGAAACCTACTTCTTTTTATATTTTGTGTAATCAGTTCGTAACAAATTTGTTGTATTTAAATTAGTCTTCAATTGCCCAAAAGACCAAATCCGTTTTTTTGTGTTGGCATTAATGACGCGATTGCTTTGGAAATCGTCTTAAGTTAAGGGTTGACAAAGAGAGGATTATGAGTTTCTGAGTGATTCACTAAGGCTTCGATTAAAATTCACATCTTACCAGCATTTTGTGTTTTTTCATCGTCACTCAGATTCCATTTTCTTTAAAAAATCAAGTAATTTTCTTCATTGCACAGTGAAGCAGACGAAGGAAACGCCACTGCCGGTCGCCTGGGATAGTCGTTTCGTTACGATTGAGCCGCGTTCCGAATTTGACACTTGAAATTGGATCTGAGCCCCCCCCCNAAATCTTTTTTCCGCCGTATAATGTTAATTGCCGGGGTTAATTGATAAACTCAACATTTGCCTACGCTCTTGCTGTTTTATTTTTTCGCGGCAGCCAAGGGGGGGGGGCTGACCCCCCTTAATCCGCCTATGTGCAGGCGTCCAAATTCCTTTAGTTACCTTGCCAATATTTACAGGGTCGGTCTACGTTAACACTAGTGGCGCTAGAGGGCGACACATCGCAATGACATTTTTTGACGTTAACGTTTTCATTTCCGTGCATTATTTACTTTAACCGCCACTCTTCCTCGATCGTCACCACTCTCCCTTCCCTCGGGGTCTTCAGCAGTATCATTTCCCCGGAGATCACGAAGTTTTGTCGCCGCTTAGTCTTCGTTGCCTTCTCGGTGGACCCGCGTGTCGTGGATTGCAAAAAGATTCAAGACAATTTTCCCAGTCGCTTTAGGTTATGGATCTGCCTCGTATGTGGGTAGCGTCTGACTTGTCCCCGCTTCCCGCGTCAATGTTTTCTATTTTCCATGAAAAAATGTCTTGATAATGAATATTTCACTCTCTTTAATTTGAAGCCGTAGCATGCCGTTTAAATTTTATTAGCATTTCTAGACTCTGACGTTGTACGCACAGATCATTTTATTGAACTACAGACGCGCTTTTAATGAAACACAGACGTACTTTTATTCCATTCATGGCTTTTCATATTGTGCATGAAGTTGTCACGAGGCCCCGAAAGTTTGAAGTAAGACATTTGTTTTTGAGTGGAAATTGCTCGAGTGAAACTCGCCATAACCAAATTCAATTTACAATATTTTTGAATGTGTGCACTATTTCTTTGGTGTGTGAACACTGGGAACATTGTTTATTCATACAGAAATATAATGCATTTCACTGAATTTTTCAATACAGCTGTTGTACCGCAATGACACCTGGTGGTCGTTCAGTAACCAAGACCAATTCGCCTTGTGTTATTAAAATTGGTTATTGAACTAATTTGGGGCAACTTTCTACCACATTCAATGCACAATTGGCCTTATGGTGCTCTCATATGTTGGTTCTTAAAGCTTCCCCATCTTAACAAAATTGTTAAAACTACTAATAATGTATTGACAAACCAACAGACTGAGATACTATTGAGGTGTCCTATTCAACGTTTAATGTGGAGTTAGAAAATAGACTTTTGTGACTCAAAACTTCAAACCGTCATATTTTTAACAAAAATTAATGTAATTTGAGAACAAGCGAATTTTACATAAAATTGATTCTGACAATTGCTTGATATTTTACGAAGTAGTTTTGAAATGCAGTAGTTTTTTGTATATGAGCTCAATTGACTTCACAGTTTTGTTCTTAGGAGTTCACTGTTAGCGTCTCCACCCATGCAAGTTATCACTAGGTATGCATACATGTTGACATGCGCAGAGTGTTTCTAGCGAGCATAATTGCAGGCTTCGGTGTTCAAACTCCGTCTTCCAAGCACACAGTTTGGTGTCTTGCCTGTTGTTCGTCGATGTGGTAATCGTATTGTATTTATTTTTGGTGTTTGCTTACTAACGTTGATAACTTACCTGGAATTGTTATAAGTTTATTACCGTGACATGGAATACAATTTGCAAACACTAATTCTGAACATACAGGGATTTTTTTTTTCATTTCCACGCTCGACAACGTTGGAAAGTTGAGCATACAGTTCTGAGTACAGCAAGGAAAAGGCCATAATATGTGAAATTTAAAAAATCAAATAAGCTCTCTAAAGATTTCGTTTGAAATTCATTTTGCCTTGCATGCAGTAACGGATCTACTGTGCAGCTAATGAGCCCCTTCCCACCACCACAGGGGTACCCCAAGGTCGGATCTTTCATTGAAACAGCATTTCGTCCTGCTTAGCAGTGTTAAGTTGACAAGAGAATCACTTGTGTTTGAAGCACGTACAAAAATGACCATTAACAGTTATGAAATGCTTCGTCTTACCAGCACCTGACCTCGACAAATTTTAGGGTTTTGAAAGCAGTCGACGTGAACCATTGTGTACTCGAGCATAGAATCATGGACACTCATCTATTGCAAGAAAAAACATTCCTCTCAATTTATTGATAAAAGTCGCGTACAGCTCCACGATACAATAGGCAAAACTGATTTTAGAAAAAAATCGATCGTCTAGTTTTTTTCTTGGAACAGTCCACAAACATTCATTAACACAATCGATACACAGAATAAGTTACATTTTGAAATTTGAAACCATAGATAGTAGCCGTGTATGCAAGGTGATGTTTGGCTAGCTAACGTGGTGCAGTTGAGCCAAGCGTGCTGTTCGGCCATTTCCTAACTTGGTATTAATTCGAGCGTCAGTAATTTCCTTTGTTTGTATTCAGATAATTAAAACTGACAGCCACTTTCACATATGTTTGCCGTCCGTGCAAGGTGTTTACCAGGCGTTGCTAACTTTTATTGAAGTCACGCTACACATCGATTTCCATCGTATTCCTATTTGAATAGTCCGCGATTACATAAGACTGCTTAAACTTCTTGCTTCCACTACAGGTGATAACATTTTTCCCTAATGAGACGAAAATGCGCTCTGCCAATAAAATTGTCAAATTGTTGAACGTCAATACAGTTAAAATGGCGATTGCAAACAATGACACCGGTGTGTAAATTTCGTTACGCTCGGTAAGCAATATGAAAACTATTACTGAAAAGAAAAGTTTGGAATGTACAAATATTTGTGCCATTTTGTTTGTTGAGCATTTAGTTACAATAACTCCAATATGTTCAGGTAATCCATTCCTTCGCGGACACCAGGTGAATCCAGTTTCACAAGAATTATAACATCTGAGCAATCTATGAATAAAAATTTTCATTTTTCTTAGTTAAGAATAATAATTTAATAACAAGTACAAGAACAAAAAACGTTTTCGCATAATAAACAAATTACGGTACACTCGAGTACCCACACAATAGACAAAACTTCATAAATTCATATACATGTCTAACCATAACCTATTGTTAATAGTGAAACTGTGGACTCTAATTTTAGCTATGATGTGGGCGGATCCTGCCTTTGGTGGAGGGGGCCCTCAAGGGGATGTTCACAGTCACAGTTGTATTGTTTGTCGACGCTTTGTGTGTCTGCTAAAGAGACAAAGAGAGGTACTCGGGAATCAAATGCACTCCAGAATTTTATAACAAAACTAGTGTAATTTAAATTAACTTAAACTTTGATCTTACAATTGCAAATAAAATACGTAGAAATCGATGCTTTCGTTTCTTTGTTGGTTTTGGTGTGAAAGGTTCAACAGAATTACTTTCTATCATAAATTTGCTTTTCTATTGTAAAACGTTAGAAATATCAATGCTAGACCATTATCGTTTGGAATAATCTTTTTATTTTAACCTAAAACTATAAACTTTTATAGACCAGCCTCACAATAGTAACTCAATACTGACTTTTTATGTAACTATAACAAATACATAGATTTCTTGAAGCTATCACATTGTTACTCGCGTTATTCAAATGAAATTGATAGTTGAACTGACTGCATTCCGATGCAGCTTCCCTGCTAATATGTTTAGTTTTATAGGAACAAATGTAAGCAAGCGTTACACAAAAGTCCACGTAAATAATGAGTTGGCAAGCATTCGTTTTGTCTTGCTGAGACCCAATAATGAAATATCTGCTGAATCTGTATACACAAAGTACACGAACATACGCGTACACACAAAGCGTGACCTGCAAATTTGCTCTGTGAACAATTACTACACATTTTAAACAATTTAATGAAATCTGTCGTTTACAACGATCTGCTGGTGTAGATATACAGGTATTTTTATTAACTGAAGCAGGTAGCAATTACTCAAGCGCCTAGTGGCTTCATGCCATCATGGTGCCTACAGTGCCACATCCGTCATAGTTTAGATCTGTCTGTCAATCGCTATTGTGTCTGATGAAGCAAATTTCTAAATTTGACCTCCACCAATTAGTAAGAAACCTTGGAATTAAGGACGATAATAAACTCGTCTTTTGTCACAAAAACAGCTTTTTGTTTAGACCAATTACCGTTATAAAATTGGTCTCGGATTGTTTCTTTGTTAAATCGGAGGTCATTTCAGGACTTTGACAGAAAAGGCAGTTAGTGTTTAAGACCAGACTCGACGAGTTGGCTTGTCACGGAGTGTCATTTTATGTGCAGAACATGGTCTCAAGGTCAGATCTTTGCAAACCCAGAATTCACTTCTGTGAGTAAGGAGCCAGCCGAGGTCAGTTCTATAAAAATAAGTGTTCTTAATCAAAAGTTCGCTTCTTGGATGGAACTCAGCTTTACAGCCGCTTCAAAAAACACGACGGCGACATCCCGTTGCTCCCAACTTGTTCGATTGTATAGCCCAACAACAAGTTGGGAGTTTACCCACCGTAGCCAATTAACTCCATTCTGGCGTTGATGGTTGGAGTTCCTGCGCTCTTTTGTTTGATAATTGCTCTAATCTCCGATCAGATCGTATCTAGCCAGACTGGGGTGGGCTGATGAAAATGTAAATTAAGGTAAGCCAGATATTATCGCACGTTCAGCACCCCTCACGTCTGCAAAAGTTACTGAACGACTGGACGCTGTAATGATAGTTGCTATCTTGTGATCAAAGTTACACGTTTTTGAAACCAGACCACAATGCATAAGTATAAATATTCAAGAAAATTTCCAACATTTGCAGTGAAGTCGGTAAAAATTTGTCTCTGGGTTGAGAAGCACTCATCCCTCAATATCTATGAATTTCCGAGTTTCCGTTCTATGTTTAGTGAAGCGGGCTGTAGGTATCTCGCGAGTATCTTGCGTTTACGGAACGCAGACATTGTTTCAATTAAATTTGTCCGATAGGGGGAGCTACAGTAGCACACAATCCGCGGACACAGGATCCGTTTTATCAAAAGTCGCAAGTCCGGTCGTAACTGCGATTTTAATTTGCTCACAGTTCATTAACGTGGCCCTTGAAGGAGCTCGTTAAGTCTGAATATTAAAAATATCAACTTAGCGCCAGTTGTAATGTTTTGATCTGATAAATATTAATCAGCGCAATAATGTGACCGAACCATGACCTACGATCTACGATGGATCCAAGAACCGGAGTGAATACAAACTAAAGGTCACAAAAAGATGCAGAACTAGGACCTTATATAGATTGTTCTCCCATTCGTCAGTTCTGTACATGAAACATAAAATTAAATTACGGGTAAACACCTAAAACATACTCACGGGCTAGTCCTTGGGCGGCTACATCCACTTTTTCATGTAACACGACAAACGCGATTTATGGAGTTCAACGGAGTGCAATTTACGATGGTTTTACATGCACGGTATCCTTTTGGTTTCTTGAATCCACAGTGTGGAAAAATTGTTCTCAGATATACCCGAACAAAGAAGGAGTTTGTTGTCCAACCTCAACTCTTTATTCGCACGCTTTGTTTAAGATCGCTGGAACAAAATAAGTTCGGCAATTGCCAACTTAGTAAACAAAAACTCATTTGCGTAAAGAGGATTCGCAACGGGGCAATGGTCACCTACACGGGACAGTAGTCACTTACAAGTGGCAGTAGCCACTTACAAGGGGCAGTAGCCACTTACACAAGACGATAGTCAATAAAGTACACGGGACAATAGTCACTTACACGGAGCAGTAGTGACATACACGGGGCAATAGTCACTTACACGGAGCAGTAGTGACATACACGGGGCAATAGTCACTTACACAGGGTAATAGTCGTTTGCACGGGTCCCGGATTTTGAGAACTAGTTTTACTTGTGACCATTACCTTGCAAATAATTAATCAAAAGCATTATTTTACTACTACTAAATAACTAAAAACTTTCTAAACTAGTGATCTTCCTACGCAATAGTTGTATTATAATTTTTTCCCGCACACTCTGCCAGATATTTTAGATTCCAACGCATTGAACTTGCGTCTCCAAAGTTCAGCCAAGATATGACATGGAAACACGAGCAGTATATTTGATTTGAACGTGTTCGTGTGGCGGCGTTCATGTTATTTTATCTCGAACAATACTGGCGTGCAGATACCCCCACTGAGCGATTATTACTGAGACTGACTTCGTGGATTTCAGTGAAGCTTTACTTTGTAGAATTTTTAACATTGAAGCGCCACCTGCCGTTCTAAAGCTGGTCATGATTTCTATCTACTCAATCTAGGAACCAATATGGTTCCTAGATTCAATTTAGAAGTGATGTTTCATTAAGTAGCATTTTGGGACCAATTCCACAACAGTATTGTAAGAGGTATATATCTGAACATTTTGTGTTGAAAATCTGTTTGTTGTCGCTTTAACTAATATGTACCTGCCTAAAGAACGTACAATTGTTCGTCAAATAAGTCATTCATTTAAAGCGATGATACACCTGCCTTCCGTCACAAAATGAAATGTATAGACAACGTCAGGCATTCTGTATAAAAATTGCGTAACATCTTCGCTACATTCAACTTCAAAACAAAAACAACGCAACAGAACCCGTCGTAGCGTGCTTAAGTATTTTTTATTTCTATACGAACCATATTTCACGTTTATTCCATGGAGTCATCTTTCATTTAAGAATTTTTCAATTTGTTTTTTCCCTCGTGAAATTGTGTTGTTATTTCCTTTACGGTTTTGTCACAATTTTGTCCTGCAAGTAAGCTGGAGTTTCATGAACAGACGAATCTTCGCAAGATTCAACGGCAAACCCAGCTTTTACAGTTAAAGGCACTTTGTAGGCGAGAAGAGAGATCTTTTTATATCAATCACCGCTCGGATTCGAACCTGCAACCCCGCGGTCGCAATCTACTAATGGAGCTTAACCCCACTCGATAAATACTATAAAATTTAACCGGTAAAGTCACAGGCCCTTGATTTCAACGTACGTCTGACAGAAAACGGCGAGAATTGGCGTTTTGCAATAAAATCATAAAACACAATGAGTTTATAGCTTTGGTAAAAGCTAATAATTTCAAGAAGTCTGTCTCATCCATCAATAATTCAAAAATGCGTTTTTCGGCCGCAAAACCGATAATGTCCTCTTAAGACGAGGCGTTCTTTTCATTAAAAGACCTACAAACACCAGAATGGTCTCCATAATAAGATTATCTCCAAGTCACTATCCCTGCTCTTTCATCTTTTCAGTTATAGAAGTCGATCTACTTTAATGCAAAACGTCTTTAAAACTTTCTTTTTCGCCATGATACTTAACTCAAAATTCAAAGAAAATGGGTAATGGGGGATTACACGCCTCAACGCTACAAATTTCATGCTTCAACGGATTCATTGTAGTTTCTTGGACGACTGTTGGCGGTAGTATCGCTGTAAATTTGTTTACCTTTGCCCCTTCCATATACCACCAATAAAACGGGAATTTGCTTTTATTGACAGATAACAAACGACCAATTAGCTGTCTATATTGGGTAGGCGGGGCTTATCTAATCGGGCGTTGAATAGCATAACGGTCTGAACACGTCGTATTTGCATAGTTATAATAGAAAGGGGCGGGTCGAGAAAAGCATACTACACATATTTACCAAGGGTCATGCTGTCATATTTTTATTCTCACCCTCGCTTATCAGAAGCGATATTTTGGCGCTCGTCTTGGGTTATCAGTATATAGCAACCTATGTATTTACCTGTGGAGACCCCGTCTGATTGTCAGACGATGCTTTCGGCGAAGAACCCGTACGATACGGCGACAAGTAGTTACGCCATGACAAGTATGAGCGGCATGGCCGGTATGGGAACCATGGCGAACATGGCGAGTTACAACCCTCAACACATGGGTGGCATGGGGCCGCCAGGAATGGGACAAGGAATGGGCATGGGAGGTATGGGCTCAATGGGCATGCCGCCTGCCATGGCGCCCATGAACACTATGGGCGGTATGAATATGAACGGAATGAATATGGCTGCGATGAGTCAAATGAACGGTATGAACGGTGCCATGACACCGATGAGAATGGACTTGAACAGAGCTAACGCAATCAACAGAGCCCGGGAGAAGACCTACCGACGTAGCTATACACATGCGAAGCCTCCATATTCCTATATTTCGCTCATTACAATGGCAATCCAGCAGAGTCCGCAGAAAATGTGTACATTGAGTGAGATCTACCAGTTTATTATGGACTTGTTTCCGTTCTACAGACAGAATCAGCAGAGATGGCAGAACTCCATCAGGCACAGTCTGTCCTTCAATGACTGTTTCGTCAAGGTACCACGTACACCAGACAGACCGGGCAAAGGTAGCTACTGGACGCTGCACCCCGACTCTGGTAATATGTTTGAAAATGGCTGCTATCTTCGAAGACAGAAACGGTTTAAGTGTTTGAAGAAAGAAGCCATGCGTCAAACCCATAGCGGGGACGGTGCCACCGACGACGACGGTGATGACGACATGTCACCTAGCTCAGCCGACCCAGAGGGTCACCCCGACGCCCTGAAGACGGAGACATCGTCTCCTCCGCCCTCCCACCACCAGCACCAACAACCGCCACAGCAACCTCCACAGCAGGAGACAATAGCTACTAGTCACGCAGACCTCCCGCCCAGGCCCCCGCCGCAAATGGCTCCCCATGACGCCACACAAGCTATGATGATGCACCACATGAATGGACCACATTTTAACCATCCTTTCTCAATCACGAACTTAATGTCACACCAGGAAAACAAGTTGGACGTGAAAATGTACGACAGTTTGCAAGGGTACCCCACCTATAGTCAAATGTCACCTGTCACGATACCTAAAGACGCTAACGCACCCATCTCCACTGAATCCTACTACAATCGGTCATACACGCCACAGCAGACTACAAGCTTGTAACGGGACCCTAGAACTCTGCGTTCGTCCACGGGTTTGGTAACAACCTTTAGGCCTGCCTTCAGTCGGACAAATTGACATCCTTTCAGTGTGCCATGGAAACTGAGTCGAATCTTTGACGAACGTTGTGACAAAAACTTTAGGAAAGTTTCCAGAAACGTGCCATGAAACTCAACTGACTTTCAAGAGATTTATTGTACATTTGTTTTAGCTGTTATCACGGATTGCATTCGTGTCGTGTGCAGGTAGTCGTTATGTTTTTATAACTGTTTTAACTTGTTTTGAATTCATGTCTAAATACTGTTCGCAGTATCCTGTTTTAATGTTTCAAACAGCGATAGATGTTTGTCTCCAGTTCCCAGAAACTCGTTATTGTGTGGCCTTCATATGTGCATTCTACCAGTGTTCCCGTTGCCCAAGTCAATTTGTGTATTATATCCCGTGTGTATATTTGAACAAGATCGGCTTTTGTTCCGTAAACACAAATCGATTGAAAAGTCTGACTTTTAGGCTTCATTTTTATCATTTCGCAATTTTGAAACATTGAAAATATTACGACAAAACGAATGCATGAATTTTATTAACTTGGAATTTTATTACAAATTAAGTGATCTCCGTTCTGAGCTGAGTTTTTCAATATTTGACACACACGCAATATTTATTTTCCAGTTTTATAATATGACATTTTGCTGTATATATTTAGTTGTAAATTTTTAGAAATCTTTTCTATAGCGTGTAAAATTATTTAGTAAGTCCATGTACATATGTTTCATAGACGGGAACTGAGAAGTCGATAAATGCAATGAAGATTAATTTATTCAAATATATATAGTCAATGTACAAATTGCGGCAGTTTTTAATAGCAGGCGAAACACCTTGAGGACATGTTTGTATAAGAAATAAGAGGAATAATATTTTCATTATGAACTTGAGTTATCAAGTTATTTTTGTTTGGTTAAGTTGTCAGCCTGTTAGCTCAGGCTATCTGTAATGGGCAATCCAGCGACCTTGTGCCGAGCTGTGAACGCAATATGTCTACCGTGAGCAAGGATGCTTATTAAATTATTTTCTTTAACCGTCATTCTCCATTTTTGTTTCTTGTGCGTTTACTTCGCCAATATAAATCATTGCGCGTACGATGATAAGACATCCTTTGTAGATTTCATAAGCAGATTTAGAGCGCCAGGTTGTCGAAATACGTTCAGCGATAGTTCTCTGTCGTTGTGACGAAGGTTATCAGTTACTACGTGGTTGCTAAGTACAGTATGGTGTAATCTTATGTACCTTAGATCTGTCAGATAAGGTCTGATTAATTTTACATCTCTTTCTTGCTAAATGCAAATTCTTTGTCAACATCTAACTAAACTGTAAAACCTGTCGTGTGGCATAAATTCAAAACAACGCTTATTACGAATGCCCCCATGTTATGGAATCACCATTAAATAACTGACGTTGGTGACTGCCAGCTAACCTGAATTTGCTTGCTATGTGTCTTCAATGGCTTCAGCAGTGGAACAGGAACAAACTGTGATAATCTGGGTATTGCTTCTCGCTGGTGTAATGTGAAGATTTGGCATGCTTCAGCGAATACTTAACACTTGCACAACAATTTAAATACTACTCGTCACTATAATTATCATCATCATCATCATCATCATCATCAATTTTTCTATATAATATTAACAAATAGAGATCGTGATCATTTACGAAGCAATTCTATGACTAGAAAAGACATTAAGTTTCTCTTGTTAAGAACATTTTTGTATTTCTGCACAGAACCATAGCTACCAGTACCAACCAAGATGTTAGGGGGCACCCCCAAAATCATGGAATCACGGCGGTTAGTACAAAGTGGTATGTCATGCAGGGTCATACCTCCACACACACACATACAGGCATGACTGTCATTACCAGTCAAGATGTCAAGGGACATCCCCCAAATACACTTCAACGTACGCCTCTACAAATCGTGTATTGAAATAAAACTGGATTGAACTTGACACTGGGACCAAGTGTTCCCAGGTGGCTGCGAAATCTTCAGTCGCATTTGTATTCCGCGCCTCTCACCTTAGCTAAGAATTTAAGAAGCCAATTATCAGCACTGAGGAGGTTTTGTGGTAAAACTAGCTTCAGCTAACTTCAGGCCTTTGTACGCGCTGATTGAATTTTCTCAGGTGTTTGCAGGTACAATACATGTATGTGTTTTGATGTATCTCAAGTCTTAGCGTTTAATACCTGCAGATAATAGCACGTGCGATGGTGTGCCTCTGTGGTTGTTCAATATGGTTTTGTTCGCAGCATAACCACGAGGAACTAAGAAAAACAAATACAGGCCACTTGCCCACTCCGACCTTTTACATCGGACAATGCATTTACCAACGCGCCATTGAAAAGATAACAATAAATTCATCTGGTATCCAGCTAGACATAGTCGGCCGCTTATCCGGGCCTCGGGACTCGATTTTGAACTTATTCTAGTTTATACACTTGCCCACAGGATAACTTCCATTTTGCAACAATTACTTAATGCGCGCGATTCATCTGTCGATTAACACAACAACCGAATATTACATAATACAAACACAAACAACGTGATTTTAAAAGACAAGCGTATTGACAATTTTGTCTACAAAAATTTCCTCCAGACGTCTATTATTTTTCTGGCAAAGCCATCGATTTATTTTTATGATTTTATTTTACCCTCGGCCCTTTTGTACGAGTGTTTTACGGCGGTTTCTGCCAAGTCGCCCACATTATATCCAGTCTGACTTTATCTTGACACTGCGGAGGTAGTCTTAACGTCACACCAGACTTATCTTTATTCATAAATTCCGAACCATATCTTCCGTTGTCGTCGATTGTACACTAAATTAGCTGTTCAAAATTATTGCATAATATTAAATAAGATGTTGCGATAAATATTGGGTTCACGAAATTCCCAGAAAGTTTGCAAACGTATGCTAAACACCTGGTAAGATCTTGCGACTTTAGCATACTAAGTACACGCATCAATGAACGGGCCTCGGGTCCGTTATACACAAGAGTAACTCCGATTTAATTTCAGTCAAAGTGTGAAGTTTCTTCCAACAATTTTGCTGTGATAGCGGTACTCTCGTGCGCAAGGTCATTTATATATGTGCGTGATTGTGTACTGTTATTTGCTATACATATTGACCGTTCATTTTGTGTCTATTTATCGAGAGTCAATCATCCGAGATAGACATCAAATGAACAGCAGTCGTTGGTAAATATAATAAAACAATTTTCTATTTATTTTTGCTACTCTAAATATGCTTGTTCGTCCTAGTTTAGCGTTTGCAGAGCAAATTTATTCTCTTATCTGTGTATACTCATTATAGCGGTTATAATATGTATGCCATGAAATTAAAAAACACTGGCCCTGATAAATGTGTCAATATTTAATAATGCGCCATTGTGGTGTTACATGCGACTACACAGGTTTATTTGTTGCCCTTCAGGGAGCGCTGTTTACAGTTACTGATAACGTAACACCTCCTCTTGTTTGTTAATTTAAGAAAACGAATTTTTATACATTTTATGGTGTTATACCCATAGACAATATTACCAGGTTTTCGAGTTTAATTATAATGCATATTAAATTCGGTTTAGAAATTACCATTTTATACTATTTTCTTCCAAAATTAGATCATTGCTGTCAGAATACGATTTTAAACCATCACTAACTATTCGAGTATCATGAACACAGGCTTGCTTCACGATTGGTGATGATAGTATTTGTTGTCGTGGCTAATTGCCCTTTAACGACTTGATTGTTTTCAGTTGACATTTATAATGTTGGCAACGAAACGCAAACTCTCCCAATCTAAATTCATGGTCCATGCCAAATGGCCCGAGAGTATTATAAATCTTTGTGATTTTAATTAATTTTTCTGTGGCAACCAAATTCTCATCAAAAATATGTGCTTTGTTAAACTGGTAAATCAATATTTCTGCCAAACGCCTGTTACAGACTTTAAATTCTTTGTGTAGTACAAATGTAGTTCGCTTCCACTCCTACATTCAAGTCTGATTGACTATGAAACGATTTCACATTCCCAGTCATAAACTATATATACTATTCAACTAATGAACATGCGTCAAACGATTTTCAACTCCCATTCTTTTTGACATTCTTGTACATTTTAATATTAAGATTGCTTCGATCAAGAAGATCTAAGTTCCTGTTGGATGAGATTACACCGTCGCTCTGGTTATTGCCAACATTTCGAAAAATATTCATTCGGAACATGCAATGATTAAAATCCTTTCCGGATTTTAAAATTCCGAGTTAATTGGTAGCAAATAAACAGCCTAATTTGGGCTAATGTGGTTTTGTTTATTAGTTCACACCTGTACCGCAGAAGTCCAGTGGTTGTTGATGAAATTCTTTTGATAGACCGCCTTTTGTCGATTACCAACATTATGTAATCCACTGAAAGTAATACAGCTAAGTGAATGGAGTCGTTGCAGAAGTAGACATACAAGTTCACGCAACAATCAACAGAAACACAAAAGCTTCACGAATAAATCCACTTAAGCTAACTATAGGACTGGTGGTAACAAAATTCACCGGAATTCTATTTTCACACGTGTGCTAGTCTGAATATGTTAATCCTCCCCGTGATAATCCCATAGGTACGAAGTCGTGGTTTGTCAGTTCTAATGAGTTCATTCCCGTTTTTCGTTTGCTCGCCGTTTGGAATTACAATGCCAAACAAATATAGTGCTGTTACATTGTCTTTCTGCGTTCAGATTAACAAAGCGATACATGTGACATCATGTGACAACATGCATTGGAAGTTGTTATGGACCACACTGTCTCCATGGAAACCAAAGATTCAAAATTACTGCTAGTCACTGACGTCCTCACTAAGGATAATCCAGGATAAGTGCGAAGCAGTTGAATATTTAAGGATTTCTTTAGTCGAGTTACTTGACACAATTTTGCCAGTTTTAACAATATATAGCAATACGGTTTGTCTAGTACTTAAATACTGTAACTGGACCTCTCAAATACAGTGCACACTGCAGTTCGTTTTTGTTATATATTAACAAACCAACGGTTTCATATTCTGAAATAAAACCTGTTAATTGAGTTCATTTTAGGAAACACGTCAATTTACCGATATATTACCGGTGCAGGACAGATCTCTGTGAACATAGTAAATGGCCAAGTTCAGAAAAAGGTCCGTATGGGAACTAAGAAATCTGTGGAAAACAGACCTGAAACAGAAAATAACCAGAAAATCGTTAAATCCAAACGTGTTTGATATTTTGATTGAAATGTTCTGAGTTATCTCTAGCACTATGACACTGAACTGGCAGACTAACAAGTGTGAAGTGAAATGAAAAGTATCTAGAATCGACAGTGGATTGACATTTCGAAAAATGGTTTGGATTCTCAAGTAGAAAAACAACAACTGTCAGCGTTTCGGCAAGTTACGAGTTCATTAGCACGAAGGGTTCATTTAATTAGCCATTTATCAAATCACTTGTTTTCATCACGCCAAATTAAACGCTAGACACAATTCATATTCCAGGCGATAATTGGATAATAAATTCCCACATTGTAAATAACCGAAAAAATCGAACTCATTGACAACTTAGTGCTGTCTGCTGCAAACCTGATTCGATTTCGGACCTAATTAATCAAATTAGTTAATTTGATTATCATGCTTCCTTGTTTTATGCAACCGAAGCGAGGATAATTTACACCGTGGTATTATTCGTTTAACTATTCAACATAAAGCTGTGATAAGGGTGCACCTTTCAGGGTCAAAGGCCTCGAAATTTTATGACTTTGATCGATAGCTTGAGTGTTTGCTGCTCAGCGAGTATGTTTGGACGGGTTTATTTTCTTAGTGCGACTAAAGTCAACAGAATGCAGAATTCAAATAAAAAACTCAGTTGTGACTGGCTAATAGTATATCTATGGTTTGTTTAACATATCTACTAGCTCGATTGTTTAAACTTTACTACCGTCAATACACTATGTAGTTGGCTTTCTTTCCCTGCGCCATTTTAGAGAGCTGGAACTTGCAGAGCTAGAACTGTTTTACAGTCATTTCGACATCTTTTCACATATTTTTAGCACAAAGTCACTTTGAGATATCTAACCGTTGAAGCAGACGCGTATGACATTTCAATTTATCTTCGTCTGGTAAGTACAAAATTTTGATTTGGTGCGTTTTATTCGTGTCCTGTAGAACAATGGAACATCATTTGAAAAGGAATAAAGGCACTGCCTCTCTTCAGGAAATTCGTCACAAACAGTGGGGTGAATAGCATTTTTGATGTTGTTTTTATTGGTTTATTTGAAAAATCCTCCGTGCCACGTTTAAGCAAAAACGACCAGTGGGCGGAGACGAACAATGAATCATATCATCCGGATATTAAAAGGGATTGTGGGATAGCTGAAGCAGCCATTACGAATGGCTTTCCGAACTTTTTCAAGGCTTAGTCTACCGTGGCAACCAATTGCAAAGACTCGTTCTACTTCAGTTGATCGCAAAGCAAAACATCATTGGCATTGCTCATAAAATATATAAATAATCGATGATTTCTAATCGATTCAATTAATAAAGTCTACACTGCGATCTCTTTTCTCTATAAATAATATAAAATTATGAAACGATATGATTAAATGTATACAGCCCCAATTTCAAGGTTTGTCAATGGTTTGCCACGGCACATTTTTGTGGAAATCTGGCTCATAAACGTCCAGTAAGGTGCGTCAGGTTTATTAACCTTTGGATTAAGCTACGGTAAAGCGTTGCTGTTGATTTCGCGATGAATTTTATGGCTCCAATCCAGTGCACCCTGAACCGCTAGCTAGCAGCGATAAGTCGTGAAGAGATAACCCTTATCACTGCTTGAAGTTTATTAGAAAACCTTGATCAATAAACCAATCGTCAACACACGATAGGAACTATCAAGCCTTTTTCTCGGTAGACACAATTTATTATCAAATGCGCATTCATTCGGCAAAAATGGTTGACTGGCAAGCGACAAAGACTGAATGGCTGATTTAAAAAGCGCCAGCAACGGAAGTCCTAAAATCTTTACGATGACACACACATTCTTGAGCTCCAAACAGTGGAATCTATAATATAGGCCTAATTACTGTCCAAGTTACTATCCTAAAATCTAACAGATTTCAATGAACCAAACCAACGCATATTTTCAGATATGTTTACAAAACGCGTGATACAAAAAGCTCACAATTACTTCTCCACAATATAAACATGTTTCCAGTAAGAGACGAGATCGTAAAATTATTTTGAAACACTGAATCCTTTGGCAAATTACTTGAAAGGTCACGTGACTTCAGCAATTCGCAAGCCCATTGTTTGAATATAATTGAGTAGTTAAACACTCGTTTGTCCAAGGCCTAGACTCATTTCCAAGATTAGACGAGTTTTTTAACAGAATCAATTATGGCCCATTAGTAAATGATTGCGCACTGGAGAATTATTTTACCTAACTTTTATTCCTTAATCACACCAATAAACAAAATTACCTGAACTAGAAATCTACGTATTTTAATGACACAATCGCGGTTACTTCCCTTACACTCCTTGATTGTTTTCTGTGTTTCGAGAGCTCCTTGACATTTCTGTCTACTATATCGGTCCATTTCACATGAGTCACAGTTGCATCTGTATTTTGGGTTGTCACCTTAGGTTGTCAACTAAAAACGTTCTGCTTGTTTGTCACAACTATTCAAGAAAGCGCAAACCATATCAGGGACTCTGCAAATATGTCCAATGGATAAACGCGACTTTGAGATTACTTTAGCTGAAAGCTGTAGAAACGAAAGACATCGTTAACTGGCCCAGCGATTACTCGTTAAATTAAATGGTCACAACCCAAAAGCAATGAAACGTATTATTTATCATTTCTTAACAGACTCATAAAAAGATGAACATCAGGGCACAACACTATTGGTCATTGAAATCTATTTGCAAGCTGTCTCCAACACAACTTCCAGATACCTCATATGGTTATATTCGCTCAAAAAGGATACGTTTAGGAACGAAAAAGCATTAACCATATATCAATAAAGCATAAAAATATTTCCAGGTGATCAGTGCAATGGGCCCACATGCGAGGCCTGCGCTCGTCTGGTACAACGTGTATCAGACCGCCTGCAATTTTTTTTTTTTATAACGAGAAAGCATAACCCAAATAATCTCATATCAGTCGGTTTCAGTTAGTTTTGCTCGTCTACAACTGCATGCATGCACTTTCAGCACCCATTGCCATTACGAGCGTCATACAGGCGCTCTTGTTTTGCTTGAATGGAACCAGATTAATTGTACTTGCTCAACAGTGGAAATTTCTCGCTGAGCCTGGTAAGCAGAAAATTAGTCGTGGCATAAAGCGAAAAATAATGAATTTATTACAAATCCGGCATACCTGGGGAATAGAGTTTTATGTGGAAACTCTAGGGAAAATAGGTAATATAAAACAGTTTTTAATTAAGGCCAACATTATAAGTCAGATGACGTGCCATGAGATGTCGGCGATCAATCTTGCATCCATTTTAGTGTTTTACATTCTTTAGTTAACGAGTTAATTCTAGATGCCTAGTAATCAAATGCCTTCTACCAACTCTTGAACAATGGCACCCGAGGCAGAATCGTTAAAACAATTGAGTCTATCAAAAGCAAATAATTACATTTTAATCAAACCGTAGAACTGACTAGATACACGCTTGTATTAGTCCATGCTCCTTCGAGGATTTTTTGCTAGCACTGATTTTTACGCACTTCTGGATTTCTATATTGATTAGATGGTTGACTGCTTCTATAGACACAGTGCGTTCATATCTTTTTAATTTGTTTCTTCTTGATCAAAAGTTCTATATACTTTAGTAATCATAGTGTTGACAAACTTGATTCTCAAATGTTTGTTTGCCCATCGTTATCATTGACAATAAATAAAGTAGTACTACAGAGTATACAAGCGGACACCAATAAAATCTAAATACATACACATTCATATATATATAAGCGCGCGCACACACACACACGCACACACGCACACTCGCACACACGCACACAATGACATATACATACACACACGTCTACTTGTTGTATTGTCAACGTTTACATTTTGTGATTTATAAGTCATATTGTTTCATACTGATGAGGGCTCTGCCACATTTTAAGCAAAAAGGTATCACTGTTCTCAATCATTTAAAATAAATCAAGCTCTTTATTAGCTTTAACACCAGAAAATAAGGCTTATAATTATGAATAGTGTGTTTATCGTTAATAATTTTACTCGATTATTGCGACCATGAGCTTAAATGAAGACAAGTGTACTTATTATAGACTGTAATAAATAATTTCAGTTTAGTTTGTCCTATTGTTATTAATATCAATGTTGTAAGCATTGTGGCAAGTACTAACTCGCAACAAATTTGTTCTTTTTGTATAAACACAAGTTTTCATCACCGCCACCACCATTATCGTTGCTCTTGTTGTTGTTGTTCTTCTTCTTCTTATTATTATTATTACTATTATTATTATTAATATTGTTGTTGTTATTATTATTATTAATTTATTTGTTATTATTATTTATCATTATTATAAAAAGTGGCCTTATTGCTATTTATTTCAGTTTAGATTACTATCATAGCTTTTATAACTCGCATAAACGCTACTTTTTGGTCTGTAGCGTTTATTCTTTGTTGTCAATGTTGTCATATACCCTTGCTATGAACAGACAACTTTATTTAACCGAGATGTGCTTATCAGCCACTTTTACTCACGTTGTTTTCAAACACTCGCAATATTTGCATGATCCGAATTTAATCGAAAAATCAAATTATGCCTTGAAGTTTCCAACACATTTTGCCAACCCTAATCTCTTAAGCAAGTTCAAGTGTGTGCACAATGGCTTAAAACGTCTCACAAACGCCGGCAGAGAAAGTTCATATATTTTTCCTGAAATTTATTTCGTGGCAGGATGAGACAGTGAAATAAATGTTAACTTATCCGAGCCGATCACAACAACACCCAACCTAGCTCTTGGCACCATGAGAACCACCCCGAGACTGTGTACTTAAAAGACTCGGTGTTTATCGCTTTTACGAAACCAGTATTGCACGTCGATCATAACTCAATATACTTTCTAAACTTTGGGCATTTAATCAACTTGCTACTGTGACATTTCTACACATATTGAAGGCTGAATACGAAATATAATGTAACAATTGTGAATATTCTCTGTCACTAATCTCAAAATTTAATCAAGTCGATATCAACCCGTATAGACATGTGCAACTAAGAACAGGTTTGTCGGCTGCTATAGTTCAGCACATACTTCTTATCTAACCCGTATTCACGCAACAACAGTCGTTGAGCTGTGTCGTTGGAAATGGTACCAGTATATATCCCGTGGCCATTTGCAGTAGAAATTAACAGGTATCGGTTTGGCCTTAGTTGATGTAATTACTACTGACGAAATTATTTAATATGAATAGCTTATGTTATTAGCAGTAGTTAACGTTATGATTATGGTGAAGATTGTTTCACTAAATGTCTGGATAGGTAGGTTTGAATTGGTTGTAAACATGCCACTAATTTCAGAAGAGGTAGTTAATGTTTTTTGACGATTAAACAACAATGAAACGATTGTGGTGATGGTGACATCGACGATGATGGTGATATGACGGTGACAGTGTTTATGGTGATGATGAAGATGACGATGATTGAAATGACGACGACGACGCCGACGATGACGCCGACAGCGACGACGATGACAACGATATGATAATGACGATAGACTTGTTATCTGGTTGACAGGAAGCCAAAATGTTCCAGTTGTATGTGGCTTTAGCTAGACTCATAACAGTTCTTATCAGATGACTTCCTCTCAGATAAATAATCGTAGTTATGACAGTAACTACTATCTACGGGCACGAGGTTGTTCGTTTCCAGGTAATTTTAGTTGGAAATTGCGTTTGAATACTCCTGTGACTAATGATCAAGATGATTGGAAAAGACGGTCATTTACTGTGTCTCGTTTACTGCCGAAATACTTAAAACTGATCTTATTAGGAAATTATTCTCTGAAAACGATTCGAACTTGATCATAATTGAGTAAAGGCATAATTATACCTGAGGTCACATTTTAGAAGAAGACTTACTACTAATTAGCAATTTTTCCGCAACAAAAAGTTAACACAGCGATAGAAATAAATAACCGAAAAGAGGCGATCGCGAAATGTCAGGTGCATGCCATAAATGTCATATTAAAATTGCTTCCTAGATAAGACGATAATTACATAAAAATCTGAACTAAATGTCGTGTCCCGTATCATTAAAATCTTAGTCGCCACATAAATGTGTTGCTCGAGCAGGTGCCAGGAAAAACTACGAGATGATGTCTAAACGAGAGATGAGGGTGTGATTAAAACTGTCATGGTTACTAGATTATATTCTGATGCAGTTTCTGAACTTGACATTAGTGTTTTCAAAGTGCGACATTTACTTCATATCTGCAACACGTTTTACTAGTTTTACAACAATTTTCTCAGAAGCGTCGGGGGCCTGCTGTGCTCACGTGAATACAATACAAGTTGTGAAGGCATATTTGTTTGCAGACGACCAAAAACATCACGTGGCCAAAAAATCAATGCAATTTGTACGATAATCTTGATTGGAGTAAAACAATATAGACATAATTGTTTAGTTCTCCTAATCGTGGAATATGTGTTTCAGTTCTTCCTCTTGCGATAAACCACACAGTAATCAAAACGTCGGTTATAACACATAACCACTTTGAACACCTCACCATTACAACCATTAATATAAATTCACGAGTATGAATCAAGTATAGCTACGACCATAATGCAATTTGAGGACAGTAAATCATTTTATGTACGTAATATTTCTCTTTTATCTAAAGGTCAAATTATTTGTCCATGCGCCGTGTATACCGCCCAGACGTCAACAATTATATATTCCGTCACAGATTCTCGATCATGAAGATGTCCTCAACTTATCAGTGAATGCTAACTGGCTTATCAGACAAACTGTTTGCTCATCTCAAGCCCAAATTCAATATTTAAAAACAATTTTGAGATTTTGAGCAAACTTTTTAATTCGAGTCTCGATGACAGGGCTTGTTTGATGTGTACATAAACTTCGGATAAGATAAAAAAATATTTGGCAGAATTGCAAATAATGAGTAGATCTATTGCCAACAATTATAATAATTTTAGTGAAGGAATTCCTTAGTGACTTATTAGTGATGTTTATTTATTGTGATTATATGTTACGTTCACGCGTAAGGTACAATTTATTTTTCAAACTGGACTTAATATACACGTGCCCGACGTTTAAAAAGACATTGATTAAAAGTGCACATTTTGTTGCAGTTTCGCCTGCTAATATTCCTACCTTTTGACACACCAATTCTCAACATTAGTTCTGTATATTTACAAAATTTGAGTTTGGTATATTTTATACCGCAGAGTGAAGACAGACGCAAAATATTTCGATGACTCGCGCGACACCTGTCGAGTAGTCGCCAAACAATTATCGCTTTTGCTGTTCGCAGATAAAACGGGATTTTTTAGTGTCTTTTTCACCTAACGTGTTTCATTTTCCTTCATAGAATAATTCATCGGTGTTTGTCTGTAGAAATGCCATTGGCAAGTTTAATTCGCCTAAAATTCTCGCTTGTTTTAGTCGTTATTTCAATTTCATGTGCTGTTTATTATTGTGGCTACTGAAATTATTATATTATCACCTGCACAATGGAGTAAAAAGTGAAGATATCGGTTGAGGATTAACGACGAAAAAATGCGAGTCGCATTCAACATTATACAGCCTGCTGACGGTAATAATACCCCGGCTTTTAGACGCGATCGTGTTCTATAAAGCAAATTGATTCAGAATTAATTGAGCAAAAAACATTCACTTCAACAAGCGACAGGTTGCAAATTTCAGGTAAAACTCAGTATCAAATAAAACTGTCCAAACCTATTTCAATAACATGCTATTCGAGATGGTATTGAAACCATAAAAATGTTCTCATTCAGACGGCGTAAAGAGGATTGGAATCACAACTGCGCCGACGGCAAAACAAGGGTTCTCACACCTTCCTATAATGCAAGTGAATAGTTTAGGTGTGTTAATTCAGTCATAGTGACATACCAGCCACGAAAACTTGGAGATGAGATTAAAGGGATTGTGGGTTGTGCTATGACAGGAAAGTTGAAATTAAAGTTGAATTTTTTATAAAATAAATTCGATTCATGCAGAAATCAAACATTCATGTGCGATGGATTGGTGATTCATGTTATTCTACGTGTGTAAAATTTAATCGGTTCAATTTCGGAAACATTTCAGTTAGTTTACCAATTAAAAACAATTCGTATTCTTCTCTTGAAGTGCGACAGCCAGTGCAAAATGACAAACTATGGTAAGATAAAGGTTGTGCAAATACTGCGGCAGATAAAATTCCTCTCCATTCCAAACAAATATTCTTGTGAGATAAATTTAATGCCTGTTCAGCGGTATTTAGACGAAGTAACGCTCTCTGGCAATAACCCGATGCTGGATTCTCACACTAAAACGAGGTCAACGTTTCAGAAACATCTCTTCTAGGGGGTGCGTTCAGATAATACGAGTGACTGAACAGGTAAAGCCAACTTCGTATTATCCGTGACTTTATCCTTAGTGTCTCTGATACGCATGGTGTGCCCTGAGCCAAAAGTGCGAGTACGAGAATGGACTTTTGTTGCACTGCTCGGACCTTGGTCACTTTCCTAACAGCGTGATCGTGTTAATGGCATTATGAGCTGCTTTTATACATGCTAAATACAACGAATCACAGATATAACGCATTTCAATTGCGAGCTAAGAAGACGAGTTCACCAAACAATCTATTTAACTCCGAAAAGTCACTGTAATTTGTGACAGATTTCAATTATTCACAAAACATGGTACGGCCAGTCAGTCCCATTCGTTCCAATTCTGCATTATTCAGTAATATGGCAGAGTCTACAGTGACACAATACTTGGGCTATTTTCATAACACACACAATAGAACGGTGTAAAAATAATATTTTGGCTACGAATTGTGGTCAGTGTTGACAAATGTCACCCTGAGAACATAATCGTGACAATAAGATAGGAAAACAGAATTTAATGAACTGCGACCACACAACAAGAGACGGAAGTGGATCGCTGTTCACCACAAGTGTCGCTTTAAACACCTGTAACTGAACACTTTAATTATAAGGTGGACCGACACAAGTGGGGAAATTTATTTCAATTCTAGTGCCATTGGTGAATGTTCACTGTGTTTTTTTCTGAAAATGTTAACAATCTCCTCTTCAAGGAAGATTTACCGACCATAGTGTGGTTTTAGGAATGGCATCTAATACAAAATGCACAAAAAAAAATATTTTACATGTTCTAATGTCAATTACGCTGGACTGTTTAGAAAAGGGGTTTGCAATATTCCGGAACTATTTCTTAATTACTGACGTACCTTTTTAAAGTACATGATGATATGTTCTACAATTTACAATGTTCACTGAGTAATAGACATGTCATTTGGAGCGAACTGTGAATGGCTACCTCACAGGAAGTGGTTCGTTCACGTGATGAAAAAAGTGATGCTAAGTAATCCGATAAATATTGTTTGGCATATACAGATGAAGGGTGGTGAAGTGCGACACAAAAAAGTTTGAATAGGTAACTTTTTAAAATTAACTTTCAAAATAACTAAACGGATACACTACACTGCTAACATTCTGAAATGCCGCGAAATGCCGTGCCTATTTCAAGTCAACATTTATTGATGACTGGAAAGTTTTGCTCGATGCAAAACATTCTCAAATAATACGAAGATGCTTTTGAAAAGTTAGAGATTCATTAAGTCGTGTCTCGTGTTCGTAACTTAGACTCCTTGTCGAAGATAATCGCGTACCGTTTGACGGCTCAAGCACTCTCCAGAGTTGAGACTGAGTTGTCCCACCGGCGGCCTGACGCCGACGGGCATCGTACGCCCTACAAGTGCGCCATTATCGGACGTGTTTTACTCTAAGCTTGTAATCTATACAGCGTTGTGTAAACTTTTGCCTTACTCAACATGTCGTCTTATACATACCCCTAAAGCTCATTACGACCTCGGTCGGCCTCAAAACTTCCGACATGTTCACCTTCTTCGCCATTCATTACACAATGTCGCTACGTTGTCGTTTAAAAGAAATTTTTTGATATTTCAAGTTAAAACTACGCATTTTTGTAGTGACTTAAAGTCATGGTCATACATTCATAAAATAGATTTGAAATTGTATAAAATTGTTGTTTGCCAACTTTATTGAAGAAAATTTTCAATACATTTGTCTTTTCACTGTTCTCCATTTTATTCTTGTATTTTTTATCACTGTAAAAGTGTTCCAAGTTCATGAAATACACTTTTGACAACCATCAATTTAAATTTAAAACTGTCATTTTTTCAGAAAAAAAGCACTTTATAGAAAGTAGCATGAACATAGCCCAAGTTAATCATTCTTTTTAATTCTTTAAAGCGTTATAACCAATCCCGATTTGAGATGGATTAGAAGATACGGTAATTTATTCAGGATTTTCAGGACAGTTTCATTTTTATTGTTGTAACCCTTGGTTACTTCTTTTACACCTCATTTTCTATTTCAGGCGCGCCCCTTCAAAGAGTCAAAGTCTCAAGTTTCATTCAACACACGGCGATTTACATTGTGCGGATTACAGCGTGACCATTAAAACGCCAGACCATTATCATCAGTCTTTCCACGGGATTAGTATGAACCTTTCGTGCATTTAGTTCAACAATTTAAATAACATCACATGCACACTTGCGGCAAGAAATAGAAAAGAAAAGACATGCAAACCCTTTATTTGATATTTTTATCATGAATACTTAGGTGAAACAACCAGCTTGTTAGTAAAATATTTATTTTTTGTGAATTAGTTCAAGTCACTGCAACAAGAAATATTAAAGTAAATGTTCATTGCTTGTAGTTCATGAAATTGTGAATATAATTGCGTATCATAATTACAGTGGTTCTCGTCATTTATTCGCACACTGGTTTCATTATCGTACAATAATGGTGCTTGACGTCTAAACCAACAATTAGCTGTACATAATATTACTGGTCTAGCCATTACATCTTAACCTTCCCAAAGTAACCCACCAATGAAAAGATTTCAAAGTGAAAAGCTCTTTCATATCGGAAGTATCGGGTGTGTGCCAAAATATTTCGTCGATATTGACGTAAAGAAGTTATCATGTTTCCTTTATAATAACTGACAGATATCACACTATTCAAATACTCTATTTTTTATTAGAATTACTCAGCAATTTTAAGAGAATCGAAATTAAAGCAGTCACTCGGTAGTATGTCCGCAGCAATTATCTACGACCGTTCATTTTTCATTGCACTAAATTTGATAAACGAAATTCTTTAATTTGCCTTAAAAGATGAAAAGCCCAAAATAAGTTAGATATAAATTAGAACAGAGCGTTTGCCTCTTAATGCTATTTCTTTAATTTTCCTGATAAAGAATTTCAGTCAATTTTAACATGAAATAGATTACGTATAAATGTCGACTGATGTGGATTCCAAAGACGTTGAATGACATAGCGTCATGCCGAAGTCTCAACAATACATACAAAAACAAGATCGTCAACTCTCCATTCAGTTTGGACAATGATTTTGTCTATTAATATTTGTCACCGGGTTTAATATTCTGTTGGATTAGCGGTGAAAATAAATATAAACAGGACGTAAATATCAGTCATTTAATTTGCTTAAATTATTTAATTTATTTGCAAGTACACATGGAAATGCAAACACAAGCACACGCCAAATGTTTGCATCAGGTTGAAAATATATATAGAGTGTGCATCGCAAGAACATGGACATAGCTAACAGCTACGGTTATGTATTCTGTTTACCTGCACTGTTTACTACTGTTATGTGTACTTTCGAAACTGATAGCGTGTCAAGCTCTACCAAAGTAAAGATGATCATGAGACTTTGTCCTCGCGTATAATCAACTGGACTACCTGATCGAAATAAGCAAATTTACCTAAAATATCATCAACTGCTCTACAATTGTAGATGTGAAACTAGTGTCGTTTAGCAACTTCACTAAATCTACATCTCTTCAATTTATCACAAATTTAAGATAAATCCCAAAATAAAATTCCTACAGCTAATATTATTCTCTAGTATTTTCTTTCTAAATAGCAGATATGCATGAAATTTTGGATATGAAAAATTAAGTCGTTGTCCAGTATCCTCTATTCTATAAGAGATGCTCTCTTAGTTTATAACACCTTTCTACTCAGATATATCCATCAGACATTATATCTGGAAAGCAAGTAAAGAGTACCAATTATATTAATAGCAATCTTGCAAATAAAATCAATAATATACATATCAATGTGGATAACAGCAGTATAATATTAATACTACTAATAATAATTATAATTATAATAATAATGAGCTATAATGCATTTTAGAAAAACGCGAGTATCAAATACAAAACCTCCATTTCAAACTTCTCGACGGAAAGAGCGAGGAGTTAACTTACATCCCGAAAACAATATAAGCATAAAAATATATATAGCAGTTTTCTATTTTTGCGACAATAATTTCCGATTTTAAGAACAAATTTTGTTCTTGTTTTATTAAGTGGAATGAAGTAATAAAAAATTGGTTGCGTCTGATCGTCAGTAAAAGTTATTTACATTGCGAGCACCATGACAACTGGCGACGCGACTCAACTATCCCGCCATGAAGTTGGCATTTTTGTTTACCGAGCCATTAAGCTAAGTTGGGCAAACTCAAATTTTGCACGATTTCAAGCCAAAAGTACACACATTCATTTTGTGGTCGCCCAGCCTCGTCACGCCCATGTCACGGCGTTAATTCTAATCCTTTGCAATATTTGCAAACAATTTGTAATTCTCAGGTCTCGAGCCTTGAAAGGTCGATAATTAGGAAGTGTTCGGAGACTTCATGTCTGAAGGTATATTATTCGCCATCGATTGAAATATGTGGCCGCGAAACGATCAACTGAAAATCATTAGACGGAATTTGGGGTCTCAGCTTGCAACATTATAATCGATGAAAAAATATTGCGACGCAAATTTTGAACACGTTCGAAACCGCAGGGGCGGATTCAGGATTTTGATTTAGTGGGGGCCAGGGCAGACATTTGCACACCCAAACTGCCAAATGGAATCTGGGAAAATTTTAGGGGGGCGGGTCATGGCCCCTTTGGCCCCCCTTCGTATCAAAGTTCAATATGCATGCGTTGTCACAAAAAGACGACACCTGGTGGTATTGCATAATACTTTGCGAAAGTTAAAGTGGTCGACGCAGAATATTTTTAAAAACAGAGAGACTCCTATAAACAATACAAAAAGAAATAAAAGTACATTCTTTTCGTACCCATGATCTGCGATTTGCCAAAACACAGTTAATCCAGCCACAGACAAGCAGAGGCCGTTTGTTTACCTTATTGCAATTAAGGTAACTCACTTATGCCATCAAAATTATTTATACTCGCGCAACTATACAATGGTCACGAGCCTCTGGTAGCCCTGAAAAAATAGCCACATGTGTATTTTAATTAAAAGGTTAGGAAATTCACACACACTGCATTTTACTCGAACTTCATTCTTGCTAGGAAAAAGAATCAATGTCGCTTTCAATCTAACAATAAATAAATGTTTACTTCATTTTGGGCCCACAGGCAACTTTCCACGGCGAGTATATTGAATGCCACGAGCGATTGATTGTAAAAAGAACGGTTTCCTGCAAATATTTTCTATTGCAAAAATCAATTTGAATTCCGTTTTTGGAATACAATATACTTTAGCATTTTGGAACGTTGACAGGCAAGCATTTTTTTATTACTATCAATGTCACAAAGTGGCGGAAACACTCTTTCTGTCATCCAAACTAACTTTTGATTAAGGCAACTTCCCCTATAAATCAGGTGAGATAACCTTTAAAGCCAACGCGCAACAGACTAAGTAACAATTTTACGTTTGAAATACATGTACTTTGAGCAATAAAATGCATTTCATCTATTATGGGTGTGCTTTACAGGGGTGGATCCAGGACTTTGAGTTGGGGGCAGGGTATTACCCTGGATTTTGCCCGTCAAACGTTCGCACCTCCGAACTGGCAAATGCAATCTGGGAGAATTTTAGGGGGGGGCTATGACCCCCTTGGCCCCCCTCTAAATCCACCACTGTTTTAAGCACTTGGAAAAAACGAACAGCTTATTATTGCTCAAGATGACTGAACAGCCTCCACAAGCCAACTTGTAGAGCTGGTCTCAACCAATGAGGAACGGTCAGTTCTTTCAAACCCAGAAATCGCATTTAATTTGACTAAAGAACAATATGAGACCAACTTCATAACTGTAAGTGGTCTGTCTAAATCTGAAGTTAATTTTTGTGAAGAAACGCTGGGTTATAGCCAATTTAAAGGCATGGGGAACTTGAATTCAGTCTTAAGAGACATTGACTGTTGCAGAAAAGGCTTGGTGGCGATAATCAAATCAAAACACTGTCCAAAGTTATATTTATTATAAAGTGTTCTCAATAAATTTACAATGGTCAATATTACAAATACAAAACTACAAATTCAAAGCAATTTGTTCAACAATACATTATGAAAATGAAAAACCTAGGTTACCATGAAACAAAGGCACAAGTCGTTCCAAACCCTACAATAACATGAAACAAAACATAGGAAATCTGCATGAATATGAAAGAACACAAAAGACATGAATTGAGAAAGAAATGGGGATCTCAAAACAAGGGAAAGAAAGGATAAAAAGATTATATCCTGTCAAAAATGGCTAAATAGTTGAACAAACTACATTATAATACAAAAAACCTAAACTACCATATTCACCATTAACTAAAAAGATTTTAGTGAAAACATACAAAACTAAACTGGAATGGTCACTCCACACCATTACAGCTGGATGAATATGGAGTTACAAGATTAAGTTGAACAAATGTTTTAAAATATCGAAAAGATGGTTGAAAATGCCCTGTGTTAAACTGAAACCAGAAATTAGTTTCCAAAAGTGTTCATTCAATGTGTTCAACATGTCACCTGACATGTAATCAGTCACCATCCTGCGCACCCAGTCCACTAACTTTGCGCCTTAAGACACTTACAAGTCGTTCCAATCTGCAAAAAGACCAGGACTACATAAAACACAATACAAAACTTTGAAGCACAATGAAAACAAGGTTTATTCACTCATGTTTGTTGAAGGTGTCCCCTTGCCGTGAAGCAGACAGGGTCACAACTGGCTGGGCGTAGGATTTATAGTACCAAGCTCAGTTATAGGAGCCCTCAGGTGTCACAGCATAATAATGAGAAATGTCTCTATACCATGGGAACTAAAGGAGTAATTGTAAAATGAAACTAACATGTATTCAGACTCAAGTATAATGGATGTGAAAACACATACTTCTGATAACTGAACAGAGAAACAGTTCAAACATTAATGTCTAAACAACAACTGAGAAACACCAAGTAATAAAAGACAGGTGACACTTGAGTTAGCAAAGATCATATATGTAAAACATTTTTGAACACAATAATTCAAATTATCCTACCTTGCTCTATCCAAAGTTTATACTTCAATTCAATTTTAACACAAACAAAAATCAAAAACTACTGGACATGATCCTATAAGAGGACAAATGAGTTAAATACGTTCTATTATTTTGGATAAGCCGGCCAGCATGGGGTTATAGCAAATAACTGAAATAACAGTAAGGAATGAGCAAACTCCTGTTCACATTTATAAATACATAAAGGTTGTCCTAAAAATACAAACAAAATATTTTAAAACAGGAGAACCAGGATAGGGAACTACAAGGAACTAATGAATTTTCTTAATCTAACAATCACAACAGTGTTTTCATGGCAAACTGTTTATTGGAGAGAACAACTTACATTTTTGAGTTTTGACACCAAACAACAATTCTACAGCTAAAGCGTAAATACTGAGGATTTTTTAACAAAACTGAGGCAGTAAGGTGGAGACACTTAAAATAACCATTTCTATAATGAATCTGATCATACAAAATTTTGTCCATTCCTTTATATTAATAATACTAAGGCCCAAAACTGATCAAATGTGATTTTACCAAAATTGTTAATTTGTCAATACTAAAAATTACTGTCACATGATGATGATTTATTTATTTACTAATTCAAATTGTGTTTTCTATTGAGACTTAGTCCCAGACCAAAGATGTTGAAGAAGTACATAAATCCAACATAGCCCCTGGTGACTACAATGAGACCTATTGCAGGCAGTGGAGCTGAGGACAAGTATGACTCTTTGTAGCTCTATATTTGGTCTCATTTGTGTATCAGTTGCTAGACTGGGCCATTAGCACTGCTTTGTGTAAAGTCGATACCCTATGAAACAATATTCTCTTTTGTTAGATGGGGATAAACATAGCAAAATCTTGTGAAGAACCCAAAGGAGAAGAGAAAGAACAATAAAAAGCTTCAGGGTAGATTACCGTCTCAACACATTTAGAGAGCAAACATAACAACCAAATTTGTCAATTTATCTTGTACTATTAAGCCATTCATGCCTATTGCTTTCAGGACTGATTCAATATTGGCTGAGTTGACTTCTATTACAGATTCGTTACACATTAAAAAAACTATAGACACCATAGAAGGGCTAATGAGAGTGGTAATGGAACATTAGGCCAGCTGATATAGCATGAGTGGAGTGTGAAGAGACCAGAGGGAAGACTGTGTGTTGGAACAGGTGATTAGTGTTCAGGGTCTGGGCTCTTAGACACAATTAGTGGCATAACAGTGTCAAGTGTTTCAAACACAACTACCAAGGTGACAATGGAATGATACAATGAATTAGTAACAAAGAGGTGAACAAAAGTAGAATATGAGACTACAGATCAAGCAGAGAGACACAAAATAATAATAAACACCACCCATAAAGAGCTGGTGAACATTTCAAGTCAGATTACATTAAGTGGCATATAGCAACAGAAAGAGGTTGTGAGGAGAAGACATTTAAATCTAAATTTGCATATTCATAAGGCAATTTCAAATACTGAATACATTTTTTTAATCAGTCACAGCAAACTACATTTTATAACCTGTTGTCGCACATCGTTCACGTTTTTCATTGTTTATTTGTGGTTGATATAAAATGATTAAAGCATGTTAATCAAAACTTATTTTAGGCAAAAACGAAATAAAACACAAAACATTCAGAAATCCATTGAAATAAACATGGATGTGATATATGAGAAGAGATAATCAAAGCAGGTAAAATATAAGTAAGGCTTTGTAAACTCAGACAGTACAGTGATGGGTTGCTGGCTTTATTGGCTAGCTTTGAACACTAGTGGCTGATAGAGAAGAAATGAGCTGGAAAATTGATTGTTTGCTGACAATAGCCTCCAGTCATATTGGCAGTGGGCAATAGAGGAACATAGGGGAGCAGTAACACAAGTATGACATATCTTTATAACACCTGATTGAGACTATTGGCACAGAGAGGACAGAGTGGGGCTGTTACTGGACAACTGAGGGTAGCATTTGGCCATGGATAGAGTTATGGGAGAGAATTTCGAAAACCGTTAAATGGAAAAAAGTTACAGAAAACAATTAACCCCAAGACTAGTAGTAAAATATTTGGAAAAAATTGAAAACACAGCATTCACATTGAACAAAAACAAACAAAAGAATACATCTACTAGTAATTATTATTTGGTGTACAACAGTAACAAAAACATTTTCCTTTTAGGGCAGCACCATTTGAATATGTCAGTTTTAGACAATAACAATTTTCCACCTGAGTTCTTCTGCAGTTTCAGGTAGTACCAATTTGCATTTTTCATGATCAAAAAATTATCTTGCTTAATGAAAAATTACCGATGGCTACTAATTTCTAGGAAAAAAGATAACAGGTCTTTCAGTATGGGAAATTAAGCACGATTCTCCACACTCCAACAAATAGCCTGATCATGAGAACACAGATTGGCCTAATTAACACGTAAAGGTAATCAAGCAGTCGTGTAGAAAATGGCAAACATAGAAATCTCTTCAGGCAATCTCAGCAAATCTCTACAGACAAACAAACACTCATGACGGAGATTATAACAGCGATTCACTGCCCTCTGCTTGGTTAAGTGACTTACTTTTGGTACTTACAGATTAAGGCATTTTAACTAATTAATAAATAACATAAATAACACTGCTTGTAGCATGAAGGACATTTTGGGCACAAAAATGTGACAGTACAGATGATTACCAGGCTACAGATAAATAACAAGTCATTTATATATAACTGACCAAGTCATTGATACATAAATAACAAGTCATTTATATATAACTGACCAAGTCATTGATATATAAATGACCAAGTCACTTATAAATAAAATCACATGTCAGTGGATGCTTAAACAGGAAATGAAAAGAAAATTCAGTCCAACCTGAAAACTACTCTTTTGACCTCTTGCCAGTACACCCTCCTTCCTAAACTCACTATTCCCTTCTACCTCACTACACAACTCCATCCCTCTTTCCATCCGATCACTCTGCTTCACTCCTCTCTCTTACCCTAAACAACTCCTCCCTCTCTCCCAAAATCACTCCCAGTAACTCCTCCATCTCACTCTATCACTCCTTCTCACTCCCCTCTCCCCTTCCACCACTCCCTCTCTCTCCTCCCCCTCTCCCCTTCCATCATTCCCTCTCTCTTTCCATCACTCCTTTTACCATCATCATCCTCACTCCTCCCTGTACCCCCATTACCTTCCTCCCTCTATCACTCGCTCATTCCTCCCTCTTACTCCATCATTGCCCTTTACTACTCCATCCTAAATATCACTCACTTCTGACAGTTCTCTGTTGCCTCCCGTTGACTGTTCCTTGCTTTCTCCACCTCCAGAAGTAACTGTGCCTTCTCTTCACTCGCTGCCTTCAGCTGGGCCAACAGTTGATTGTTCTCCTTCTGTGCCAGGTTCACATAGCCGTCTCGTTGCTTTAGTTGTTCTTCAAGGTTCTCTAATGAGTTGTTAAACTGATCACGCAGACTCGCCTCTTGTGACAACGACTTGTGCAGGCTAGCCAAGAGAGAGCAGAGAAAAACAGCATCAACCTAATGAAAAACTCAGGCATTCAGAGTGGCAGTTCACTTGCACTTAGTCACACAAATGTATGCCATCCACAAAGTTACACTCATGAAATATTGGTATCTAAACACATGCCACATGAAGACTACATTCCTTAAGTGCTAAACTCTAATGTTTTAGCATTTAATTGTGAAACACACGAACATTGTCTTACTTTAAGACACAAATATTTAAACGACAACTGGAGTTCTCACCTGTAATATACACGAACGTTCTGCAACTCATCTTCCAGTCTTCGTACCTTTGCCAGTGCCATATCACGCTCCTGTTGCGTAGCCATTAACTTGGCCTGAAAAAAAAACACAATTAAATAGGTCAATCCTCAAAACAGACAAGTAAATAATGATCAGGTAGCACTGTTTTACAATCATTGAAACAATACCCATGAAACTAGACTTGGAATTACAAGAAAACATGGCCATCACCACCTTGTCAATTGCCAGCAAAATAAAAGAGCCTTTAATTAAAAATGTTTGAAGACATTGCGTATAAATAAATACATCCATTAAAACAAGACTCTCAGTATTTTATTATACATATCTTTGCTCATTGACCAATAGGTATTTTCCAAAGTAAAACAAGCATGAACTAGTTTATAACACTTTTCAGTCTGGAAACCCCAAAGCAATGTCTTGCAAACACACTTCTCCTTAAGATGATCTGAACATATTACAGATTGATTCAACAAGTTTCAGTTTCTACAGAAGGAATTAATGACAAATACTCAGACTATAGAAAACTGCAGTGAAGGAATGTAAATACTGGGACATAATATTAAACCGCCAGCGCAACAAATATTATTTGTTAATATCCCTGATTTAAAGAGATGGGCAAACAGTTGGTGTGTACAGTTAGTTTCAACATGGCTAATCATCCAGCATCAAATGTAATTAACATATTATTCACCATAATAAAAGTACAAAGGATAGGAAAACAGCTGGAAGGGGTAAATGTCTCAGTCCATTTGATAATTACATAACTGCAGGAGAAGGTGAACACAATGATAAACAGAAACTATCAGCTGATATCATTCAATAATGTATCAATCATTACATCACTTTCACCTGAGTGATGAATATGGGAATAAACTGCCCATGTTGACTGATGTCTAACTACAGAAAGAGATTATGTTAATTTTGTGTAGTGTTAATGAACGTTTTAACAGGTGTAAACATACAGAGTGAAACTGTAAATATGTACACTTGGACTTAAGCTGTGCCAATCATCAATCAGAACTGACATAAACACCTTAGAAGAATTCAAGTCCTTGAAATTTGAAAATATAAAGTTTTCGTTAATACTAATACATTTTGTGTTATTTATTTGTTACTAGAAATTTGCTCTCATGAACACGTTTCAAATTAAACGAAATGAATACCGTACAGTCACTCCTACCAGAAAAAAATGAATGACAGCAATTTTAAAATGAAATGACATAACGGTGGTGCATTATAAGCTATATTTCAACATTGTAAACACATTTTAAACACAAAACTAAAAAAAAAAATTTCAATACGTCACAAGATACTAGGAATGACATAGTACTAAATAAATACATGCATTTTTAAGCTGATGTAGGTGGGAGCTATCAATGGCAGACAGATTTTTCTCAAAAGAGAAGTCTTTTCATAAAGGTGAGTTCACAGCATCATTGTAGTGTTAAAAAGAGAGAATGTAGTGCTGAATGATCATTAGTATTTGTGCGTCCAGGGCATAAAAATGTATTAGATTGAATTATCTCGCCATACAAATATTATTATTGTAGTAGGAGAGAGAAAGTGCAGGCACAATGGTGTGGATCTGGCTTGTTTTCATAGACAAACACTGGCTTAATGGATGCTAAAAGGTAGGCAACGTCATCGCTGACTAAATATGGAACGTTTCTATAGGCACCGATAAATCAGCCATTGTCACGGACAATGTTTCAACGGCTTAAACAAACACTCGCAGCTCGGTGTCAGGTTAGGAGTATTCTATGGCTGTTGAAAGGCTTTCAAAACGCCAGGTATTGATTTAAGGCAAGTTCTGCCATTCTGGAGTGAAACAGCACACCTCTGACAGTCTGGCCTAATGGCTTGACGTCCGCTTTATGGTACTTCAACCAACAAATTAGTGGACTCGATAGAAACATTGTCAATGAAGCTGAGCAATAAGAAAGTGTAGACTACACGACAATAATAAAGTGAGCATGACAATGACGTCAACACGAAGCACAGCAAAGCTACTCACAAAAAATCCCGAGGGTGAAAATAAAAAAAAACAAAGAACAATCAAAATGCAGTTGGGACATTTTCCACAAGTCTATAACATTCGTAAACACATAATGGTGAATAATGGCATTGATTAGTTTAAAATAAACATTAAAAATCATAATTTCAGCATTTGTAGATGTGATATTAATGACCAAAATTAGCATTCAGATTACTGCTATGGATTTCCTGCAAATTCAACAAATCTATGATATACAAAGTATCTGCCCACTGTGTTCTCCTCCTAATTATTGTCTTTCATTGACTCTTCTTTGTCCCACTTATTTCCATCTGCACTGTTTATCAATATGTTCTTTATCATCAAACTCTACACAAGAATTCTTAGACCAAACCTTAATAAGAACACAATCACTATTTTAACACCTACACTTACTTCCATCTGCACTGTTTATCAATATGTTCTTTATCATCAAAGTCTACACAAGAATTCTTAGACCAAACCTTAATAAGAACACAATCACTTGTTCTCTATTTTAACACCTACACTTCTCACACAGGTGCTGCCATTTTCCACCTGAAAATTCCCCTTTGTAATCATCTATCAAATATAGGCACAAGTGCATAATCAGTCCCCAGTCATTATTCACTATTTGTTTTGTTTCATTTACGAGTTGGCTAAGCTGTTGACAAATTACTCGGTTCACTGGCCCTAGAGATGTAGTGAAAGGCGGGATTTGTAAGTATTTATTCAGCTTTTCCACCCAGCACTGATATACCCTGTAAGTAGGATCATTGATTGTACAGTCTGATAGTCTACTTGCTCAATGCTGCATTTGGATACAATGTTTAAACAGGCACAGCAAATATGACTTTTCAGAATGACCAACTATCATATTGTACAACTGGGGAAATTTATTTATTTTCATTATCACGCAGAGTTGAGCAAATCAAATTTACTAACATATTTGTAAGCAAATAACTGAGTATATTCTGTAAATAGGCTCACTGTGCTTGTCAAATTTACAAAGAAATTATCAAACAGAACTTCACAATAGTAGGTGAATGGTATTTAATAAACTGTTTATGTGTTTATGTATGTTCATATTGATATCAAATTCCAATTAAATCCAATTAATTAATGCTAAAAGATCTACAAGACAGTCTTCAAAATAACAACTAAAAATGAGCTATGTTGAACTACGAACTGAAATAATACCTAACTGAAATCTGGCTAAGACAGTGACACGTTTACATTCTGGCCAGAACATTGATATGTTTGCTGTACTGCCAGATTCACAACACTTGGCTATGTATATTGAACTCTGTGTGTCACCTTAGGTACAAGTTAATACCGTGCAAATGATGAGGTCACAGTGCCAGAATGGTAAAACAGCCCATACACACATGAGGCATGATGTTCACTCAAACAGCCCATACACACATGAGGCATGATGTTCACTCAAACAGCCCATATACACATGAGGCATGATGTTCACTCAAACAGCCATTTTATGTGCACTGCCTACTTAGTTGCAACTTAGATATAACCAGTTGAACATAATGGGATACCGATAAGAAATGATTCACTGGAAAGTGTGCCTACCGAGCCAGTTAGAACAAACAACTTTTTGTGAAGTGTCAATGTAAGAGGAAAAGCCTGATGTAATTAAAGCAGACTGCTGAAAAGGTAGACATCTGAATGTTGTAATAAGAACAAAAATCATATACGAGATGATCAAGTGAGGATTAGTGCACTTTTCATGTTAACACTTTGTAAATACTTAGTCACTATCAAAAATTTATTCTAATATTCCAAAAATTTATAATGTGAATGAATTATTAGTCATAACTTATATTTTTGACAACAGATGTCACTTCTTTACAGCTAATGTGCCAGACGTGAAGGAGTGAAAAAGCTGAAAACAATACTAATCAAAGGTATTTCCGGTTGCATGAAGTCATATTGTTGGATTTCCACTTTGAAAAGTCTCTGGAGTGAAACCACAAACATTCCATTCTCACCATCTACACCTGCAGATTTGTGTTTCCTAGTAACAAGAAGAAGAAAACAAAAAGCCTCTTGGCGTCAGAGCAAAGGTGCAGAGGGTTTGGAGTTTTCCTGATGAGTTTACACTGAGCCATTTGAACAGGTAAAACAAACACTTTTGCTATTGTATGCAGCCAAAGCTTATGCCAGTCTCACAAAAGAGGCGGAGACTCTACAAACACAGTGTGAATTACACTACTTCACAGCTCACAGTGTTAAAACTAAAAGTAAGTCATGACAGTCATAACCTGGTCATAATGCTGAATCACATGACTTAACTTTCTAACAAAGCAGACCGCCTCAGCCAAATGCCTACTTAGAAGATGTTAACACTTTGGTACATGTAAAACTAAGACAGGTCAGTAAATACCTTCAGGAAATCTGTCACAAACCCCAAAAACTAGAGGTAAAAGAGACATTTTTAAAATTGATATAAAAGATTTATAGCTTAAGTTTTGTTGGGAATATAAATATAGTGCACAGATTTGAACATTTCATGTTTCACAAGGACAAACTATCCAACAGTTCACACATATCATCAACAGTTACGACAGTGACTACCTGGAATCAGGCTAAAGCCAGTCGTCTAGCATGTTTTGTACAAGAAGATTACCAGAAACATCGCCATGTTGTTGATCAAATCTTAATTATATAACAAGAATAAACATACAAATATAGGACAATTGAAAAAAATGATTAGTCCATCAAATTTACCTGGTTCAGACAGACTTCTAAAGGAAGACCACAAGATTAGCAGGAGCACTGGAAATGCCTTCTGTTAACGTATTCAGTCTATTTGTAGTTCTAATATTTCATAAATGAATAACATATTTTAAATATTAAATTACAATTATAATCTCAAAAGGACATCTGGTGGTAAATACTATAGCTCTTCACAATTACCAGTAGGTGGTTTTGTCACCAAGGGGTCAGTTCCCCACCCAAAGAGAGGACAGGCACACAGAGATCAACCTGAACACACCATAATCAATGTGCCAACAATATTTGTCAATGAAGGCCAGAGAGAGTATTTACAAGCCGGCCAGTCCATGTGTACAATGTAGTACTACAGAACAAACCCAGCTAATCATGCATGAAGCTAGGCAAACCCACAGCTCAAATATTCGCCATTATTTCACCACTATAGATTTCCAATCAAGATTGAGCTGTGGGGGTCGTAAGTTCACAACAATATTCACAGCAACATAATGACCATCAATAACAAAACAAATATCAGAGCCAAGAGATATCTGGAATGGACAGAACTTGCTCAAACCAGGTAGAACATCACAGGCTAATACCATGGGTTTTCCAACTATTTAAAATATTTGCATGTTAAGCACATAGTCCACAATGCTTTAACTTGCCATGCCTGTTCCTCATGAGTTAGTGGTGGGTTCCAATTTTGCTTCTCCTACAATGTTTTATAACTGTATAATTTCTTAGCCTTGGTGCACAGATTTTTGCTATAACTGTACAATAACACATAGATACCTTCCTTTAAAGCTGCATTTCGTCCAATTTAGCCGGTGAAAAAACATTAATTAAATTAAGCCTTTTACTCTCATAAAATAATATTCCTTACCATGCAGCAGGATTGTATACCATGCAACAAGATTGTATTTCCGTTACCAACGCCATAGTCAGTGACTTGCGTTGGTCACAGTAACAGACTCCACATAGGGTAAAGAATATTATGAGACTAATTTTATTAGAGTAAAAGACCTAATTTGAGTATGGTTTAGCCAGCTCAAAGAGCCCAAATGTGACTTGAATTTACATAATACATAATGTTGTATTGTGTTGCAAGGTAATGAGTTCTAATGACATCTGTTTCATTGCTGTTATTCTTTCCACTCGGCAGCAACTCATAATTGGCCGATGTCTTTACAGAATAACCAATCATGTAATTCTGTTTTTAAATTATTTAAAAAATAAACCATGCTTGTCTCTCACCAGACTCCATTTAATGCTTTTACCTACTCTAAGGCCCCAGGGGCAAACCTTGAGCAGGATTTAGACTTTCACAGTCCACTACACAAATACAGGACGATAATAACAAACTTAAGTAAGGTCCACTTATTAAAGCATCACAAGGTATGAATTTGATGATATATTTTAAATTCACATGGATATAATATGGTAATCACAGGATGTAATGTGAAGATGTACTCGAGTGTTGCATGATGGGAACATATTATGACTTATTCACATTTAGTTGTGCTCAGGTATACATAAGAACACATTGATCCAGGCTGGCTGCATTGATCACTGTTGGCCACTCACAAATACACATTCAGTTATTGTCTGCCAAGAAACAATACACAAACAATAAAGTCATGAACCATTCTACACCCAGAAACATTAACTAAGTAAGTAAAAGCCCCATAGCTGAAATAGATAAAAAGTGTATATAAACCAAGGACTTCCTGCTACTTTAGGGACAGACTTGAGTGTAAATGCATGCATGCATTTACACTCAACTCAATTTTTAATCAACAGTAGTGACATGTTCACAAGAGTTAGGCCACACACAGTTGGAACAAGCATAGGGCCACTAGCAAGAGCACCACACACAGTTGGAACAAGCATAGGGCCACTAGCAAGAGCACCACACACAAACATGGCAAAAATAAGCAAAACTAAAATAATTTTGGCAATCATTCATTCACCCGTCTAACTACTAAATCCAAATATTCCAAATGAATCAGGGTGGTGTTCATTTTATTTCTGCAGTAACTTCACCTGGACCAATAAGAGCATATGTGAACTAATTATAGTATATTTGCTCAGCAGGAGTTTTATCACCTCCATAATTAAGACTGCACACGTCATCTGAGCCAGGTACACCAAGCCATCATCTATGTCGTTATCTATAGTTAAAGTAACTTGTCGTAGCGCTATCTCAAAAGGCCCTCCAAAGTAGGTACTCTCGTACGGTTGGTACAAATCCCTCATTTTAATTAATCACTGAACAACAACAGCAGCTAATTGTTGTTACCTAACACCTTACCTGAGTTAGAAAACAGCATTCTATATTTTTAAACCTCTATGAAGCACCATCAGTGAACCAGTATTTTGGTTGATGTTATGCACTGGTATCCTTCATCTTGGTTAGACCCAAGGTGATAAATTACATTGTCCTTAACAGTTACAAAAACAAGTTTCCATAACAAAACTAATTTACACTGCACAGTACTTAAATTAGATATCTTTTTATGAGATAGTATTGATTATAAATTTGATTTTTTTAAATTTACTAACCAATTTGACAAGAACATCACATATATGCAAGCACTAACCAGAAACAAAAACTAAAGCAAATGTAATAAATAAAATGCCAGGTTTATATGACTATTAAATTAACCAACAAGTATACAATAATCGTGTTTTGAATATTCAAACACTAAAAATGGACCTGAAAGAGTATTTTTCGAACAACGTACTGATAGATGTATGGAATTCACTTTGGCTGTGTTCCAAATTTAAGAATGACATTGCAATTTTTATCAGCAAAGCTTCATTGACATTTCCTTGGCTTAAATAAACACAGGTGTCACTCAAGGTAAGAAGTTGCTAGGCAACTTATAACAAATTCTGACCTACCCACTTACTGGCTGAATTCAATATTTTTGGAAGCTTTAATAATTTCAAAAATCAATTCAATAAAAATAAAGCATATAAATTAAGTCAAAACTTCAGCTCAGATAACAACATGCAGATATATTTATGCCTTATGCACTGATATAAAGTTGATTTTTGTTCAAAATCTCAGAAAACAATTTATAATTCATTATTACAAAATAATAATAATAATTTTCTTTCATTGGACAGAAGAATAAATGAGATAAAACCCCTCATAAGACATATTGCACACAAAAAATATTGCACGCACTCTCTAGACACACTCTTGCAGAGTTCAGTTATGACAGAATAATCCTTGTTCCTTGATTGGGATACCTTGGCAAACAAATGAAACACATTTACATCAAAAGGTAAACAGCTGAGACTGAAATAATTACCTGGGTCAAAACACTCACAAAGGCTAAATAAAAATAAAATTCAAACACTGCAAGGGAAGCTCACAGCTGTGAAGAGCAGAAATAGAAATATGGCATGAAAAGCAGTTTGCCTATCAACTGCTGAATATGACTTTTGATAGTGGGTAAACAATCAACCTAAACTAACATTCATTTGCTACGATTTCATCAAATATTACTGACAACAAAAATGAATATAAAATATACTTGATAAAAGATAATGGCTTATAGCTGTCAAAAAATAGAACCAAATTACAAAAGTGAAAATATGCCAAATGATATCCCGTATTTGAAATAAATGCTCATATTGAAACAAAAATCATCAAAACCTTAAAGATAATGCTATTATTATTAGAATCACACTTACAAAATCATTCCTTATGTTTCTGTTATTACAATTACCATTATTGTTATTTTCTTCTGATATTAGCACTATGGACAAAAACACAAACAATGAAATTTAAACGTATCTCTTCATTATTTATTTCAAAAAGCATGTTTGCATTTTTATGAACAAAGTAGAACTAGGAAGATGTAGAAATAAAGAATGGCAGTGCCTATAGGTTTCTGACTGTTCAAATCATTTAAATGGCCAAAAGAATAAATAAAGTCAATAATAAAAATCTTTATAATTAAAAATATCAACCAAAGCAATGTGAAGAGATGAGTAGGAAGTGCTGTGTGATCCAACTAGTCGCGTGTTAGATCTATGATTGTTACAACAAACAAATTTCACCGTTTATATGTTGATGTGAGGTAAGCTAACTCAAACACATACAGTCAATAGGTCAAGACCTATCTATAGGTATAAACGCAAAGTTTACAGCCCACGATAACTTGAACAAACTATTTGCAAGATTAGACTATTATTTTATTACGCTTCTGAATGAAAGTCATCTCATTAATTCTATTAATTAAATAATCAACACAAACAATAAAATACTAGACGAAACATTAGTGTTTGAAAATCCTGTGTTTATGCACACAACAAACACCATGTATTTGCACACGTTGTCAGTAGAGAAGAAATTTAAATAAATTTTTCATGAAGAGTCCAACAGCAGTATTTACACAAGAAAACGGTCAATGATGAAAATTGTTTCATTTTCAGGCTGATTATTGCCTATTTAAAAAAAAGAATTAAAGAACTTTTAATAGAAAACCATTTATAAACGCAAAGAAAGTTTTTAATAGTGTTACACAATATGAAAGTTGGACAGAACACCTGTGAGGAATGAAATAAGGCCTCTCACAGTATTTACTCATGCCTGGTGAGAATTCTGTTACATTTCACAGGCTTCTCATCAGTTAATGGCAAGTGACGTGATTTAAGCTAAGGCAGTCACTGTGTCACATACAAGGACCAGTGATGTTGCCCCTATCACCACACCATACGCACGGTTTAGTGAGGCAGGGGTGGACAACTGAGGAAATATCTCATCATACAGATATCTAATTGTAGGAGTTTCACACATTGCTGAATTTGCTTTATTAATATGAAAGTAACACAGCTTTCCTCTCCACTATGTTCTGTTTTTGCCTCTATTTCAACCATGAAACGCCAGTTTCAAAATATTTCATTGACAAATAGGAGGACATTGCATCCCTTGACCAAATGCCATATAGACGTGAGGCAAGTGTTATAATATTAGTTGGAAAGTATGAAACATAGATGGATTCAAACATGTGAATATCAATCACTGCCGTGTGTTTATTGAATTTCGAAATGTATGAAAACTACAGACAGAGAAATGTGATAAAACGATAAAGCAAATAAAACATTTCACAACACATCTCATGATTGAACGAAACAATATTGTGTTCACTCGACTCATACAATCAATAGCCACAGAGAGTTGTTACCTGAGTACTATTGACAACAAACTGGGCCCATTGTTGGACGAGAAAAATTAAATGACATTTGAAAACAGCTCGGCACAGAGTTATGTGGTAGGAAATCTGATCCAACAGATGTTGGGCTATAGTGAAATATTGACGTGTAGATAGGCAAAATAGAAATATTGAACCAAAAAGACATTCGGAGCAACGCATACTCAATTACAAATTCATGTGTCAACACAGATGGATATTCTTTGTTTGTAACTACAGCAAAGAGTACAGCTAAGAGGATAACATTGGCTACTTGTTGGATGGAAGGACAGTTTCAAGCGAGTCAAATAGTTTGAAACATTTTTAAATACTCACTATAGCAAGTATACATGCCAAATGAACAGTGCAGGCAACTCAATACAATACAGTCATGAAAGACTAGGAGCTAACACTGATTTACTATTAAAGTAAGACAGTGTCCTTTTTAGAGGCCCGCAAATCTGCAACTTCAAGATTCAAATGACATGAAAAAACTCCATCCAGATTTAGTGCAAAGTGCAACAGTGCAAAAACACTTCAGATATTGAACTATATTCTTCTGACAAATGGGAAATCAAAAAATCCAGACACATTATCGAAACCTGCATATGTTATGTCACTTAAGTTTATTACTTTATTCTTACAATGAAAGTATAATGCAAGACAAAGGGAAAATGCCAGAAGTTAAAAAGCACAGAAATTAAAATGTTAAATTTGATACTAGAAAACAGTAAAGAATATATGACTTGGAAAATGTGAACAATGTCTGCACTTCTCTTCATTTCAAAGACATAACTTTTCATCGCAGAATTCAAAACCAAAATACCCCAGGAAGAGGCAAGCTTGCAAAAACAAGCCATCAACAAAACCATGAAAGAAATGTCAGTATTTGTTATATGATAAAGAGTTAAATATAGCAGTGACTGTAAGAAATAGTACCTTGCAGGTGAGTATTCCGTGAAACCTCAAAACGTTTTTTTATCACAATTAATTGTGCAGTGAAAATTGAGCCAAGTTGAATGTTTGTTTATTTAAGCCACAGAGTCGATTTAATCCCTTCTAAGTTCAATAGGTGTTAAAATGGTCGGCCCATAATGAGGCTTTTAAGAGAGGCTTTTACAATACAAGCGTACACAAGCCGTCCGATTGTCCTTTCAAGTCCCACGCTTGCATTAAAGCCATCGTGTTTGTTAAAGGATATCAACTTTCTTCTCCTACATAGACCAGGCACAATTCGGGATAATGGTGTCATTTTTGACAATTGTGTCAGCAAAATAGTTGACAATTACCAATTGGCGAAATTCATTTCAATTAGCATGACTGATCTACTGCGATAATGTGATGTGAAATTCGAATCCTCAGAAAATTGGCAGATTAACAATAAACTTATCTTAAATAAATAACACTGAAATTTAAAGGGGTCTTGAGGCTGACAGTGATCAAAATGCTTGTCACAGAATCAGAGGCAGACAAGATTTAAGTGCTCTGAAATATGCTCATGATAACAATTATCTTATCAGAACACGCCCAACCTTCAGAAATCTACCACACTTTTAGTCAAAAGTTACCCTGTCAAAGAATACATCACTATTCTGAGAATGCAGTGTTAGCTACTACGAACTGGTCAATTTGACTTAGTAAGACAGGAAATCATGATTGCGAAACACGGACCTGGTCCGGTGACTGGATATGAAGATGTTATCGAAAACACTGACCTCAGTAATGATAAGTCAGCAGACAGTTAGCGTTGAATAAAACATATAAGAAAGACGTACATAAGCCAAAACCAGGTTGGTTGTGGCTGTGAGTATTCGAGAAGTGTGTTGGCTGCCAAATGTTAATTTAGCATAAATCAGAACAGAACAGACTGAAAAGTTGCACAACTGGAATTAAATAGTGACAATTTTAAAAGTGTAGTTGCAGTAAAACATCCTAATCATCCTAAATTGGATTTATTGAACACATAAAATGATAAAATGCTAGTCAAATTTCAGAGTAGTAATAACTACTGGTTGTCAGTGTTTTATGGAATGAATTTTTAAAAAATTAAATTTTTGTTATTAATTTTTGCAACCAGAAGGCGCCACTGTAGTGGGGACGTATTTCCCATGTATAAGATACCAAATGGTTACAAGACTGGAGAACAATCACAAATCACACATCCAAAAACATCTGGAAAGCTGAAAAATTACCTTTAGAGCCTTTTCTTGTTCTTTGTTTGATGACATTGTGTTGCCAGCTTTTTTATATTTCAGCAGCTCATGTTCAAGTTGTTTGGCCTTAAAAAAGATTAAGTAAATGAAACCGAATCACATTTAATTTAATAATTAAATTTAATAATAATTACATATTTCAAACTGAACAAGAATGGTAAAATTTAACAACAAGATCCTGGTAAAGGCAATTTTTTATACTATATGTACTAAATTACAAGTAAGGGAACCATTTATTTGACAGCCAGAAGGGGGCACCACACAACAGACTGGAAAATGATTATGGGTTGTCAATTATGTAAATTTGTCATACAAGCATTAAAGGACACAACATCATAATTCTTCACCTTAACACCCCAGTCTGATTAAATACCTATCCAAGTTTCAAAAATCTTTCTACCAAATGCCATTTGAATATTCATGTTATGTGCTTTCCACTAAATGTAAACTTTTAGCAAGTTGGACACACATGATGTATATCATCATCAACATACAATATTCATTACTGTTACATAAAGGTCAAATGCATATTAACACCTGTCAACAAACAGAACAGTAAACAATCTAACAACACTCCATGAGGAAAGTAGGCCCACTGCGACACCTATTGGTCAATACCCGAAGCTGCCATGATCCTTCATTAACCTACCTTAACAATGATAGAATCTCTTTCCTCAAGGATTGCTTGCATTTCTTCTGCGGTGATCTCTTGTCGCCGTCCCTTGACCGTATGCAGGTGTTTCTCTAGTTTTTTCCCTTCCTTTCTGACTTTTCCAGATGATTCAGTGTCCGTAATCTTTGACAACACTTCAATCTGAACACAAAAACATGATACCACCAACACTTAAAGGCAACTTGTAGGTGTCTACGCATGTTCGTGAACGTGATGCAATACACAGCGTAGCATAGTCGCTGTATGTGCAACAATGGCAATGCCAGTTATGCAAAATAGTTTGCTGACAGAGACCACCTACATGCCTAAATTTGACCAAGCTAGACCAAGCTTAATAGTATATCACCTCATTTCTCCAAGCTTGAATTTCCTTGTTGCCTTACTATCCATTATTTGGTTTGCTTGAAAAAAATCTGATGAGTAAGGTAATTAGACAATCAACTGTGCTATTTTCCTCATTCCAAACCCTTTCCTGGAATTTATATTTCACTCTATTTCTGTGCATGTTGTTGGCACACAGGTACCCTAATTAGTAGAACAGTGTGGTAAAAAGACCTATTTGTAGGTATGGCAGCAATGAATTCCTTTTAACAATTTGTTGTTATGTGTCCTTGTAAGGAAAATATTAACATTCTATCAATGCTTCCCAGCAGAAAAAAATATTTTGTTCTGGTTGCATCCTGCACATGCCAACTGAACGTTTGGAGCATTCATCTATCTCAGCACCACCTCAAGCTAGCTTACCATATCACCACTTTCCACTCCAACTTCACTGGTGTCGTCAGAACTATAATACAATGACGAACAGTAAGACCGAGAGAACTAAAACACAAAGCAAATGTTTTGAAAACAGCCAAGTAAGTAGTTACAAACTAAATAATGCAACTGCGTCAAATTTTAAAATAAATAATTCCAATAAGCTATTACTTGAAGTAAAGCTTTGATGATATACATTTCATTTTCACAAAGATTTACTGTAAAGTAAGGTTCTAAAACAATGCGTACTTCAAATGATTAAATTCTTAGTAACCCAAAAGTTTATGTAAACATAATCATCCCATTCATTCTAGTTAGTCAGAATGATAACAAAGAATGCGTACACAATGTGACTTAATGCGTTAGTTCACAAAGAATTGATCATTTTTAACACAAGAACACAATGGGAAAAAACAAAACAAAGTGAAACGGAGAAACAAAG